>JAZKJV010007813.1:180000-515541 GCA_037367405.1 Ottelia alismoides | reverse complement strand
TTCCCGAGTCTCGCAATCTATAGTCGCCTTAGCCAAGGCTAAGAACGGCTTCCCGAGAATAATCGGAGACTGGGTGAGTTCTCCTAGGTGCTCAATGTCAATTACTGTGAAATCTACCTGGAGTAGAGCACCTTGGAAAGTAACGATGACTGAAAATATTTCCTCTAGACTGTTTGATGGATCGATCAGCCAGCTGAACGATTTCTCTCAACTTTCTGATTGGCCTGAGTTTGAGCTTGTCAAACACAGAGGTCAGGAGGATATTTATTGGAGAGTCATCATCGATTCTTGCATGGCTAAAGATAGTGTCTTTGATTTCACATTCAACCCTAGGCAACCGCTTCACTATGCGGTTCTTGGTATTTCTCCCCATGACCAAGGAGGTGGCCATAGACACTAATGTGTCTCTCAGTCCATGTTCTCTTAGTACCCGACCTCTTGGGCATCAATTTACTCTTTACAAATCTCTTGAGGTCGTGGAGGTGATCTATGGCCTTTATTAAGGGAAGTTTGAAAATCATTTCTTCATCGAGTGCTTCCCTTAGGGTAGGATCCAATTTTTCTAAGTCTTTTCATTTTTAATTTTTATGGATTTTTCTGATTTTTCAATTTTTTTGGTATTTTTGGTGGATGAATGATCAGACTCCGGATTGGAGGGTAAGTGGTTAGTAGAAGAGGGAGATAGAATGGACTCCAGCTGTACAAACGGTGTGGGTTCCCTAATGCTCGCTTGGTTTTCAACATCAGATCTACTTATTTCCTTCTCCACTTTCATACCCAGGCTGGCAGAAATTGAGTGCAATATTTCCTTGACATCTCTCAACTCGTTACCAAATGATTCATTTTTCTTAATAAGTCTAGAGATGTCATCCTCCACAAAATTGTAATGACAAATCATGGTAGAGTTATGCTCAGTTGGAGGATACTGCTGAGATATTTGGTTCTCATACTCAACATACCTATACTCGGGCATGTAATCTTGGATCGAGTATGGACCATCCGAATGGCATATTTTGATTAGAGCTTCATATGATGGAGTCAATGAACGGGGAACTGGTAAGTCTAGCTCATGAGTCCACTCCTGTGAATGTATAGGCTCTCCGAATGAAGGCTGATTAATGGAAGCTTGATCACTGAAGTCAATCAAGTCTGGAAAATCATGATGTACATGCCTCTCCATTCGTGTTGTTCGATCGACCAAGTTATGCCCTAAGGTCAAGTCGGGATGTGTATATGTAAATTGCGGTATGGTCCCTACTTGAGATGAGAATGAAGTATGTGGGGGCATATAATTTTGCCAATCATCTGTCTCAGCAGTGGCTTGATCTTCATTCGATTATTTGATTCCTGCAAGCTCTCAAGAGTGAGGACAGTCAGTCCAAGGTGGAAGTGGATCCGGAATGTTAGAATATGGAGTAGGTGAGAAATGCGAAGAAGTGGAGAAGTCAGTCGAAGTTCTGACTTCATAATTAGGTTGAGGTGGAACCGACCACGGGTAAGGGTTACCCGTGGATGGCAGAGGATACATGGAAGAATGAGAAGGTGAAGATGAACGGTATATGGTCGAGGAGGAATGACCAGAGGTCACAGGGTATGGGGACCAATATCCCGACATCTTGAAGAGGAAATGATGAATGTAAGTAGGTTGAGGTAGAAAATGTGCAATTACACAGGATAACACATATGGACAGACACAAAGACAAACGCAAGAGTAAACCCTGAGTTCACACTCAACACAGTGAAGGACCCGAAATCGAGTCCGATTAGTCTGGTTGATTTTAAGTGTGAATTTTCAGACAAGTAGCAAAGGTTACGTGGCCTATAGAGGAGTCGGCTATAAAAGCCGGATGCGTCTCCCCTGTTTAACCTGTCGTCTTAGATACCAACACTCTTCCTTTCTTCGCTCCTATCCCAAATTGATGGGTTCAAAGACCTGCCCCTATCTACCTGCAAGTAGATGGAGGTTGACAAGGCTGGAACTTCACCCCGGAGGGTTACTAGCAACTTGTCGTGAAGTACCGCTGGTTCACCCCTAACTACCTGCGAAGAGGTGGAGATTACGTGGTACTAGTTAGTGAACTGAAAAATTCAACTCGTGATATTTGTTTGCGTCAGTCAGTATGTGATATGGAAGGCGGGGATTTGAGCTCTGCCTTAAGGTGTTCACACACACTCATGTACCCTCACTCAGCCTGAAAACAAGGTTGGGGTTACTCTCCCGTAAACAAGGGTTAATTTTAGTCATTTTTTGGTCAAATTCAATTAGCAGTCCCGATTTTAGAGATTAGTTATCATTGATGTTAATCCACACAAGCAATCACGTCTACCGTCCAGTCCCAATTCATTTATCCTAGGTTAGAAAATCACGAGAGAGAGAGAGAGAGAATCGGAAAAAGCAGATGCAATCGAGAAAACGATGATGAATGCTAAAGTAAGAATACTTACAGTGCCTCCAGCTCTCTACAATGCGGGATGCAATACTGAATTGAAATTTTACACTAAATGAAATGCAAGCGATGAAAAGCCGCTCCTATACAGGCAGTTCTACTAGCGAGTGAAGAACATATTCAAATTTGGCTAAAGTCATGCGGTCTAAGTGTGTCTTTTATGCGAAGTACATTCCTAAATATTACAAGCACAAACAGTCCTAGGAAGCTCTAAAAGCCGCAAGTACAAGTCCTATTCTACGTAAAGCAACCACATAGCACGCGGGGGCACGTTTTATTATGACTTGCATGCACGAGATCCCAAACGGGAACCGCTGTAAATGCATACACTTTTTTTACAAGTTAACAAAAAATCTTTTTGACATCTCAACAGTCGACTTGATCCACGAACCGTCAGCCTCTGATGCACTTCAAGATGCGTCGACTTCAAGAAAGCCGCTCCAAGTCCACCGGACCCTCGCACAAAAAGATAAAAATTATGTCAGAAATAGATATATACAGAAATGGTCCGAAATAATTAAATAAAAAATGGATAATTACAAGATGGCTCGGGGATCAGACTACCCGAGTGAATGGAAAACGTAAATCTAACTTCCTAAATTGATCCTAAGACGTTCGCCTCCCTGGCAACGATGCCATTTGATAGAGCCCAGATCTACCTTTATAATGTTGTCTAATTGACGATTTCATTGCAGTCAGATAAATCAGGATCGATCAAAAATTAACCGCACAAATCGATGAATCGTCGAATGAATTAACGTGCGGTTTTATATTTGTTTAGCCTGGACAAGTCCCAGGGTCGACTCAAGGAGGCAAAGGAACAACTCGGGAACAAATTAGAGAGATTAGATCGCGGTTTTCCAAATGGGAAAATTTTTTTGGTATTTTTTATGCAATAAAAAGCCAAATGCAATGATGCCAATGAACTCGGTTATTAAGAAAATCAACAACTTAGACAAATTTAATTTTAATATAAAATTAATCCAAATCGACCAAATTATATTTTTCCTGTGAACCTAATTCAATGATTAATGCAAATTGTATTTTTTTTTTGGAGGGTTTAAAATGCACAAATGAAAAATACAAACTTTTTTTAGGTTTTTATGCAATTTATCGTGCAAATGATATGCAAAAATTATGAAAAAGTTATTCGAATCTAAAAATGATTAAATTAAGCTATTCTACTTTTTTTGGAATTTTCTAACACTTCTGAATTTTTTATGAATTTTTTACTGAAAACAGAGCGACTGTGAGTATTTAATTCCTAATTAATCCGAAAAATCAAATTATTCAGAGAGCTATTTATCTCAAGTAGATATCTTAATAAAGAATCTAGGAGAGTTGAAATTTCTCAAAAATCTTTTTCGTGGAATTAATTAAAAATAAATTACAGAAATCACTCTATAATTTATTCTATGCACAAGACAACTCCTAATTGGACAAAATTTAGACTGTAATTAAAGCACATTTAGAGGCATCATACCACAATTTTTAGAGCAAACAATATGGCTATGCGAATTTCAGAACTTAAATGGGCAAAATATCTTTGATTTTCAATCTCTGATTTTTAATAAATAATCTGATGCTCACAAAAATGCAAATAAATGGCCATAAGATAAAGAATTAGTTGCTCTACAACACGCTATTTTTTGAGTTAAAATTGATGCGAAACTAATATTCAAATTAATGCACAAAGTTAGGGGAATCTTCGCAATTATAGAAATGAAATAAACCAACTCAAATTATGCTCAAGGGCACTTTTGTGATTACAAAAACTTGAAAGGGATAAAATGCAATTTGCACAATATAAAAAATTAAAAGTAGACCTTCTTTTGTATGCTAGGGCACACAATGCAGGGCGGCAAGGGGACGTGGGCGGCGGCTACCACGCGAGGAGGCAGGGCGGCACGGCGTTGGCAGGAGTAGCGGAACGGTGCACCGTGGTGACGCGCGGCGGTGGCGACACGCGTCGCAGAGGCGAAGGCGGGGAGCGCACGGTGCGCTCGCGGGCGGTCCACCGTGATGGCGCTAAAGTCGCGCCATTGGCGTGAAGGATGGCGTACGGAGGCGCGCGGCAGTGCGGGGCCGCACACAGCTGTGGCTGGCAGCCACGTAGTGTGGCGCGATTGGGTGGCGGACGCGCGACCGGAGGGTGGGCTGCAGGGGCTGCGCACAACCTGGCGGTCGAGGCCAGGGGCTGGTACGTGGGTGGTTGGCTGGGGGCCTGCGCGGCAGGGCGGCTCGCAGACGCACGGTGGCTGGGAGTCAGTGAAGCGACCGCGTGCGGTGGCGGCGTGGAGGCAGGGGGGTGGCAGCTGCTTCCTCATGTTCTCCTTTTTTTGTTTATTATTTTAATTTTTTGATTTTTTGATTTTTTAATGTAAACAGGAAATAAAATGTGAATGAATTGAAATGAACTGGTGGTGATTGTGGTGGTGATGATTGTAAATGTTTGTGATTGTGATATGAATCAACAAGGGAAAAACTGTTAGATAAAAATAAAATGACAAGGAAAAGGAGAGGGATGCTTACCTGTGATTCGCCGCAATTTGGAGGAGATGTGCTGCAACTCCAGTTGTCGCTTCAAGGAGACGGCGTGTGCTCCGAAGCTCAACGAGCGTCGTGAAACTCGTGACGGTGGTGTGGACCACCGGATCTCGCCTTGAGGTTGTCGTTGCTCAGCACGTCTCCTACTGTTGTCACCTGAAGGTTAAAAGGGCTCAACCTCACTTATCTCGGAAACGGCAGATGCTGAACAATGGAGGAGGACATGAGAATATAAAGAGGAGGGGGAAGTTGGAAAAGAGATGGAGTGGAGTAGTGGGGAGTTATTTACTTGGAGTGGAAGACAAGTAAGGGGAGAAGAGGTAAAAGGGGGATAAAATATATAATTAATAAAATAATATAGTAGGCTACTAAAAATAATTAAAATAGCAATAGTAAAATAATAATAATAAATCCCAAAATAGTAAAATAAATCTGAAAATAATAAAAAAATGGGGGTGACATGTGGTGGCTCCAGGAGCTGCCACATGTCGCTCCTAAAAAATTCAAAAATTAAATGTAAAAAAAATAAAAAAGAAATAACAAAAGGGATTAAATCAAAAAGTGATCTGCAGGAAAATTGCTTGTCTCAACAAGATCTACAACTTTTTTGAAGGGCCGAAAATTAAATAAAATCATCTGTACAAAATGTATTTTTGGGTGGTACCTTATAGGTATAAAATACCAAATTTTTGTCTTTTGCAATTTTTTGTCATTTTTCAATAAGAGAAAAATTAAAATAAAAATAGAGAAAATATGAGAAGAATATTTACAGTTTAATCTATTTTTTTAATTTTTAATAATTAAGAAAATGTAAGGATAAAATGGAAGGACATTTTGGTCAATATGTACAATATACAAAAGGGGCCCAAAACCCAAGTATTGAATACGAGCTCCGATTTTATTGAAATTGGTCTTGTTTTGAAGATCTCTGAATGTACATTACTTTAAAATTGAGTAAACCTAAAATCGGACACTATATGAGAGAGAGATATGTGTATTTTAAGGCTCCTTATTTTAAACTTGGATTAGGGTTTTATTGGCCAATTTTACAAGTTAGTATTTTTTGATATTTTTCTTTAATTAATGTTAGTAATATATACACTATAGAGTTGATTTTATTGGATTTGGAGTTAGTATGAAATATATACAAATAGGTGAAATATGGTGAATATACAGGTGAATATTTACAAGTGAAATGGGCTTCTTATTTTATGCAAATATGAATGCTAAAATACAGATATTATCAATGTATGCGTGAATGATAATTATGCAATATAAGTAGAAATATGCATCCAATTACTTGGGAACAGAGCTCTATTTTCAACTTTTATAGTGATGAATCACATATTCATCTCTGATGAGGCCCTCGCTGCATTGGTCCGCCCGAGTGGATAGTACTTGTTCAAGTACTCGGTGCGGAACTGCACCCAGGTAGTCACAAATCTCCCCAAATGCTTCAGCCAATTGGCTACTCGGTCAACAAGGGAGAAAGGGAATGCAATCATCTGAATGGTGTCCTCATCCACATGTCGATCGTGGGCGGTGCTACAGATCATCTCGAACTCCTGGAGATGAAGATGGGGCTCCTCAGTCGCGAGCCCATGAAACGGGGAAGAAGTTGAAGTGTCTGCAGGGGGAACTTGAAGTCCCCCATGATCGCTGGAAGAACAATACACCGGTGTGTAAGCATCGATCCGGGGTTGTGCAACTCCCGCATCAGTCTGGCTGGTGCTGGATGGACCGGCTCCTCAGGCTGATTTGGGTCTCCGACTCCTGTGGCTCTCGGCTGATTTCGCTCTGTCCTCAACCTCTTCATCTCTCTCCTCATCTCCACCATGAAAGCTCCATGATCCCGTATATGGCGCTACATCGTCTCAAGGGAAGCTAACAGGGTGCTGTTGATCGCACCCTGGTCCAACACATATGTTGTCGTCTCTGGTCTCTGACCCTCGGTGCGCTCCTCGCTGCTCGATATGGTCTCTGCAAAGGCAAAAGACCCAAACTTAGGTGCCGATAAATCAGTTGACTGCTGCTCTCTCTGATCTGGCACTGTCATCTCAGGACTGGTAGAAGGGTGGTTGAGGGGGAACATGGCGGAATCGAACTCAGGTTCGGAGAGCGGGTCTCGGCTCTCACGAACCAACCTAGTTGAACGGGCTGGAGTGCTGAAAAGTAGTGCAGCCAAAGGCTGCCTAAGAGACCTCCTGTCCAACATCTTGATATGGCGAGTCATGCGGAAGAGATCTGGAAACACACAAGATGAGCAAACAAACCCCAGGTTCACCTACGCAACACAGAGCTGATGACCGTAAGAGATCGATCTTTTATCTTGTCAATTTTATTTAGGTGATAATGTCAGTCTATTAGAACCGTTAAGCAAGCCGATGGGAATCCAATCCTCCCAACAAACTGTCCCGTATAAAAGGTCGGTAGTCTAATCGGAGATCGGATGTGGCTCTAGCCTAGTGTGTGGGTCGCTCTCTCGCTCATCCAAATCAGACAAGGAGGGGGTTTCTCTCCCCAAGACAAATTTTTAGATGAGGTGTCTTTTAGGGTCAAGTGTGTTTAGCAGTCCGAATTTTATAGTTTTTCTTTTTTATATTTTTTCCAGGTAAACAATGCCTAACGAATTTTTCAGTTCTCCTAATTATTTAAGTCCAAAAACAAGGGGAGAAGACAAAAAAGCCGATGCGTGATGAAATCAATGATGCATGCAGAGTGAGAGATGCGTACCTGACTCCAGCAGTCTACATGTAAAGTGATTCATGCATAAATGTAAAGACAGAAATAAACTATCTATATGATGCATGAGAAACCGGCCTTAGACAGAGCAATTCTACACGTGAAGAACAGTAGCCGGGTACTCAAACCTAAGTCCAGAGTCCTATCATGGGAGCCACTCGGTGTCCGCCACAACGGATCCTGCACGCGATGTATGTGACATGGCACGTGGACTAGAGTCTAATTAATCCGACTTTTTCTTTGTGAATTAATTAATTAGTTCCAATTACGATCTATAAGTGCAGGCAGATATTAGGGATTGGGTCCTAATTAATTATGGCACAATCAAGAGAAAATCCTAAGCTA
Organism: Ottelia alismoides; assembly: GCA_037367405.1. Taxonomy (NCBI): domain Eukaryota; kingdom Viridiplantae; phylum Streptophyta; class Magnoliopsida; order Alismatales; family Hydrocharitaceae; genus Ottelia; species Ottelia alismoides. The sequence continues at coordinate 507,460 of JAZKJV010007813.1, read as the reverse complement.
AGGCCAAAACCACGTAAATCAGATAAGCAGTTAATAAAATAAATGCGGGAAATCAAAACCGTCGAAAAATACGGTGAGGTCCCCCGAGCACACCGGTGCTCGGCGAAACAGACCCCGGTATCACCGAAACAGTCCAAGTCTGAGTGTCTCTGTATTATAACAACTAAATGGTTTTGCTGAAAATAAAACTAAACTACACTACGGTTATTTACGGTTATTTGCAGCTCCCGCACTCCTGTTCAGCTCCTCGCGCTCTCCTACGGCTCTATGTAGAAAAGAGCTGCCTCCGATTCCCGCAGTTGCGTCGGCTTCCGAAGAAAGTCGTCGCGGTCCTCAGGCCCTCGCAAGAAAACAAGACAGAAGTGTATCAGACACAATTATTAGAATAACAATTAAACAAAATCAGAAGAAATATATATACAACTATGGACAAAAAGCCATGAAAAAAAACCGTGAAAATAAAGGCGACTACTAAGCTGTGCACCCCGACAACGGCACCATTTTGATGATCGAAAAATCAACGAGAGACTAAGGGAGATAAATATCATGGGTCATTATGACCTCAATCCCTCGAATCGATCAATCAAGAAAAATTAGACCACCAACTAGAATAATCAGTCAAAAGCCGAATAAGCGGTCTTACTATTTATTTAACTTGGTATAGCGACCAGGGTAGAACACAAGGAGCATGGATTGGCTCAAAAGAGCCTACGAAGTAGTCTAAAAATCAAATAAAAGAATAAAATATTTTTGATAGATTTTTATCTATTGTAATTTTTTTGTATTTTTAATTATGAAGAAAAATAAGAAAAATGGTAAAAAGAGCACAATCAACTAATTATTTAACTATTCAAATAAAAAAATTGTAATAAAAATGTTTTGGGGTTTTATAATATTTTAAGTATTTTTCGAAATTTTCTCATATTTTTATATTTTTTTGATTTTATAAAAATAGAGAAAGGCAAAACTAAACCGTTAATATGCATCCAGATTTGAAAGGTTATTTAAAAATAGATAAGTAGCCTATAAAAATCCGGAGACAATTTTATATGAAACTACAAATAAAAACTAAGCTACAGGAAAAGAAATTGCATTTTTTTTATTTTTTTATAATTTTAATGATTTTTATAAGGTCTTTAGGTTTTTCAATTTTTAAGTGTTTTATAAATCCAAATGCAACAAAAATTGTACTGAAGCAAGTAAATACTAAAACATATAGAACCTAATTTTTTATAATTTTTGGAGGGTTTTTAATATTTTTAGGTGATTTTCAATTCAAACAATAGAAAAAATAGGTATTTTTGAATTTTTAAAAATAGCAAACAACAATAAAAATGTCCCCAAAATTAGTAAAATTTTAACGCGGTGGTAGGAGCCACGTATCCAAATTTCACAAGATTTGGAATTTATTTGATATTTTATTCAATCAATGAATAAGGCACAACACACAGGGACCTAAATGTAAGAAAAACAAGTTCAAAGGGCTAAAATGCAACACGTTCAAACAGTCTAGGGGGCTTACTATAAAATTTGCATCAAATCCAGCACATGTTCAAAGTCAACACTCACAAGGGCATACATGCAAATATTAAAACTAAAAGTTCATTTCATAACATTCATAAAGCACAGCCCAATACATGTAAAAAGTCCAAAAACTCACGTGTCGAAGCACGTGCACCACAACTGAGAGGACTAAAATGTAAATACTAAAAACTCTAGGGTCCACAGTGCAATTATTCCAAAATAAAGACAACTGCACTTAATAATTATAGAACTAAATTATAAATGCTAAAAGAAAAGGGGCCTAAGGGATATTTACCCCTTTATAATGATCCAACGGTTGAGGGACGTCCTCTTCAGATCTGATGATCGTGACGCGTGATACCCCTTCGGTGATGGACGTTCTGGATGAGCTCCTCATATGATAGAACGGTTGCTATCACTCCATAGGTGATCGGCTCGGATGGACCTGGATGAGTAGGCTCAATCGAACGGCTCAGGAGGACCCTCGAAGAACAGCTCGCCAGCGACTTTCGTCGGGCCAATACGCACGATCGGGACCTCCTCGGATGCTGTTGATACGGGGGAATGGAAGCTGGAGGTGATCCGCAAATGGTGGAATGCTCGGATGGGGCCGGGAGCATCGGAGGAGCTCCGGCGACGGGGACGACTGGAGCAGATGTTCCTGAATAGTCGAGCCTCCAGATGAGGCTCTTAAGACTTGGTACCTTCACAAGAAGCAAGAGGGGTCGAGGGCAAACTTCTCGACCCATTAGCGGGCGAAATGGGTGCGTGGGTGAGGCGCGGCGTTGTCCTCCGACGAGCGGCGGCGAAGAAGGACCTAATTCCTGGTTCTGGGGCGAACCAAGATGATCGGAGGGGCGAAGAATGTGCGGAGAGGTCTCGTGGAGGTGATAGGATGGTCGGATGGTCGAACGAAAGAGTGGATGATCGGGAATCGATTGACGAAGGCCGACGACGCAAAACCTAAGAATGGGAACTAAAGCTAAGCTACGGGCTAACAAGGGTACCTGCTGATCGCAAGCGTCTGGTGGAGGTCAGCTACCTCCTGGGATCCTCGCCTCAATGGAGTGATGCCTCCAGAGGCTCAAGCTCGCCGATGGCGGAGCGCGGCGGCGATGACCACCGGACCTGGGGCAAACACGTCTCCTTCCTCGCTGCAACAACCCCTCGGGCTTGCTGTCACTCAAGGCAAGAGAGTGGAGGTCCTGGAAGTCGAAGACGGTGTCCGAAGGTGTGGAGGAAGGCGGCTGGAGCTCAGACTATATAGTGGTGCAGATCCGATAAGGAGTGGAGTGACGCACGCGGATCGATGCATGGAGCCCTAGCAAGAAGGTCGGGCATGAATCTCGGATCATTGAGCGACAATTGGAGCCCGGGGTTTGGTCGAATGCAGGTCAGATCATGATGCAAAAAATCGGCGAAGTCGGATCGTCATCAAGATCCGCGGAGCTGTGGTCCTGGGAGGGAAGTTGACGGGGGGTCAACATCCCCCGTGGACCAATGAGAATTCAACATTTCTTAATTATTTTTAAATTAAATAAAAAATAGTAAATGATTTTATTTCAAAAAATTTTCAACATGAAAAATATTTATTATTTTTCAATTTTTTAGTGATTTTTATTTATTTTTTTGAAAAATAAATTAATGTATATAATGATATATTATTATATATAGTATAAATACGTGTGTATTTTTTATTTTTATTTTTATTAGTTTATTTTTGTACAATTATGCCCATTTTATATTTTATTTATTTACAACATAAAATGTGGGATATAAAATAATTTTTATTGTATTTTTATTGTTTATTTACAAGGGTAAAATAAATATATATATATATATGTACATATATACATGGTATATACAAGAGTGAGAGAGAGAATTTATTTTCTTTTTCTTTTTCTTTTTCTCATTTTTATTTTATTTTTATAAATATATACACATTATGATGAATACATAAATAGTTTTATTTTATGAAAATAATATATACACATGGAGGGGGAATATATGTGCGAGGAATGGCCCTATCTCTCTCTACTTGTTTTATTTTACGGTCAGGCCAATGATTGACCCTCCCTTGGGTTCGGGTCACTCAATATTTATTCTAAATATTTCTCTCTTTTTTTTTTTATTTATTCCTTTATTTTTGCACAAAAACATGCTTAATTATTGTTATTTACACAATGCATGAAAGTTGATAATTTATTCTATTTACAAATATTTACAGGGTGTTTTGCAAAGATTTTTAGCTAAAATAAAGGAATAAAGAGTGATGAATGGGGATTCATCACCCCTCGAGGATCCACCTATAAGGGTAAGACCTGTTAAGATGTAAACGAATCTTCAAGAGAAAGAGGGAACCTGATGAGAAGGTAAAGACCTTAAAAGCACGACTCGTGTCCACAAGATACACACGAAGAGAAGACATCGCTAGAGGCGAGACGTCTTCTTTAGTGACCATGCTTAAACCCATCAAAATATTGTCTGCTATAGCTGCACAACTTGACTTTGAGATCTTCGAGATGGAAGTCAAAATTGCATTCCTCTATGAATACCTCTCCGAGGATATTCATAAGTAGTAGCCCCAGGGCTTCATGGTTGAGGAAAGCAAGGTGTGCAAGTTGAATAACTCCATCTATGGACTCAAATAAGCTTCTTGTAGTTGGAATATAAGATTTGATGAAATTATAAATGTTATTATTTCAAATAGAATCTTGATGAACCACGTGAAGCTTAGTGGGAGTACCAATGTATTCATCGTGCTAAATGTAGATAATATCCTAATCATTTAGAATGATATAAGGATGATAATAAGTGTTTTATGATCTAGCTATTTCATACCTTGAGATATGATCTTAAGGATACCTCCTTAGATCATAGTTCTGAAGTCGTTCAGAAGCAAAGAGTGGAGAGAGAATTGTGATTATCACATTGTTGGTACATCATGGATATATTCTATCCAAGGAAGGCTCTTTTCCCTTAAGATGTGGTATTGAACAATCTGAAGGGATAGCATATCAATTGTTGATGATGCTAAAACTGCTTGCCCTTGTGCATCAGTTGCTAGAAGCCTGGAATGTGCTAGATATATACGAAAAGCCAGATGTTTGCCATGGAGTGGGAGTAATAAATTGTTGCTAAACGTACTATGGAGATAAAAATACTTAGTTGCAGCAATAAAACAATATCTTCAAAGATGACAAGACTTAGAGATATTGATCCCAAAGCCTCATCATCAAGAACCTAAGACTTTATAGATAGTGATAAAAAAAGGTCTTAACTGTAGATACCTTAAGAGATAGAGATCTCTGGGAATAAGCGTGTTCTGATAAGGATAATTAAAATTACACACTGATTATAACGATTATTGAGTTGTAGTATCGAAGACATTATGACTGCCTCAATATTGAGTATTGGTTGCATAATATGCAACATTTGCATTGGATGCGAGCACTGTTACTAAGGAATATGCAAGTGCCGTAAAAAGACTTAGCATAGTCTCTCGGGAACAGAGTGACTGATCAACTTACCTGGATATACTAAATAGCCTATGATTGTCACATGAGTGTGGGTTTAAATGATTATCCCATTAATGGCTCTTTGGACTAGTGGGAGATTATTGGACATGCGAGCCCGCGACGAGCCATTATGCAATAAATGTTATTGCAATTCACTACTTAATCTGAAATGAAGAATAACTAATTTGCATAATAGATCCCTTAGTACAATTAGGGTTATGTACCATGTCCATCTTAATGATCATACAGCTGTTGAATCAATTATTGAATCATAGAGGCTGGTGCTTGGATGAATATCTAAAGAGTTAGATTGAGGATTCATCAAGCACAGTCAAATGATTGTTAATGAACCTGTATGATACCTTTGAGAGATCATATTGCTCATACGGAATTTGATTCTTCCCAATATCTCATGAGTGAGCTCATGTCTTCCGGTTCATTAATGAACCTGTATGATCCCTTTAAGAGATCGTATTACTCAAATGCCCTTGCATGCACACCAACGCGCCGGTGTATAGACCTTGGTTAGGTCATCAACCTATTGGTCTGCCAAATGTACATAATCAGACATATAATAACACATCTGTCTCCGGTCAGAGGATGGATGCCTATATCGTGACAGCATACGACATAGGACTTTGGTTATCTCGATCTCGTTAAGTCAACTCTTTGACCCAACTAATCTGACACCTCCGAATCTCTATTCGTATGCAGAGGACCTGCATCAAGAGGTCTGTCAGATATCAACTTATGTGAGAAAGGATTGCGATCTCCTACTCAGGCTGGAGATCATCTCTTAACAATCATTTGACAGTGCTTGATGAGTCCTCAATCTAACCCTTTAGATATTCATCCAAGCACCAGCCTCTATGATTCAGTTATTGAATCAACAGTTGTATGATCATTAAGATGGTCATGGTACATAACCCTAATTGTACTAAGGGACCTATTATGCAAATTAGTTATTCTTCATTTCAAATCAGTGAATGATATGTGCAATAACATTTATTGCATAATGGCTCGGCGTGGGCTCGCATGTCCAACAACAAGTTGTCAGGATCAGTTTTCCTTGTTAAAGAACCGGGAACCTAAACTCGGGATGTTACATGATTTATTTATCAGGGATTTGCTTTCTAAGTCAGTTCTTGGAAGAGGATACATTCGTGAAAGGAAATATAATTTCAATGTTTTATGTCACCTTTGATTGTAAAAAGTTTAGCATTTAAATTTCCCCAACTGGAATCTTGACAATGAGACTTCCAATGGTGGATTGGATGTATAGGAACTAAGTGTTTTGACCACCGAAGCCATGCCAATGTTCTTAACTTGAACTTTGTCTGGCTAGTGTTGGTAGCTACATCTATGTTTTTTTTTGAGAGAGTTTGATTATTAAGTATTTTCATTACAAATCAAATTTACGAATTTAGAAAATCAATGGGGACTTTAAAAAATTGAAGATGGACTCTTCTGATGTGGAATTGTGAAAATTGAAGTTTACAACTAGAGCAATGCCATTTTCTAAGAGGATTTCTTTATCGAGGATTTGCCTTCTAAGTTAGTTATTGGAAGAGGATACATTCATGAAAGGAAATAGATATCCAAATGTTTGATGGCACATTTGAGTGTAAATAGTTTGGTGTTTGACTCTTCCCAAATGGAATCTCGACAATGAGAATAAGATTAGAGAAATTTGAAATAAGTTTCCATCGCAGAATCGATTATGAGAACCTTTTCTATTAGAGGCAAGGAAATTATATAGTTATGAACATAGTATTTCAGAGGAAAAAAGTTAATAAGTCCTTCAAATCGCAAAGGAGGGAAGTGGAACTTTATGAAAGTGTTACGAAGAAAGAGAGGGCACATCAATAATTTCAAGGGATAGTAGAGATGATCAAAGAACAATCATAAATATTAAAATCTATTAATTAGAAAATTGTGAAAAACCAGTTTAAAACAAGATTGAATAGGACCCCCTCAGATGGCGATATGTGGAGGGTGCACAAAAATTCAAAAATGAATAAATAATTTAAAAATCAGAAGAATTAAAAGCAAGTGGAAAAAATATAAAACACGAAAGCTATTCATTTTATTGGATATATGCATTTTTAGAAGGAAATTTTGTCAAATGTGACCATAAGCACATATAGAATTTAGAGGGTTTTTTTATTTTTGGAATTGTTAATTTTTAAATTTTTATTTTTTGCGAGTAGTATGTATATATTTTATTACAACTATACAATATATTAGGTACGTGAACATATTTTTTTAATCTTTGGACTTATCATATATAAAATAAAAAAATAAACAAGATTCCATAAATATTTATTTGACCTATGTACATTTCTCTTTTCGTTATAAAATGTTTTTGTTCTTTTTATATGTAAAATTAAATTATATGACCAAATATTATACAAAAAATAAAAACAAAGTAAAATGACCTAAAATGCACTTTGTATAAATTAATTTGAGTGAGAAATACAATTATATGTATATATACATAGGTCTCAAAATCTTTTTTCTACGGGTGGACCCTTCTTAGCCCCAAACTACCTAAGATTTAGAGTATTTTTATATTCGAACCTTATTGGAGTGGAGTCAAAATGGAGTTCATGCACATGAGATATGTATCTGTGAAATGGAGGACAATAAAAACTATGGTTTATTTTTATTAGTATCTACCGAAATTGATATTTTTAGATAACTTTTATATTTTATATATTTTTATTGAGAGGTTATAAAAGAATTATGTCAAGATGAATTAAAATAAAATTTGCAGAAAAGTTTGAAAGTTTAGGTGTATGCATGACAATTATACAAAGAATACAAAAAGCTAAAAATCGATCTTTTGATATGGATAAAGGTGAACTTTGTTGATTTGGCATCGTATAAAAATAGATACATGTTCAAAAATTTATCACATTGGTGGTTTTCTATTGCTAGTTATGGGTACTATTTCTGGATTTTTCTAATGTACTTATTTTTAAGCACATGATGCAAAAACGTTTAGTTCAAAATAAAATATGAATAAATATTTTAGTTATTTGTATGTAAATTACCTATATGTGTATTGAGCTAAGTTTTGTGCACATTGGTTTCGTTGTTGTTTATGAGGTTTTCCATATTTTTTATTTTTTATTGAGGACGTCAAGGCCTAAAATCTTGGAATTTGTTGTTACATTTTTCGATGTTAAAGTTGTACCGATGAAAAATTTTCATTATGAAATTATTTTTTATTCTTAAAATTGACAGCATATATTGTATTCATTGCAATATTGCAAGCAATGAATCATCACAATTGTTGTTCATTGGCCTTTTAAAGAACTTTTCTATGATTTTTTACTAGATTAATAATGACCGATACTGATTTTTATGAAAAAGGGCAATACATAATAGTTGTTATATATACAGTTAACAATGAATGTGATATTTGTTGCACATTTTAAGAATAATATTAAAAAACAATTAAGGTTAGTTGTTATATATTTAACATGAATGGATATAACAATGAGTCATAAAATTATTCATTTCAATAGCTTTATTCTATTGTTGTGCAAATTCAATCTTCGTATTTACATCATTCGTCTTGTAATATAACAAATCCTTGTCCCATATTTTAGATATTGATTTCTCATCCAACACTTAATCTGCTTTATTTTATGTGTTCAAAAAATTGAGAAACAATAGTTTCTAGAATTATCGCTCTATAATAATTATGACCACATCTATCTCTTGACAGTTTTTTACCTATGTGAGCATCAATAAATACAAGTCGCAACTGCAAATATTGAAATAGCATTTTAATGATAAATATTGTAAAATTTGATGATTAAATCAAAGAATAATTCTTTACTCGCAAACATTATGAACTAGATCCTAAGTATATAAAGACTAGCCAATATTGTGAGAATTATTTATATTCTCTTCTCATTGTTTGATTTGTATATGTAGAACGTCTAGTTTATATTTTATCAATATTTAACTTGCACATTTCCTTATTCTTTAGCACTTGTTGCTTTACATATTATGGTGCCCCTGCTGACCCATAAAGCTTAGTCCATCACTACTGATATATATAACATTCTTTATCTTTTGTTTTTAGTTTTTTCTTTACTTATTCTTATGTATTTATAGATATTAATAATGTGCTCTGATTTCATGTATTTTAATTACAAGAATGTGACATTAACATAGATATGTATTTTGTTATGATTTTTAGCTCAACATGCAATAATAAACGGGAATAATTAATTCGGGATTTGTAACGAAGTCACCCATGAAAATAATGTTTTCTAAATTGTTGTTAATCAAGTGAATATTAGAGAGAAAGAAAAGTTTTGATGCAGAAGATGTAAGGTCACACAGAGACAGAGGGAGGGCGGGGGGGAGGGGGCTTGGCCCCCCAAGACTCCCAACTTCCCAGGAATATATAATTGCATTAATCTTTTATTACTATAAAAGTATACAATTAATTTATAAAATTTAAATATTATGCATACCAACCGATAGCATATAATTGTTAAAAACAATTATATACCACTATATATGCATATAAAGATAAATATCTTACCCTTAGGGATGTAAACGTTAAGATATAGATGCAGATTTAGGGCTCATCATATCATTATCTGTTTTCAAATACAAATATAGGAAAGGATATGCGTATTAGCATATATGAGAATATGTTCCCATATCTTTTAAAATGGGATCCAAATGTGTGCATTACAATGAATTTGATCAATAATGACATTTTTAAAAATCTATCACTTTATTGCTAATTGATGAATACGCAATGATGATATTATTTGTTGCGGAATTATTTTGTATACTTCAAAGTAATGACGATTGTCATGTCCGTTGTTATATAATTGACAACGGTGCATATAGAGACACTAATTACATTGCTATTTTTTTCATAATTAGCTAATCATTGCTAATTTTTTAGTTCTAGATTTGCCGATGAGAAGATAAAATTTGAAAAATAATAATGAAAAAACATTGATATATCAATCTTCACTATTGATATACTCATTGTTCATTTTAAAAGTAAAACATAATTTTACAATGAATAATATTATCATTGTATATTTAACAGATGATATAGTGATTGATTTTTCTTAAATAAAAGTATGTAGAACCATTTTGTTGTAGTGATAAAATAGATATGGAGTATATTTGCATAATGTTAGAAATAATTTATAAATTACCTCAAATATGCATGAATTAAATGGCTTATATGTGATATAAATATAATATGGGTTCAATGGGACTGCCCCACGACTAGCCGCATCGTTTCAACGTTTTTTTTATTTTTTTAAAATATCACCATGTATATTTATCTTTATATCCCACATATATGTCATTCGAATTTCGGCAAAAAGAGAGACTCTTATGCCCTCCATCTTGAACATGTTTACTACATCAATGTTTTGACTATTAAAATTACGTGTTCTAGATTGAGGGCATTGAGTCTATGTTTCCAATCAAAATCGAATGACATATTGAAGAGATATATAGATGAATATACATGATATTTTTTAAAAATTGAAAAATTGCGGAAAAATAGGGGTGAGGGTAAATTTTTATATACTATATATCTTTATTATGTAATAACTATATCAAATTTGTGAGTGGAGGTATTGAATTATCTTACATTTAGTTAAAAGAAAATCTACAACTATATTTATATGTATACCAATATTCCTAGATATCAAAATTATATTAATATCTATTTTAAAAAGGATATGGATTCGTATGTCAAAATCTATATAAAATAGATACAGTGGCGGATCAGATACATATATATACATATCTCTTTGCATCCCTAATTACTATATATTTATACATTTTAATATAGCAATGTATCCAAATACATATCTTAGTAATTTGTGAAAAATGTATTATCGAAACCTTTAAATAGACAAGAATATAAAGCGAAAATATAGATAATATCATAATAATTCAAACAATTTCTATTTAAAAAGGTATTTTTAATGTTAATATCCATGTAACTTCACAAATTTGTCTACTACTAGCAGATTAATGAAAATACATACAAGATTCTTCATCTTAAAAAAAATATTTTTTTATATAAAACTTGTACAAATATTTATATAAAATTTCAAGTTTTATATGATATTTTAAAAATAATCTTGTAATTATTAGTTTTTAAAATATTGTAGTCATTTTACTCGAATTATGCAAACAATGAAAACCAAAAAATATTGGCAACTAAAATATTAGCTAATTACAAAATAAAATAAGCAATATTTCCTGATTAGCTTATTCTTTAAGTAGTAATTTATGGCTTAATAGTTAGCCCCCCCCCCCCCCCCCGCCCCACCCCCCGACTAAAAATTCCTGGCTTCGTCCCTGGGGTCACGAGATGCATATGAGGTTGAAGCTCCAAGTAGGGAAGTGAGGAGAGAAAATGATAGGAAGGCAAACCTAAATCCTCAAAAGCCATGATTATAATGTTATTGAAGAGGATATTGTTTAGTTAACGGCTTTTAAAAGGACTACTATTTAATTCTATAACAACGTAGGATACGTAGTTTAATCTATTAAAAGGGAGGTTAGGGATGGAAAAGTTGATATAGGTATTCCGTGAAAAGTTTACCTCCCAAAGGATCGGAATTTAAATCCCCATCCTTTACATTTAACAAAAAATCACATTTTTTGAATAGTACTTTTGAATAAGTGGAAGAGAGAATTTGAATTTGAGGTGGAAATAAGACATGAAATCTTATTGATTAGTTCCTATTCACTTCCAAAAGAATATAGTGATTCAGGGTTTTCTAGTTACACAAGCATGATACGATCATTGGAAATATAAATATTTTTTTGAGAAGCATGACCCATCTTCATCAAAAAGTGTGACACCGACGTCGAACATATTGAATTAATACTTCAGTCTAATGGCAAACAATAAGAGCAGATTTGAATATGTGCTTGGAGGATGGTACAATGAGGCCAAGAGTTAGCAAATCGTCTAACATGAATTGAACAGATTTCAAGAGAAATATACGATTCACCAATCTAAATAATTATATATTAGTATGGTTCAAGATGAAGTAGCAAGATCTACTTGAACACTACAATAGAAGTGGGTTGAATCAAGAGTGGACAGTAACATCTTTATTATGGACGTTTTATTCTGTCCCCGCTTATGAAAGGCCAATCCGATATGGGAAGAGAGAGAGAGGCCAAGACAAATTTAATTTGTTTTAATAGCAGCAAATATAATGTGATTGGATACTGTTTGGTTATCAACTTCTGTTTAAGCTTCTAGGATTGCATGATAAGTAGTTTAATAAATTTATAAAGAGGAATTTAGGTGATGGAAAATTGGAGCTATAGAAGATTGTAGTTAGTCACTGCAGGAAGGAGAAAAAATTCTCATATATAGTCTCTCATCTACTACTACATATGTAATCGGTTGTAACATTTGCTCAAAATGTGTGAACAAATGTACATTATCAAATATATATGTAGCTTTTTTGTTTAATTTTCCTTCTAGCTAGTAGTAACACAGATCGCTGATCGATATCGATATTTTACGATCAGGTAAAGTCCACCGGCAAGATGATGGAAAAGCTACAGCAATTGCTACCATGCCAGAGAGGAGAGGAAGCCGCGAGAACCAGGCACGAGATCGAATTGCTTCGCGAGGCCAGAGAAAGAGACTGTGAAGGGTTCGACACCAGAGTGAGGAAGTTGAGTGTGAGATTATAAAAAGTCAGAATAAATTCCTTGTGGATTCCTTGGTAATCGAAGCAGTGGTGGTTGCGGCTGAGATGGATAGGCTGAGAGATCAGTTGATCGCTATCAAATCCAAGGAATGAAAGTAGTTGGCAATAAACCATTTTTTATTGTTATATCGCTGGAACTGTTAAGTATTTTCCTATTGAAGTTGACTTCTTTTCTGTGAGAAATTGGAGCGGGTCTAGGGGTTTTAAGCATCTGACTCCTTGATCCTCCATTTTCTCCCATTTGTTTCTGGGTTTTTTTTATGTTTCTTGCTGACTGTATGATTTTATATGAATATTTCCCTCCTTTATTAAAAAAACATGCTTTCTTCACCTCTGATCTCTTGCAGGTGGATATGAAAACATCCTTGCTTCACCTCTGATCTCTTGTAGGTGGATGTAAAAAATATGACTAGAAGTATGCACTCATTTATTTGTCTCGAATTTGAATGTGCATATGTTACAAAGGCACAACTACATCAATGACAGATAAGGTGATGAACACAAGTTTTTGGCAGCTCAGCAAGATATTCTCTTTTTCCATATAAAAAATGTGCACATAATTTTATTTCTTCTAGTGATTATGAGTGAGTTGACTAGTCAATGATATTGTGTTGGTTGATGAGTCTAGAGATGGGAGTAAATAAGAAACCCGAAGCATGGAGACATGTTGAAGAGAATAAAAGACTACGTATAAGTGTGGATGACGCAGAATATATGGAGTGCACATTTGATGGAAGTAGTATGGGGGATCGAGATGAAGATTGACGAAGATAACATTCCGAAGGATTCTTTTAGATACTTTTCAGAGATGTGCTTGGAACTTGATAGCAAATAAGAGCTCGTTTGCTCAAGCTTCAAAATACATCTTGCCCTCCCTTGCCCACGCTTAGCATGCAATCAAATTAAATAGTAATAGCAATCCTCCCCATCAAGCTGACTGCTCTTCGGCTTGACCCTTGCCAGAGCCCCTGGGTGGGAATGTCCCCAGACCTACCTTCCCTTTCTTATCATGGTCTATGGAACCGGCTTCACCTTCTCTTCACGAGTCACTTTTCCTTTCAAACCCTTTCGGAAGCAGAGAGAGTGAGCTCATTTTGGAATATGATGGAGAAATTGGCAGAGATGTTACTCATAGAATAATTGCATCTTGGGTAAAGTGGAGAGGAGTTTACTGTTCTTTGAGATAAGAGAATTCCTATGAAATTTAAAAGAAAGTATTACAAAGCAATAGCGAGGTAAGATATGCTCTATTGATCTGAATATTGGCATGTGAATAATAGACATGTGCAGGACATTACTATCGTAGAAATGAAAATGCTACAATGGATATGTGATCATACACGGAAAGATCATATTCAAAATGATGTGATTAGAAGGAAAGTCGGAGTAGTTTCAATAGATAAGATGAGGGACCATTTCCAAAGGAGATCAGGTGATGTACTAGTTAGAAAATACGAGACTTTGGATATTGAGTTTTTTCAGAGAGGGAGAGGAATGACTAAGAAGTGTTGGAAGGAGACTATTCAAAGGAATTTTAGTTATTTGGATCTAAATCTGAGAACGACCTAAAATAGATCTGAAGCAAAGAATCGATGCAGCCAAACTTAATGTGGGGTAAGACTTTTTTTGTTGTTTGTCACCATTGATATTTTTAGACTTCGCATTAGAAGTATGCAAAAAATAATAATAATCAAGGGTTTTTATCAGTCGTGCCCTCCGAGATATTCCAATCACTTATGCCCCTCCCTTTTCAGAATTATCTGTTGTGCCCCAGACTTCTTGTCGTTCTATCTCTTGTGCCCTCCGGTTAGTTGTTGTTTATTCACAATCAAATTGACGTTAACTTTGAGGATACATCAGGAATTAAGTTTAAAAAATGGATAGAAAAGTCCACCCTCATCCTCTTCTTCTTCTTCTCCTTCTTCCCCCATCCTCCTCCTCCTACCCAACCTCCTCCTCCTCCCTCTCTGCTCGGAACACCTCCCCCACCCCTTGTTGCTCCCCATCCACCTGCAGCTCCTCCCCCTAACCTTCTCCTCCCCCTATGCCCGTAGCTCCTCGCCCGACCTCGACTTATCCTTCTTCTCCTGCAACTCCTCTCCCTAACCTCCTTCTCCCCTTCTGCCCGCAACTCCTCCCCCACCCCCCACTATTGTGCGGTGGGAGAGGTCCTCCAGGAAGCTGACGAGTATGAGGGTGGGAGGGGAGGAAGGGGATGGGAGAGAATGCTGTGGCGTAGATCGGGTAAGGGGTAGAGATACTTGTGCACATTCGGGTTGCTGCCACTGCTGGTCGAGGTTGCGAACACAGGAGGGGCATCGTCCTTTAACGATGAGTCTCTCTCCTTCAACTCCACCACCCTCTCCTTTGACCACCCCTACCCCCCACAAAGCTCCTCTTCTCCCCCACCACCCCATCCATCCTCGTCCTCCGATGACTACCTCTGTCTCTGGAACCTGGATACCTCCTCATCCCCTCTCCTCTGTTGCGTCCTCGATAACTCCAAGTCCACGGAGTTTTGCTCTCCCCTCACCTCCTTTGACTGAAACCCCTCTGACACACGCCTCCTAGCCACTTCCTCCATCAACACCACCTCTTCCCGTAGCTCCTCCTCCGCCGGCAACTCCTCCCTCGCCCTCGACTTCTCCCCCTCCACCTCGAGCTCCCCCCACCTCCCTCTCCGGCCCCGCACCACCCTCTCCAACCCTAGCACCTCCCCTCCGCCCCCACACTTCCCCATGTCCGCCCCTCCCCTCCGCCCCAGCACCTTCCCTCTTCGGATACTCGCAAAGGGACGAGCGGCTGACGACGAAGAGGGAGCAAAGGATGATGAAGAAGTGCTCACGGAGGAGGAGCAAGGAAGCTAAAACATGGAACTTTCAGCATTTGTTTTATTAAGATAAATTTTTGATTAATTAATTCATGAAAATTCAAAAAAAATTAATAAAATTCATTATTTGATCCGCAATGAGTGATATATACATGAAAATGCAAAAATTTTAGTGATTTGATGAATGCATGAATGTGTAATTAAGAGAGAGAAATTATGAAGAGAAAGGAAGAACAAATGGAGGAAGAAGATGAAGAAAAAGTCTGGACAATTATGACTCTCTTAATTGCACCAAGTTCTGTAAAAAATATGGTTAAGTTCAACTCATTGACGGTTCAACTAACAGAGGGGCTCAAGTGATAGAATGATAAAAAAAATATGTAATTACAAATCCGTATTTAGAAGGCATTGTGGTGGAGATAGCATAGGAGTTAACTTAGCAGGTTGTGATTTTGTTCCCCCTTTCAGAGTTAGCATAGTGTTATATTTAAAAGGGATTTTTGGGATTTTATCACTTGTGCCCCTCCGAGATATCGTAATTTCAGTTATGCCCCTATCTTTTTGGTAATATCAATTGTGCCCCTCAATTCTTGCTAATTTATCACTTGTGCCCGGCCGTTAACTTTGAGGGCAAAAGCGGAATTAGTTTTAACTTTTTAGGTTATATCGTCATTTTACATCATCTTCTTCCTCCTCTTTCCCCATCTTCTTCCTCCTCCTCCAACCTCCTCCTCCCCAGCCTGCACCTCCTCCCAGCTCCGCCCCGAGCTCCCCGCAACTCCTCCCCAGCTCCGCAACTCCTCCCCAGCCCAGCACCGCCCCCTCCCGCACGACGCCGCCCCCTACGCCCCCTTCCCCTTCCCCACCTGCTCCCCCTCCTCCTGCCCTGCACGGTTCCACCCCCTCCCCCGCACCGTCCCCTCCCGCACGGCACCGCCCCCTACGTCCCCTCCCCCTACCCCTTCCCTCCCCCGTGCCGCCCAGCCAGCCCCTCCCCCGCGCCACCCCGCACCGTGTCGCCCCTGCGCCGCCCAGCCCTCCCCTCCCCCACGCCGCCCAGCCCTTCCCTCCCCCACGCCGCCCAGCCAACCCCTCCCCTGTGCCACACAACCCTCCCCTGCCCCGCGCTCCCAGCCCTTCCCTCCCCCGCGCCGCCCAGCCAGCCCCTCCCCCGCACTGCCCAGCCCTCCCCTGCCCCGCGCTCCCAGCCCTTCCCTCCCCCACGCTGCCAGCCCCGCACCGCCTCCTCCGCCCCGGCTACTGTAGGTGCACAGCAAGGGAGGGAACGCAGGGAAGAACGCGACGGCTGTAATCAATGGTTAGGGCAGCAGGAGGGCATGGTGTGGTCGTGCGTGGTGCAGGTGCAGGCGAACTCCGGACGGAGAGGGAGGAGGTTGGAGGAGGAAGAAGAGGCCTCTGGACAATAATACCCCTCTTAAATGCACCAAGGTTTGAAAAAAATATGGTTAAGTCAATTCATTGACGGTCAACCTGACGGAAGGGCACAACTGATGACAGAGAAAGTTTTGAGGGGCACAACTGATATTACCAAAAAGATAGGGGCATAACTGAAATTGTGATATCTCGAAGGGGCACAAGTGATAAAATCCCTATTTTAAAATATAAATCGAGACTCATAAGAATGCAATACGTAATATTTTATTCATTATTTATTCAGTCGGTATAAGTTGCGTGTTATGGATAAATGGAGATAAAAGAATTACCTAGTAGAGTAGGGGACATTTTCTTTTAAATATGATACAGTACAATAGGTAAAATGATTAATAATATAAATTTAATGTAAATTTATTATGCACGCTGTTAAAATAATCGATCAGTATTACATCATATCAATATTATGTAATTATCGCTGTATAATCTAATTAATTTTTCATATTAATATTAAATGTACATTGTAACTCTACTGTATATTTGGACTTATTAAAGTTCTAGCCAATTCTAAATTAATCAGTTAAACAATATTTAGTTTTATAACGGAATATGTGAATTTTCAAGCAACGAAGTAAAATATTTTTAAATGAAAAAACTGCCTTCTGTAGACAATATCATTTGAAGATTGCTTTATTAACTTTGTTTCAAAAAATATCCACAAACTATTTAACCCATCGAAAATCAATTTAACATAATTTTCAAGAATCTCAATAGATCATTGAGATTCTTCGTATAGTTCAATAGGATACCTGAATTAAAAGAGTTGGTCTTTGATAATTGTAGATGAAGATGACACCAAAGTACAGTTAGACATAGTACCAAATTTGTCGCATGCAAAAATAAAGCAAGTTGCTTAAATTGGTAGTGATGTGCTACTTATGGCTACGAGTTTCATTGAGATAGCGCAAAAAGTGGCTCACATAGAATAAGTTCGCTTACTCATATATCGGCATGCTTTTCGGTTTATAGAGAGCCATATATGACCTAGTTAGTAAGATATATTGACAATCTGCCACCACAATGTTGATACTGGAACTACAAATTCAAAGATCTTGCATTTATAAGTTGCCATTCAGAATTCATACTGGCCCGCGATCTTCCATACCTGAGAAGATGGAGGAATGGCCTACTATGACTGGATGAACTTCAATTCTTAAGATGTTCAAATGCAAATGTCAAATGGCTTATTTGCAAACAATGACATTGACAACTGCATGTGCTTTTCCTTGACAAGAAACAAGCTTTTGCTTTAGGTCTAAACAAATAGAGGTTATGTTTATTTCAAAACCAAGATGATAAAGCTCCTACAGCTTCTTTAAGAAAGAAGAGTGTAAATTTCAGCTATCCAAAGACAAGTAACATGTTGAAGTTCCTAAGTGGTCTCATTGTGCAGGCCAATTTATTTTTAGTAGCATCTTGAAATTTAACACAGGAATAAGCCTACACATCTGCCATGTGGATTAATGTATTCAGTCTAATCACAAATCCTGTAAACTGTGGCAGCTCGATTATAATGAAATACTGAACTCCACAACCAAAATATGTTTCAGAAATCCCTTTATGTTCGTTGCACTTGAAATTCCTGTAAATTGTGCAGTTGATTTGATTCTGCTCACACTTGAAATTGAACCTACATGTCATCGAAGATTTCATGACCATCAACAGTGTGAGCTGACAGAAAGCTCGATCAATCTTGCACGGAGAATCTGCAAGTGAATGGACCAAAAGCGGTGCTCCTGAGAGGAGACACCATTGTTAAAATATGAAAAAAATCACAGGTAATTGGCATCGTTCTAATAAAATCATCTATGTCACATCTCTCCTTTTTTTATTCCTCTCCATAAACCTATTCTCATGAATAACATAATAGTCATTTTACCATGTTGCAATCAATATAACAAATTTATTCAACCACTTATGAAGAATATAATCTCACATAGTAAGTTACCAAATGTACAATCAATATAGCTGTTGGTAGGATTAGACAAGGTCAAGTGACTCCGAAAAATAAAGTTTATGTATAATTCAAATATAGCAAGTATGGAAATAATCGGAAAACAGACTCATGCTCGTTCATGACATGAATAACATTTCATTCTACACGAGGTCAGAGTTCTAGTCGACCATGAAAACATAAGTATCGGCATTGTATGCAGGGAGTTGTATATCATCTATTATTTAATGCTTCATTGGTAACTAAAGTAGAACTTGATTCCACCCCCCCCCCCCCATACCCCTTGAGATTTTGCAAATCTATTAGTTACCAAGGGAACATTCACTCTTGAATGCAAGTTCTCACCACAGTATCCCCTCGTAGTTCTCATTATTTAACTACATACATTTTCAAGTTTTATAGTTTAATGTACATTTTTTGTGTGTATTCACACTACTCATCCTGACCAAATTACCAGCTCTGGTTGGTACCGGAAAAGGCCTTTAACGACAACTAAACAGACTTCAAACAAATAGAAATAAAAAAATGATTAGTTAATGCGAGATACAGTAACTCACGAGAAAAGGCGGTTACCTCGTAGAAGTCTTACGGGAGCTTGGACACGATTTTATCAGACAAGATATTGCTAATGCACCTCATTTAAAATGCTAGAGTATCTGTGAAAGTCCGAGGAGCCCTGGAAGCTGGGTACATAATCAGAGAAGAACCTCAATACTGCAGCTAGATGCTCGTAATTGCCAACAGCTAATGCAGCTTCAAGAAACAGCGATGGCTGGTGTATAATAACCTGTAAGGATAACACGTAAAACAGTTATATCATTAAAAGTTAACAAATAAATGAATAAATGCTCATATAATATCAATTCTACAAGGAATCTTTCCCAGCTGTTGGATCAAATAAAACATATATACCAGTGATTCAACTGACTAAGTTTGGTTGGAGGGATTGAAGGAGAGGGAAAAGGGAGGTGAGGGGACGGAAATGAATAAAAAGACAGGAATGAATTATTATGATTTTGTGGTGTTCGGATAAAAGGTGAGGGAAAGGGCATAAGATGAGGTGCTTTGTTGTTTAGATGCAAAAGTGAACAGAAAGGGAAGGGTAAAAAAGAGAAAGCTGACTCTTAGTAATTTACTTCTGTACCATTTTTAATAATGTCATAATATTTCTTTTTATAAATAAAAAGTGCTAAATATGTATAATATTTATAAATGATTCTTTTTCTTCCCCCTCCCAATCTTCTGGAGTTGGGAGGGGACACATCCTTTCCATTCTTTTTAATTGTTTCGATCCAAAGTTTCCAAACACCACGGTTACTCCCCTTCCCCTCCCTTTCCCTTTTATCCCCTCCTCATTATCCATCCATCTAAATGCAAATTAATCATAAGGCCCAATAAGGCAATAAAGGCTGCTCTGGAAATGCCATATTACTTTTGCATTGTTGAGAATATAAATTGCGGAAGCGAATCGATAAACAAGAAACAATAAAACAATAAACACTCGAGATTTAACATGGAACCCTACTCTTTAAGGAGCGGGTTGAAACCACGAGAGAAGGATTCAAAGAGCCAGATCTTCTATTAGAATTTCTCAATCAGTACAAGGTGTGTGAGGCTCCTTATATAGCCTCACAGATAGGTTGGAGTCCCATCGATCAACCATGTGGGACTAAACATAAGTGGAGATAATCATATATCTTGAAGAGATCTGATTACCCCTCTATTACATACTCCAATACTTCCCCTCAAGATGGAACTGAGAAAGTTGCAGCTTGCAACAAAAGAAAATTACACATCACATCTTCACTAGATACGTCTGAGAGAGACAGGATAGAGACAACCCGCTCGGACGAGGATAGACACCCCATTTGAAGAACCATTGTTGGTAGAAGACCTAGCTCGAGGACGGATCTGTAACTCTCAGGTCACCGGGAAAGAACCTCAGTCATGCATGTAGTAGTTATTGCGATACCAGGTCATGCCTGAAGAAGAGTTGTTGTAGAAGAAGAAAATCCAACGCGGAGTAGTAGTCGATGCTCGGTGAAGACGACTGATAGCAGTAGTAATCTTTTACAACAATAGAGTGTCGGTCTGTCAGTGTCAGTGGTGGATAGACAATAAAAGTCTTGTAGATACATCTCAAGAAGAAGAAATGTGCCCTCCCTCACTCCCTCATTCTCTCATACTTGATAGAATAAGAGCATGTATCATCAAGTAGGGAGAAATCAAAACAAAACATGAAAAAAATGTGTGTGCTTCGCTTTTTTTTTGCAACTCTTCAACAACTTCCCTTTTTTTAATGTCCTAACCATTTTTTGGAAAGTAATTTTTTCCTACCAACATTCTCTCTTCTCTTCATTTCAATTTTTTATTGTATTCCCCTTCTTTTTAGCACAGCAACCAACTTTCGACCCCCTTTGTTTTTGTATTTTGATTTCTTTTCCAATACGTTACAGAAGTAGCCCACTGGGCTTGAATGACAAAAAAGAGATTTTAAATAAAAGCATGCGGGAACCAAATGAGGCTCTATTGGGACCAACACTAAATAATAATTAAACTAAGGTGGCCCAACAGGCTTATCAAGCCCTCTGTACTCATCTTCAATCTTAGGGTTCCCTGTTGGAACCCATCGGATAGGTCCATCGAGACTGCAACTTCGTGGATGAAGCTCAACCACAGTTCTCCACTACCACCATCCACTGAGAATCGTGCGCCATCGCAACAGAATCGTTGCCCTGGTTTCCAGCACCGCCCATCTACAAGTGTTATGGTGTCCGAGTTTTGGAGAGATAAAGTGTGAGATTTTCTCTTCACGTCTGGGGGTTTCTCCTTAGATCATAGTGGTGGGACTTCTCGGATGGATAGGAGGTGGACTCAATGCTTGCTGCAGAGATGAACTCTTCATGGGTGCCCCTCCAATTGATGGAGCCACTACTGAAAATAGGGTTCCATTCGTGGAACCTGTTATCAACTCCAACTGCCAACGTCGATTCTTTTCGTATGCGAGAATTCATCTGGAAGTTGGAACCTCACAGCGAAGGCACTTCGCCTCGATTGCTCAGCGAAGAAAGAGGCACAATGTCTCGATTGCTGGACACGCAAGGCCTTGACCTGATATTTTCTTCTTGCGCTCCCACTAGAAGGTGCATGTGGCTCATGTGTCTGGCATCTCCATCTTTATCTTCTCTGCTGCAAAGGGTCCGAGAAGAACCCAATATTGAACAACCACGTTGCCGCCATTTGGGTTATGGAATCCCCAGAGCCGTCATTAGGATCCGTTGAGGAACCCATGATCCCCGAAAAACTCTCAAGAATGGCTGGAGTAGATAGTGCTGCCAGCACTTGAACTTCAGAAAAAAAAAGAAAATTCAATGTCTTCTACAAACTCAGAACGACATGCCCATGTGGCTAGGGTTTCATCTCGGACTTAGTACAAATCGCATTTCATTGAAAATTTTATGAATAAACCATAGAATCGATTGCTCCGATATCATGGAAAAAATATAGATTGCGGAAGCAAATCGATAAACAAGAAATAATTAAACATTGAATACTCGAAATTTAACGTGGGACCCTACTCTACAAGGAGCGGGATGAAATCAATGCAGAAGACCTCAAAGGGTCAGATGTTCTATTAGAATTTCTTAATGAGTACATGGGGTGTGGGTCTCCTAATATAGCCCCATATACAGACTAGAGTCCCACCGTTCATCCATATGGGACTAAACACGAGTGGAGGTAATGGGATCTTGGAGAGATCCGATTACCCCTCTATTACATACTCCAACATGCATATAGTACTTCTACATACCATTTATTACACGCATTATGAGATGGACAAAGGTGAGAAGGCGTATCACAGAAACTAAAATTTCAAGGTACAAATGCTTCAAATCATGAATAAAGCATCAAAGACAAGAAATGTACCATTCTCATCTTGTTCCTCAAGACCAAGAGGTTGGCCAAACGAATAAGGAAAATCTTGATTACATGATTGAAGATAGATATCGCAGAAATCTTCTCCATATTGTCGAGTAAAAACACAAGCAATAAGACAGCCTTTGAGTGCATACATGTATGATGCATACCCTTTTTCCTTTCAAGAAAATACAGTTTCTAAAAGACTATATAGACTCCCTCATAACTAGGGATGAAAACGAATGTGAATATATTCGTATCCGATCCGCTATCGTATTCGTTTTATACGTATTTTGACATTCGTATTCGTATTCGTTTTAAAATGGATGCGGATACGGATATCACTTTGACATTCGTTAATATTCGTATTCGTATTCGTATATTCGTTTTGTACACAAGTATAGTAGTATATTTATTTATACATGTGCGTAACAACAATTTATGACTGCATTCACCATTGTTGATATAGTTATTATGAAATTACTATATCAGGTATATCTATTTTATGTGTAAACCATCCCAAACATGTATATTTTAGTTAATCTATTAAATATTTATGTTATTATTCGTATCCGATTCGTATTCATTTTACATTCGTATTTATTTTTAAGGATATGGTAACACATTTTTCACATTCGTCAATATTCGTATCCACATACGTATTCGTATTTTAAAATGGATAAGCATATGACTATACCTATATTCGTATCTGTATCCGACCGTTTTCATCCCTACTCATAACTGATATAAGCAGCGAAAGGATATCAAGAAGTAGTCCCTCGATCTGAAATTATAAGAATGAAATGGCTTACTACTGCTGGAGGTCGACGATTGCTGGGTGGCAATATTATAAAGAATGAAAAAAGTAATTGAATCTAAAAAAATTAAGCATATTTGAATAAGTTTACTTTAAAAAATATAAAAATATAAAAAAATCATCATGCTGAAGTCGGCCGATGAATTGCCCCAATTAATCAGCTCGACTGACTATTGGTCGACTAGTACTAATCGAGTCACCCTCCCCCCTCTCACCCCGACTCGACTAGTCGACCGATTATTACAAGCTTGTTAACAACATTGTCAAGTCCCTCTTTCATCTTATAAAGACATCTATATCTAGTCGTATTCATACTTTCAGGGCTGACAATGCTCTTGAGTTCACCTCAACAGGACTTGGTCTCATTCTTTGCCACTTAAGGAACTCTTCACCAGACCTCCTGTCAATATACCTTGCAGCAGAATGAGGTTGCGAAAAGGAAGCTCTACTACCTGGACATTAACCATACCTTTCTCACTAACATGACGGTTCCAAAAACCAAGTGGGTGGATGTCGTTCTTACTGCCACCTACCGCGTCAATAGGGTTCCTTCCTCGATCCTTGAGGAGGTAACTCCTTTTTTACTCTTATATCCTAACGAGAAACCCTTTCCCAAGGCCCTAAATGTTGGTTTCGGTCACCATTTCGGTGATCGACCGAAATGAAATTTCGGGTCAAATTTCGACCGAAATTTCGGTCATTTCGGTCACTTTTTGTACTAAGGCCCCCATATTTTGGACATTTCAACCATTTGGTCGAATATCGATTTTGACTGGATATTGATATTCGACAGAAATTCGGTCGAATTTTTGCTGAAATTTGAAACTGGCCTTTCCTCTAACATTGAGAATTTTTGAGGGCACTACTTTTGTCCATAATATTTAGACTGCAGATAAATTATCTCCTTATGTAATTAAGTGTGTTTTTCCTTCGCTACTCTCATACGTAAAAGGTGGGTACATGTGACATAACTCTACTAGTCATCAATACTACATTTCTGTTGATGTCACCTTCTTTGAATAGAGTAGCTACTTTTACACAGTCTGTCAGTGGCATTCCTTTGGAGCTTCGACTACCTCCCATCGTCTACAAAAGGAAACATATTGGCTTGTATGATTCGGTCTTACATGTCCCTTACCTGTAGGATGATGCAACCTCTTCAAGTGGCCCCACTACAACAAATATGATGTTCCATCAAAACTCCCTATAGCACAATAGAGACCAAAAAGGTAATATACTATGCGTCTCTTGTCACATTTTACTTATACTAGTAGTCAATCTAGTTGTGATAGGCGATTTACAAATGCTCTTACGGATGTTAGTATTCCCCATGATCATCATAATGCACTTCAGGACAATGGTTGGAAAAAGGTCACGATGAGGAGATGGATGCACGTTCCTCCCTGGAGTACGTAGGAGCATGTGTTCTATCCTCCATGCATCAAGCTTATTGCCTACGGATGGGTATTTCTGATTAAGCATTCTTCTGATAGTTCTATTAACATATTAATGAACGGACTTGTGGCAAAGGGCTTCACTCAAACTAATGGAGTGGACTTGTTAACGTATACAATAATAGTAGTATCTGTACCTTTCTCTATTTTGTTTTTCTTCATAGTATGCTTTGTGTAATTTACCCATAGGCTACTCTCCTATATAAGAGAGCCTAGGGTTCATGGAATAAACAAGCCATTCATTTTTCCCAACAGGACTACTTTAAGACTTTTTCTCCCGTCGCTAGAATGGGATCAACTCACACTATTCTTGCAGATGCATCCAATAAAAAATAGCCCATCTTTCATATAGACCTCAAGGAGAAGGTCTATATGATGCATCCACCGGGTAACTCCATCGAGGTGTATGTATGCCGACTATGTACGGCCATTTATGGCCTAAAGTATAGTCCACGAGCATGGTTTCATAGGTGTACCACTGAGATCAGTTCATGTAGCTTCCATCATGTGATATTTGATTATTTCGTGTTCGCTAAACGAAGGTCTCCCGGCTTTGTGATACTGGTACTTTATATTGATGATATGGTGGTTATCGATTATGATGAAGAATGTATTCTAGATATCAAGGTCTTCCTCCAGAAGGTGTTTATCATCAAGGACCTTGGTCAAGTCATTGAGGTGATACACAATATACATGGATTATACCTATCACAACTGAAGTATTACCTGAACATCCTTACAAAGGCTGGCTTACTTGGATGCAAGCCATATGGCATCCCAATAGAATTATTGGAGATATGCTACATCTACTGATCCAGAGTTTGTAACAAGAGCCTAGTAAGAAAGATGATCTACCTCACTATCACTAGGCCAAATATATCATATGTTGTGAACCATGGTAGGAAATATCGTGATATATCGACGCTATACTGCCTATGTATCAGTATCGGTTGGGAAGGGATATCGATATCAGTTGTGCTATCGATGATAAAATCCTCATATATCACTGATATATCGGGCGTCGGTGATATATCGGCGACAAAGGAAATCTACCAGCTCAAATTTCCACTCGTATTGCCCCATTTCGCCCCCACTTCGACCCAAGTCTACTACGAACTCTTCTTTATGGTTCTTCAACGATCTTTCCTTCTTGAGGTAAACACTAGATCTTCTCCAATTTTTATGTCGAATGAGTGAAATTTCTGAGGAGTTTGGTCCCTATTGGTTAGGTATCGTATATTCTTGAGTTTGTTTTGCAAGAGTTGAAGTATTTAGTGAGATATAGGGAATTAATTTGGGATTTTAAGTTTTGTTGTGAAATTAAATTAAGTTATGAAAGGAGAAACCCAGTTCTCATGTTCTAGACATAGAAAACAAGATTTTGTGGTACTTTATATTTACTAAATATTAGTTATTTATTAATTCCATGAATTAAACATTAGATCTATAAATTATTTTTCGTGTTTTGTGTCACATGTGTGGTTTGACATGAAATTGATCATCTCAACTATAGATATAGGATGTTTTTCTTTGAAATCGAAATATATAAATATATATAGAATGTTCAACATTAAATATCCAAGACTTTACGCATATTAAGCATGTTAAAAATAAATATAATAAATCCGAAAATTAAAACAAAAAATAATTAGCAAATAACCTCATATGTCTTACGAATGTTTGTCGTGTAATTTCTTTGCAGGTTTCAACTATCAACAACATAAGTTCACACTCTGGTATGAATTTTGATAATCAGAGGGACCGTAGAGAAATTGGTTGGAGGCTTGCCACCACTCCATATCGCAACAAAACGATACCACAATGCAACTTCTGTGGGAAGTAGTGAAAACTATTAAGGTAACCAACCCGAGCAGAGCCAGTGTAGCTATTTTAGTGGTGACAATTATAGTATCTTCTCCAACATCTACACGGACGTACCTCCTCCACTGCAGAGATCGTCTCCTACTCCGTCAACATCATCCCGAGGATCTCAAGCCAGTACCTCGCAATGTCGTCGTGCCCCTTGTGATACCAGATCTAGTGTTGGTTATCCTCGTCTCCAGATACTCATAGGCGTCGATGACCATCAGTACATGTAGTATGTGATGGATTACAAGGCCATGTACTCATACATGACATAAGAGAACTACTGTGAGTTCATTGAGCCCGCGATGCGCTATGAGAGACAATAAGGCAGAGGGTCATACAGATCCACCACTGAACTCTTGGTTCTAAACCCCTCATGACAATGTAATACCTTTTATAATATTGTATTAATTTACATTTTTTCATTTATTTTGTGAATAGATAAATCTTTAGATGTAATAAGTCTATAATTAATTCTTTACTTCACTAAAACGATGAAACCTTGTCCATCATTAAAAGATATTTATATAAAGAAACATTGTCTCATTAATCATTATCTACATTTTTTGAATCAAATCACTCATCTCAATGCCATTCGTTATCTTCCATGCACAAAACATGTATTCTAAACTTCTAAGTATGGTTAACTTATCTACTTTAATTCCATTCCAATGCTTATTAATCACCAATCAAAGTTAACAACGATATGACAGATGTCAATGTGTGATATATAAGGGTCATACATTATAGATATGTGTGATTTAAGTGTATATTTGTAAGTTATTTAGTGTTGATGAACTTGGATGAACTCCATTTCCAATATCTATAAATCAACAATCAACATTAACAATGAATGTTCAATATGACCTATACGTGTGATATACGGGATATAAATGACTGATATGTGTGATATAAGTGTGTATTTGTAGGTTCTTTGTTGTTTTAATAACTTAGATGATTTCAATTTGTGAAAAATGGCAAAAAAAGCAACTTTTTTTAGTCATTTCTGACATTTCCACTGATATCGTCGACATATCCCTGATATATCATATTTCCAGGAGGACCGATACAATATCGGTATTGGCATTTCACATCTTGCTGTGAACAGAGCCATCCAACACATAAAGAAGCCCCGCCACAATAATTGGGAGGACGTTCTTCTGATCCTTCGATACTTAAAGGAATCTCCGAGAAAGGCCTCTTCTACGGGGTCAACGACTACACTTACATCACCACCAACACAGATGATTATTATGCTAGCTCTACTGAGGACAAACGGTCTACCACAGGTTATGCTATGTTTGTTGGTGTAAAGCTCGTTACCCAGTGAAACAAGAAGCAAATCGTTTTCTCTAAATCAAATGCAGAGGCTGAATACAGGGTGATGGCTTATCTCACTTGTAAGATCACTTAGTTAGTCTCCTTTCTATAAGAGCTTGGAGTTTCTGTTATTGCTCTCGTCCGTCTATATTGTGACAACAAGTTCAGTATATACATAACCACTAATCTTGCATTTCATGAGCGAAATGAGCACATTGAAGATGATTGCGAGATGCAATGCAGGGAGGGAAGATTACTAGTGCGTATATCTCCACGGACCGTCAGCTTGCAGATCTATTCACAAAGGCCATGCCAAAGACGTGCATATCATGGTTGATTTCCAAGTTGGGAATGATTGATAGATATGCTCCAACTTGATGGGAAATAATGAAGTAATTTGATTTTCCTCCTATTTTATTTCTTTTTATCGAGTCATGTAACCCTTTGGGGTCTTTTATGTAATTATCACTTATCACTGCTTAAGCTCTAAGGTTTCACGTTATACAAGAAACCCCATATACCTTTGAACAAATTATTCCATTCATTCGCAAACTAGTTCTCCATAATAGGGGTAAAATAGGAAGAATACTAACCATATTGTAGACTTATATATGTTACGTTTTATTGTTCCGTAATT
The DNA here is from genome assembly GCA_037367405.1 of Ottelia alismoides. Lineage (NCBI taxonomy): Eukaryota > Viridiplantae > Streptophyta > Magnoliopsida > Alismatales > Hydrocharitaceae > Ottelia > Ottelia alismoides. Next base: position 478,422 of record JAZKJV010007813.1, on the reverse strand, counting down.
TCTATTTATATTTTGTAAGACTCTGTAATTTACCCAAGGGTTTTCTCCCTATATAAGAGACTCGAGGGCTCTATGGAATAACACATCAGAGTATTGTTTTACTCTAACATGGTATCAGAGCCCTAACCCTAACCTAGGGTTTCCTCCCCCCCCCCCCCCCCCCGCCGCCGACTTCTCCAACCCCTCCCGTCGTCGTCAACCAGCCTCTCAAGGCCCCCAGCCCCTCCGCCGGGCCTCCAACCCCTCTGTCGGGCCCCCAGCACCTCCGCCAGGCCTTCCAAGGCCCCAGCCCAGTCGCCGGGCCTCTCCAGATCCGCCGCCAGACCATCCAGGTTCCAGCCCCATCGCCTGCGAGGCCCCAGGCGGTCCCACCAGGCCACTGTCGGACCCAGCCAGCCCCGCCAGGCCCCCGCAGGCCCCTGCCAGGTCCCCGCCAAGCCGCTGCCGGCCCTAGCCCCGCCGCCCCTTCACAGCCGAGGCTTCATTAGCCTCCCTGCCGTTCGTTTCGCTTCGGTCGGGCTCGGATTGATGATGGGTTCAAGTGCATAACAACGTCTACATGTGCACTTGAATCCTCACATGTCGTGGTAGACACCTGTCTCTTGGTCTATCATCCCTAGTTCTTCTTCTCCGGCAGTATGACAGATCAAAAGGTCGATATGCCCGCCATCGGTGCCTTCAAAGGTTCGGCACCTATCGTCAAAATGGACGGGACAAACTACGAACTGTGGGCTATGCAGTTCCTCAGTCTTATGAAGTCGTGTGGTAAGAAGCATATTCTTACCGAAGATGAACCGCCGGAGAAGACGGGAATATATGCCTCATGGGAGGTCGATGACGCGTACGCCAAAGTCTGGTTGTCGGGTACGCTCACAATGGAGATAGCAAATGATGTCCTCCATCAACCCACCGCCAAGGCGATGTGGGATATTCTGACCACGACGTACTCTCAGGTACGGAACGAGACCAAGATGCTGCAGTTGCAGCATGATATCTTTACCACGAAGCAAAATGGGAGGCCTCTTCATTCTCTGTACACGTCTCTTCGTAGAATGTTCGAGAAACTTTATAGCACCATTCCACTCACAGCCACGCCGGAACAGCAGAAGACGTTCCGCAACGCTACTATGGTTGGCGTCTTACTTGCTGCCCTTGATCCTAAATATGAGGCAGCACGTTCTCAGATACTTGCTGATGCCACCATTCCACCAATGGAAGAAGTCTACAGACGGCTCAGTCGTGTTCCAGTTCCATCGAACACAACGACTACACCTCCCTCGGCAATGGCTGTCTCCAGAGGACGAGGTAGTTCCTTCTCATTTCGTGGCAGAGGAAGTGGTGGACGTGGCCGTGGAGGTCGCATACGTTCTACGTGCTCATTCTGTCGTCGTACTGGTCATTCGGAGGATACATGCTATTCCAAGCATGGCTTCCCTCCTTCTGCACGTGTCGTTGATCATGTTCAGGGTCCACCAGCATCTACTCCAGATCACAGGTTCGAGGAGCTAGTGACACGGCTTCGTGATATCATGCCACAGTCATCATCAGAGGGTGCTGATGCGTCTGATGTTGCGGCTTCGGCATCGGCGAGTACATCTGCCTCAGCCAGTGCCTCAGGTAGTCCCTCCGGCTCATATCATAACCATGATCTCACAGGATGGATTGTTGATTTTGGAGCCACCCATCATCTCTGTCGTGAGAAAGAGATTCTGCAGTCCTATAGACCTGTCCAGCATGGTCGTTCTGTACTCATTGATGATGGCACTCATTCCCCTATCATCGGTCAAGGGGAGACGGCTTTACTGCCATCTATGCACTTACAGAATGTTTTACATGCACCAGAATTCTCGATGAATCTTTTATCCATTAGTCAGATTACACGAGATTTGCACTGTCGTGCTATTTTTGACCCATCGTCTGTTATTTTTCAGGACATACTAACGGGCAAGGTGATTGGTTGTGGTTCTGAGCACAATGGCCTCTATCGTCTTGTACGGAACTCTTTTGCTGGCGTCTCAATTCATTCCCAGGGCTCCGTGTCTCCGTATACCTGGCATCTTCGATTCGGTCACCTGCCACTACAGAAAATGCGTCACCTCCTGCCTCAGATTTCTCCGAGTTCATCATTTCGTTGTGAAGCTTGTCAGTTAGGGAAGCACCATCGGTCCAGCTTCCCCAGTCGTCAGAGTCGGAGCAGTCGCTCCCCATTTGAGTTATTTCACATAGATATATGGGGTCCCAGTCGTGTCCCAGATCATCAGGGGCACAGGTTCTATTTAGTGGTGGTCGATGATTTTTCTAGAGTGTCCTGGACTTTTCTTCTCAAAAATAAATCCGAAGCAGGAAGTGTTATTCAAAATCTTATCAATGAAGTTCAAAATGTTTTTTCGTCTACTGTTAAGTATGTGCGTACTGACAATGCATTGGAGTTCTGCACTTGTTCCCTTGCTAGTTTTCTTTCTTCTAAAGGCATTATCCACCAAACAACATGTGCATACACATCTCAACAAAATGGGGTTGCAGAACGGAAACATCGCCATTTCCTTGATATTGCTCGCACATTACTTATTCAGAGTTGTGCTCTATTATCTTTTTGGGGGGATGCTATTCTTACAGCATGCTATCTAGTCAACCGCATGCCTACAACTGTTCTTGGGGAAAAGTCTCATATCTTTGTTCTCTTTCCTGACAGAGATTTGTTTACTCTTACACTTCGAGTCTTTGGCACTGTTTCTTTTGTCCACCGCTTGTCTCCAGGACTTGATCAGCTTTCTCCTAGGGCTATCAAGTGTGTTTTTGTGGGCTACTCCAGGACACAGAAAGGATATCGTTGCTATGACCCCGTTCATGACAAGTACTATGTGAGCGCTGATGTTACATTTTTCGAACCCGTCATGTACTTTTCTCCTACAGGTGACAGATTGGTCTCCTCCACATCCACAGATTCTAGTGTCTATGTACCTCCACCTCCAAGCCTGGGTCAATCCTCCACTCCACAACCACCACCACCACCACCACCTCCAATTGAACCTTTTCCTAAGTTCTATACAAGGCGTACAGGACCAGCTCAAGCTACATGCCAACCATTCACTACGCCTCAGGTATGTTCTGACGTTATCACTAATGATGGGTTAGAAAATGCACCAGTGCAGGAGCCTCTACAGCAGGACGAGGATCATCCGGTCGACACAATGATAGATGATCTGGATCGGCCCATTGCTCACAGGAAGCAGCGAAGACAATGTGCTTCATATCCTCTTGCCTCTCAAGTCTCATTTCATCGTCTCAATGGGGATTTCCAGAAGTTTGTAGCTGATGTCTTGTCTATTGAAATTCCACGGACCTATCAAGATGCCATGAAGATTGATTGCTGGCGTCTAGCCATGGAAGAGGAGATGCGAGCTCTGCAGTCTCGAGGGACTTGGTCTCTTGTTCCCATTCCTTCAGGTGCCCCCGTGGTGAGTTGCAAGTGGATCTTTACGGTGAAATATCATGCAGATGGACGTCTTGATAGGTACAAGGCAAGACTTGTAGCACGAGGATTTACCCAGACATATGGGGTAGATTACGTGGACACTTTTTCACCAGTGGCTAGACACTCCACTCTTCGCATCCTCCTATCTGTTGCTGTGGTACGTAACTGGACCATTTTTCAGCTTGACGTCAAGAATGCTTTTTTGTATGGAGACCTACAGGAGGAAGTCTACATGCAGCAGCCACCAGGATTTGCTGCTGAGGGGGAGACTCAGATGGTGTGCAGACTTCATAAGGCTATCTATGGCCTTAAACAAAGTCCCCGAGCATGGTTCCAGAAGCTGTCTCGGCTAATTGAAAAACAGGGTTCAGGAGATCAAATGCGGACCATTCATTGTTTATCCAGAAGACCCCTAGAGGTACAGTTGTTGTTATCATATATGTTGATGACATCTTGGTCACAGGAGATGATGCTCAGGGGATTGAGATAACCAAGTCCCTGTTGGGAAACCAGTTCATTACGAAGGATCTGGGCACGATACGATATTTTCTGGGGATAGAGTTTGCACGAAATGCACAAGGAATGGTGATGACTCAAAGAAAATATGTCACGGACTTGCTAGCTGAAGCAGGAATGACTGGATGCAGACCTTCAAGTACACCTATGGACCCAAGCATGAAGCTGTACGATGATGATACCGAGGAGGTGGACAAAAGAAGGTACAGAGAGATGGTGGGTAAGCTCTTATATATTACTATAACTCGACCGGATATTGCCTTTGCAGTAAACCGGGTGAGTCAATTTGTGGAGCAGCCAAGGCAAGTTCATATGGATGCCTTGTATATGATATTGAGATATCTGAAGTCTTCCCCAGGCACAGGGTTGCTATTTAGAAAAGATACGGATCTGTCTATTTCAGCTTGTGCAGATGCAGATTATGCAGGATGTCCAAGGGATCGTAAATCCACTTCTGGATTTGCTATCTTTATAGGAAGCTCTTTAGTTTCTTGGAAAAGCAAGAAACAGACTGTTGTGGCGAGGTCCAGTGCGGAATCCGAGTACAGAGCCATGGCACAAGCAACTGCAGAAATGATGTGGGTTAGAGCAGTCTTAGAAGATTTGACTGTAGATGTCCCCTTGCCTATGAATCTCCAATGTGACAATCAGGCAGCATTGTTTATTGCCAATAATCCGGCTTTTCACGAGAGAACAAAGCACATCGAGGTGGATTGTCATTTACTAGAGACATGATTCAGAAGGGCTTCATTTCCACCTCTCATGTCAGTTCAGAGGATCAGACGGCTGACATATTCACCAAACCACTGCTCAGAGGACCTTTCCAGAGATGTTCTTCCAAGCTGAGCATGATAGATATCTATGCTCCATCTTGAGGGGGAGTGTAGAGACTTATATATGTTACGTTTTATTGTTCCGTAATTTCTATTTATATTTTGTAAGACTCTGTAATTTACCCAAGGGTTTTCTCCCTATATAAGAGACCCGAGGGCTCTATGGAATAACACATCAGAGTATTGTTTTACTCTAACACATATAAATAAGTTGAAGATGCATCACTCGTCGGAAGCTGGAATTTAGATTTCAAGATTTAAAGCTTCAATCATCATAATTTCACACATCCAATGTTAAGAAGAGTGAGGAATTACACTCCATAATCACCGATCTTATGATAATCAGAGGGTAGAGTAAATCGTCGAATCGAAAGCCTTCAAGGCTCCAAGATCTCTCCAGTGCTTCAAAAATGTCCAAAATTACTTAAGATCACTCACTAGCAACAAGTATCTGCCGAAATGGGGAAACAAGGAAGCTAACAATGATATTGTCCTAAATTTCAAAAAGAAAAAGAATGAAATCTTTACTGTTGGGCGACATGGGCATGATGATATCTCAACGATGTCCTTAAAAGAAATATAATGTGTTATACCAAAATAGCTACATCATTCGACACTGGCATGTCTACGTTATGTCACCAAAACATGATACCTGAGGCTATGTTAGCATATGTGTTTATATGACTGGATATGTATATATGCAATCTAATATTTCTAAAAGTTAGTGAAGTGTATATCCAAGTGTAAATATAATTTAGTTAAATTTTGTTTCGCAGATCCATAGGGATATATACATTAAAAACTTAAAACTTCATAGTATGCAATAGACTAATTGTGATAGATAAATTAAGTGATGGTGATAGTTATACTAAGTCTTACAACAGTGTAATAATGATAGTGTGTTAAACCATAAAAAATGATGAGGCCTTCTCCCACTTTTAAGTACGATTGGCTACATGAATTCTTGCTCAAATCCATGTTGAAAGATCCAACTATTTTTACGTTGGTTGTCAACTACCTAACGCAACCCTCACAAGGAGGGATTTAAACCCTGCTCTTTTGGGTGACAGACGCATTGCATGACCACCAGACCATTGGAGAGGGTAGTGTGTTAAACCATGAGCTGTAAAATAATTCTCTAACATCAAATTATATTATTGGTAATTTTCATATTCTTAAGTAAAATATTATAAAAACATATAATCCACATATGCCTTTGCATGCTCAACTATTTACAAATTTGATTGCTTTAAAGTGCATGATCCAGCGCGTAGCGTTTGCCATATTTCCGAACCTTCTATGTTAAGCTATCAGTAGGGCAATTGGTATATGGAAAAGCTCAAATATAGCAAGTAGGATGATGTTTTTATTATATGTGCTTAAAGGGTTCTCTCGATTTCTATGCCAGATAAAGACTGTTGGATGTTGGTGCATCATCAAGTGTAGATGAAGCTAGTTCACAAAATGATTAGAGCCTTACGACAAGATATATTAACCTTATTTGTGGCAATCTAGTTACTAGGAAAATCAAAAAGCAGATTAAGCTAGTTCACAGGATGATCAGAGGCCTATGACAAAATATGCTAACATGAGATCGTTTCCTCTCTTGAATAACTTATGTTCTCAATGATTGCTCACATCCATACATATTGCAACAATAAGTCAACCACATGTATTACTTCTAATCGTATGCTACATGATTGTTCTTGTTGGAGCATATGTTGTACGTCACTTACGTGGGAGATGGGTAAATGGATCTTTCTAGGATCCATTTACCACATCCAGTGGTTTAGTCCCACGTATACCAACTACGAGAGGTGGTGACTCGGTGAGAGCTATATAAGAAGCCCTACACCCATGTATCAAGTGAGAAAGTTCAATAAACTATCGGCCGTTTGAGGCATTCTCACATGGTTTCATTCCGCTCCTCAGGGACTAGGGTTCCGCGTTAAATTTTATGTTCTTCATGTTCTTATTATTTTATTCTGATATGCTTACGCATTCCTATTTTCTAACATGGTATCAGAGCAGGTCAATTCTTGAAGATTTTTTAAATTCTTTATTTTTATTTTGTTCGAGAGCATGTCCGATTGTTATTTGAAGATTATTTATCATTCAGTTGAGATTATGTTTAGGGTTTCTTTTAAAACCCTAGTTGGTTCCATCCATCTATGGTCGTCGACCTCGCAGTCGCTCCAGGCCGCATCACGGGTGGTCGCATCTTCATCAGCAACCACATACGACAGAACATTCCCGAAAAAACTTTACGGAGGCGGAGCCCGAAGCAGACCAGCTCCTAGTCGATTCGTATCTCACAGGCAATTCAAATCTTCCAGGCGACGATGCGCGAGCGAGATGTCCCCACCATTGAGGTACCCTAATCGCCCAGGAGCTCGGTTGCGCACCTCCAACCAGATGCCACTCCTCCAACCGTCCATCGTGGCAAAACTCCAGGGCGCATCCTTTCCCTTAACGAAGAACCTTCATCGACCGAGAAGATTCCTCGACAACAGATCTCGTTCTACAAGGCGGCATCAGGCCGAGCTCCTCCCTCGCGACGACTCAGGCGATACACCTCCTCCTTTGTACATCTCCAAACCGCTCCTCCAGCAGGAGGCACTGCATCATCCATTTCAAGCCTAGCCGGGGCCTCCTTCTCAGCAACGGGGCTCTGCATTCGAGCCTCTTCCCTCTATGCAAGCAGGAGAGCTTCCTCTTCAGACGATGGCGTCGCGCGAGATTAGCAGTTGGCAGTGGCACTATTTCGATGCCTCCATAGGGGGCGGTGTGATTCAAAACGAAAAGGGGTTCCTCCTGAACCCTAAATAAAGCATGTAATTGAAAGAAAAAAAAAGGAAAGGGAGAGCCCAACATGTGCGTTGTATTAAAAAAAACAACAAACGTGGCAGAGTTCTTTTGAGCTTGGATTTGGCCCACGGTGTAAAATTAAAAAAAGGAGTAGAGAAGTTTGGGCCTAATTGGGCCAAGTTCTTTACCAAAACAAGGTGGGAGGAAGAGTTATTTTTGGGCCCTATTTGGGCCGAGTTATTTTGTTCAAAAAAAAGAGAGAGGGAATCATACAAAAAATCCGTAGGAAAAAATTGATTATAAAATGTTAGAAGAAAAGCGAAAAAAATGATGATATGGCTTATTTAAAAAAATTGATGGTTATTTAAAAAAACATTATTCATGTTTCTCCCTATTTATCTTGTTTTCTCCCAATTTTTTCGATGCCATTATTTTCCGACAAGTATAATAGAAAGAAGGAGTATTGTGTAAGGTCTTCCAGACACAGCTATCAGAATCCAGACCAGCCAGTTGTTCAGACTCTAAAGTTTTTCAGATGAAGATTCTCCATGCGTAATTTCAGGCTCGATGTTCATATTCCGAGTCCATGATGAATCTCAGATTCAACATGTTAAAATTGGTCAATTAAGCGTTGTTTCTCAAAATCCATATGCATTTAATAATTAATATAGCATCATTAGCATTCATACATGTGTAAATAATATTCGCATTTCATCATACATAATTGCATAAAAAAAGGAACCCAAAATCCAAGTGTAAATTGACCTAATAAGCTGCTAACTTCCCATATTTTCAATTAATTCATCGTAACTCCAATTGACCTAAAACCACCTCCATCGTGTAGATATTACTTATAAGAATAAATAAAAAATACAAAAAATCTAACTTAAGTAAGTATCGAATAAACCCAATATCTAATTTCACATCAGACGGACTAAAACGCGCATATCTTCCTCATACAGTGTCTGAGTTTGGTCTACTCACTTTTAAATACTCCATTTTCAAATACCTTCAAAATAAGACCAATTTCATAAAAATCGGAACTCATATGTCAAATGTGGGTTTTGAGCCTCTTTTGCGCATTTTATCTTTTTACCATTTTTCACCTAAGTTCTTATGTACATATTTAACCCATTTTATTTTATTTCTTTTTCATTTGTGTTCTTTGATGAAAGTTTTAACAAGCATCATAAAATTCCAAATATAAAACAAGATTGAAATCAAAAAAATTGACTGTGTCCAAGTGACCTCTGTGAGTCTGTACAAAAGTCGCTTATTTCATACTTTATTTTATTTCCCTATTTTCTTATTTATTAAAAATCTAAAAAATAGTTTAGTATGTAATTAAGTATCTTTTATTTTACCGTAATTTTATAATTTTTTTACCCTATGTTAAAATAACAAAAAAATTACAAAACCCTAAAAAGTCGGTTTTCTATACACATGGAGAACCACCAAAAATACCACCTTGTACAGATGAACTCTTTTGTTCCAGTTCCTTCATGAAAGTTACAGACTTCGTCGAAACGAACAACTTTCGTGAAGGAAATTTTTCGATCCGAGCCATTACCCTGTATTCTGCTTCCGCGCTGGATCAGGATACCACTGTCTACTTCTTGCTTCACCAAGTGACAAGATTATCCCCAACAAACATGGTGTATACTGTAGTGGATCGATGATCCTCAGGAGAGCTAGCATAGTCAGAATCTGTATAGGCGGATATATTAGTGTGTCCACTAACCCCATAGAAAAGTCCACGTCCGGGAGATTCTTTCAAATATCGAAGGATCAAAAGAATATCCTGCCAGTGACTGTAAAGAGGCTTCTCCGTGTGTTGATTGGATCTGCTCACAGCATAAGATATATCTGGCCTAGTAATAGTGAGATAGAGTAATGTTCCCACTAAGCTTCTGTATCGTGTTGCATCCTCAAAAGCTGGATCAGTAAATGTTGAATATTTGTAGGGATGACAGATGGCTTGCATTCAAGAAGTCCTGACTCAGTCAGAATATCGAGGCAACACTTTCTCTGTGAAAGATGGAGCCCCTCTGTAATGCGTAGTACTTCGATGCCAAGAAAATAACGAAGTTAGCCAAGATCTTTCGTGACAAAGACCTTCTGAGGAAGGTCTTGGCCTAATGAATACCATCTACATCATCTCCTGTGATAACCATATCATCAACAAAGACAGCAAGGACGATCGTGCCAGTAGACCGTCGTCTAACAAAGATAGAGTAGTCAGATGTTGTCCTCTAAAAACCAAGTGTGTTGATCTCCATAGTGAGCCTGTCAAAAACCATGCCCTTGGGCTCTGATTTAGGCCATAAATGGCATTGCGTAATCGATATACATGCTCCCCCTCGACTACATACCCCGGCGATTGCATCATGTAGACCTCCTCCTCAAGATCACCATAAAGAAAGGCGTTCTTCACATTAAGTTGATAAATGTGCCAAGTCTTGTTCGCAACAATAGAGAGAATGGTATGTATCGACCCCATTCTGGCAACAGTCGAGAAGGTCTCAAAATAATCAACTCCAAAGGTTTGTGTGAAACCTTTGGCAATAAGTCTGACTTTCAACCTTTTAATAGAACCATCAGGTGACTGTTTGGTCATGAAGATCCATCGACAAGCTACAGGGCGAACTCCTGGGGGCACTGCACAAGATCCCACATGCCCTGGGAGGTAAGTGCATACGTCTCCTCATTCATGTCCTGTCGCCAACCACGATCTTGCATTGCACTGAAATAATCTCTTGGAACGGTAATAGCATCCAGAGCATCTGCAAATCTCTTGTCACAGCTAGATAAACCATCTGTATAAGTAAAATGTGACATGAGGTGATACGTACATTTTCTTTTTTGCTTGCGTAGAGCTATAGGAAGCTCCCTAGGTACATCTGGGACAACAGTGGTGGGAGCACTTGAAGTGATCATATTATCATGCATAAAAGGGACAGGCACATGTACAGACATTGGTGTAGAAGGTATAGAGGTACGCTGGCGAGTATAAACAATTGGTGGAGGGAGGTCAAGAGGAATGTCACTCACAGTCTGTGTGAAATAACTTGTTTGCTCAAAGAATGTGACATCAGCAGATATATAGTATCGACGTCCAACAAGATCATAGCAGCGATAGCCTTTCTGGGTACGAGAGTACCAAAGAAAGATGCATTTGATGGCACGAGAGGATGTTTTGTCAGCTGCATGAAAGCTATGAACAAATGCAATACAACCAAAAAATAGCAGAAGTATTGGAAACGGAGACTGGGTAGGATAAAGTAAGGAAAATGGAGTTACCCCTTTGAGAACAGATGAAGGAATGCGGTTAATGAAATACATTGTAGTAAGGATAGCATCTCCCCAATATTGTTTAGGAACACTCATTTGACTAAGAAGAGATCTGGCAACATTTAGCAAGTGTCGGAGTTATCCCTTAGCTATACCATTCTGTTGTGAGGTATATGGACATGATGTTTGGTGAACAATTCCCTGGGATGCAAAGAAAGAGGTCAAGTCATGTTGGGTTAATCCAAAAGCATTGTCGGTACGAATGATCTTAACAATGCTAGAAAAGTAAGTTTTAACATATTGAAATAAATTTCTGACAATTTGATTGATCTCTGAACACTCCTTTATTAGATAGACCCAAGAAGATCGACTATAAACGTCAACGAAAACAATAAATAGCGATGACCACATAATGTGCAGAAAAAACAAGGTCCCCAAACATCACAATGAACAAGATGAAAAGCAATAGTACTACGAGACTCAGTACGAACATGAAAAGAAGTTCGATGGTGTTTCCTGAACCCACATGCCTCGCACTGAAAGGGCTTCAGAGCAGAGAGTTCAGGAAACATCATGGAGATGGCCCTGGTAGAGGGATGCCCAAGGCGTAGATGCCATAGGAGTGGATCTTCGGAGATAGATGCAACACCAACAAAATTGGAGTCTGAGGGTATGTCAAGGTAATATAGGTCGTTCATCTCATGACCCTCACCAAAAATCTGCCTCGTCCAAATGTACTGAAAATAACAACAAGACTCGTCAAATATCACACGACAATGAAGCTTAACACAAAGCTTGTAAACTGACAACAAGCTAAGAGGAAAATCAGGAGCACAGTGAACCCTGAAAGTCAGAGTTTGGAAGAGAATTTCATAGTCCCGACAGTAGTAATCAATGATTGAGTCCCAGTAGCGACTCGAGCTGACTTCACAGAGGTAGATGGTATGAAAGAGGTGAGCAGACTACCTTCTTCAGTGAGATGAGTAGAGGTGCTGGAATCAATAATCCAAGTTGGATTAGGAGCGATCGCAGAGTTGACTATTGTACCTGAAGGAGTGGCCAGAGTAACAGTTGTAGTGTTACTAGTGGTGGTAGGCCCTAGAGTATGAAAGATCTGCATTAGGCTAGAGTAATCTGCATCACTAAGATGAAGAGTCTTTCCACTAGAGGCAGGTGATGCCTCTTCCACATTATAGGCATCCTCATAAGCATTATTGGCGCTATAAGAAGGTACGCCAAACTTATGCCAGTGACGTTCAGACGGGTGGTTCCACCTACCACAGTGAGTGCATGGGGCAGTAGAGTCTCGTCCACGACCAAAGTCACGGTCTCGTCCAGATTCTCGTCCACGGTCACGACTTGGATTACGACAGTGTCCTCCTCGTAAGCCATATCTGCCTCCTAGCCCGGATGAGGCGATGTGTGCAAAGTTCTCTGTTGAAGGTAAGACAGGAGGCCGCGAAGCGGATGTCTTGAGCTCCTCAAGTCAGCCAAAGATGGCCTTCATTGTTGGCAGTGTGTCTGATATAAGAAATTGCTCCTTCGTTGCATGGTATCCAGAATGCAGGCCATCAAGGAAAGCGGTATACCTGCAAGTCATAATGCTCTTGTATCTGTTCGGTGCAACATGAGGGCTGGAATAATGCAACCTCCTCACACAGGCTGGATAGATGCATGTAGTACTCGATGAGGTGGAATCACCCTGAGATGCCGACCAGATTTGCCTGTAAATGTCTGCAAGGCGTGACTTCGTTTTCTTCTGGGAGTGTAGTTGCTCTAGATCCTCTCACATTTCTTTGGTCGTATTTTTGTAAAGAAGATTTGAGACAATGTGAGCCTCAACATTGTTGGTCATCCAGTTGATAACCAAATAGTTGTCAATCTGCCAGTTGTCGAACTCTTTGTCCTATTCATCCAAAGGATCTTTAGTCAAAATGTAGAATTTCCTTTGACCACCAATGAACACCATAAAAGATCGAGATCAGAGCACGTAATTTTATATGCCCTTGAGTTCGATGGTAGTTCCTTGTGCCATAACATTCGTGACCAAGTGCTTTATCGCGGTAGAAGAAGACGCCATAGTGGTCTTAAAATAGAAAAACGATCCTGTGATTAACTAAGGATGCATATAAGAGTTAAAAAATGCCCTAAAACTCACGTTTGCCCTTTAGGATGGACTGAAAACCCTCAATGGACAGCAGATCTAGATTCTTGGAAGTAGTCCGCCATGAGTTTTGGATCTCCAAAGAGTCCTACAGTACCCGTTGAGGGTAGCTGTGGGGCTGACGACCTTCGTAGGAGATCCTGAAAGCGCAGGGTAGCGCTAGCGGAGGGCTACTGCACTAGAAGCGATTGGAGGGCCTTGCGCGGGGCCCTAATTCAATGAAGAGGACCCGCGCAGGCTTTTGTGAGGCTTGAAGGTGGCGGTAGGGATTTTAGGTCAAAATCCCGGTCTAGGACCGTTGCTCTGATACCATGTAGAGAAGAGAGACAAAATGGGATATTTATTCCATAGGGCTAGGGTCTCTTATATAGAGAGAAAACCCTAGAGAGTACAGAAAGAAAAATACATAAATACCCCTGAGGGGCTACGGAACCTGAAGGGTTAAAGGTTACGGAACCCGAAGTGTTAAGGGTTACGGAACCCGAAAGGTTACAAACATGATTGTAATATAATAATCTAACAATATTTCTAACACTATTTATCCAAGTTGTGCATGCTCCAGTTGAGGATTAGTGTTGGAGTATAAGTTGTGTGTCACTTATGTTGGAGATGGGTAAATGAATCTCTCCAGGATCCATTTACCACATCTAGTGGTTTAGTCCCACATCTACCAACTGTGGTATGTGGTGACACGGGATGGCTATATAAGAAGCCCAACACCGCATGTATCCAGTGAGAAAACTCAATAGACTATCAGCTCTGTGAAGCGTTCTCCTGTGGTTTCATCCCGCTCCTCATTAAATAGGGTTCCACGTTAAATTTCGTATTCTTCATGTTCTTATTATTTTATTCTGATACGCTTCCTTATAAAAATGTCAGATTCCAGACTAGCCAGTTATTTAGACCCTTATTTTAAAAAGCGCGCCTTGAGACTTAATCCTCACCCAGATGTTCAGAGGTGTAAGCCTCAGGGTATTGTGAGGCGTATAAGGCGGTCGATGCGAGGTGGAGGCGTAAGCCTCAAGCGCGTGTCTTTTTTTTTATTTTTAGGTTATGTACTTTGCACATGACCTTGTTTTACCATAAACATTATACATTTTTTTGCTAGTATTGTTGTTTTTATGTTAAACCTTACATATTTCTATAAATATATCCATACAAAGATAAGAGATTTCTTGAAACAAGTGAAGCTCGATGATCTTGTATACATCATATTCAATTTATTATAGTGCATCCATACATACTAGTTCTATTGTACACAACGTACACGATTGTGTTTGAATTTTCATAAAATTATTATACTACTTCTAAGTTTGCAACTTGATGTTGTTATTTATTTGTTATTAAAATAGTTATCACATATGCGAAGAAGCACGGTTGAAAAGAAACACGAGGAGTAGAATAATTATTATGCTTTGTTTTGAATAGCGGAAACAATCGCATGCCTAATATTAGTTTTCTAAAATTCTATGCTTTCATCGCATATGTGTTGTACCTTTTACTAGTGTGAAATTAATTTTGAATATGTTTTTTGCAAAACTTAATATTAATATATATTTTAGTGTACTTTGCTTAATTTTAATTTTCCTTTTAAAAGATTGAGGCTTACGCCTCGGCCGCCTTAAGGCTTACACATCGCCTCACATTTTGAAGAAACGCCTCGAACTGCCTCGCGCTTTTTCAAACCTTGGTTCAAACTCTACAGTTTTTCATATGAAGATTTTCCATGCGCAATTTCAGACTCAATGTTCAGATTCCGAGTCCACAGTGTGATGCACAATTTCAGACTCGACGTCAGATGTTTTCCGGGGCTTCAGTTTGATGTGCACATGTTTGCCATCTTTTGTGTGGTCCCCATCTTTTGAGTTTCAGTCAGGGTTTTCATGTGTTCTATAGGGACTCCAGATTATAGAACCCATTCCCTATGCCATATGGGTTGGGGTTTTCATGTGGTTTCACAGGTACTCCAGAGCAGAGATCACATTCTCTGTGCCAGATGGGAGAGACCCAGTTCTTCGTAGAGGAGACTTTTTCAGACTCCATTCTCAAGCAATCGTAAACTCCATTACGAGATCTTTCCGAGGTTCCTATGAGAGAGAACACACTTCAAAGTCCTCATGAGAAAGACCCATCTTCAGAGATCTGTGTATGGATAATTAGCGATGTTCTTTATTCAGCCCTTTCAGAGATGGAGCAGTTGTCCACATGCTGTGGCGGGCCAGAGTTCTCCAGGTGGAGACTCATTTTCAATCGCAATGACTCTGACAAGCACAGTACAGAGCACATGCTTTCCGACGAGGAGATTCGATTTGACTCACATTTCAGCACGTTCGTCCTCCCCACCTGCACATCATGAGAAGCAACGTCCTCGACAGAAGCCGACAGTTGTCTTCGTTGAGTTGATATTGTCTGTAGTTTCCTATATTGTGGGTTGAGATTTCTTTCTATTTATCCAAGCTGAGTATTGCATGCTCCAGCTTGAGGAGAGTGTTGAAGTATATGTTGTATGTCACTTATGTGGGAGATGGGTAAATGGATCTCTCCAGGATCCATCTACCACATCCAGTGGTTTTGTCCCACATCTACCAATTGTGGCATGTGGTGATTCAGTGAGGGCTATATAAGAAGCCCTACACCTCATGTATTCAGTGAGAAAGTTCAATAAACTATCAGCCCTTTGAGGCGTTCTTCCATGGTTTCATCTCGCTCCTTAGTGAGTAGGGTTCCACGTTAAATTCCATGTTCTTCATTTTATTATTATTTTATTCTGATACGCATCCACATTCTTATTTTCCAAAAGTTCTAAATTACATTACTTCTAAATATATTTTCGTAACTTCCTAGTTGAGCATGACTAGTTTATTATTGTCCTAGTGAATCAAATACATAACTTTTCTACTAACCATCAACTTCTCTCATTTTTTCTACAACCATCAACTTCTCTCATCCTATAAAAGAAGGGGGAGGATTCTTGACTTAATAGGTGGTTGACAATGGATCCAGAATTGTCGATTGCTGGAGTGTATGTCCATAAATGGGTAATTGAAACCCTCCAAGGTCCAATTACCACGTCCACCAATGTTAGTCCTACATCATCTATTAGTGAGACTTGGTCATATCGGCGGAGCTATATAAGAAGAATCATTGTGTTCTTCATGGCTTTTTATCTATATTATTTCTGATTACATTTCCGGATTATCATTTTCAACATGCTATCAAAGAGGATATGATTTTGGAATATGTTCTTCATTATGGATTTCGACTATTTTGGTCATGTTCTTTATCTTTCAAGTTCGAAGAGAAATCCAGTTGCGACCTTAGAAAATTTCGATATTGTTAACGCGATACATCTAGAACCCTATTTTTTCCGCATGGCAGTATAGTGGAAACGATGTGTTCTTGAAGGATCTCGAAGAAACTGCGCTACCCCGCGCGATCTCTCCACGCGCACAAGAACATCCAGGTTCCCCATGCACCA
The DNA here is from genome assembly GCA_037367405.1 of Ottelia alismoides. Lineage (NCBI taxonomy): Eukaryota > Viridiplantae > Streptophyta > Magnoliopsida > Alismatales > Hydrocharitaceae > Ottelia > Ottelia alismoides. The sequence continues at coordinate 461,857 of JAZKJV010007813.1, read as the reverse complement.
ACTCCGGTATCCCACGATCTGGGATTTTTTTATGATTTCCTAGGCATCTTCATATTTGTTTAGATCAATCATCTCGAGATAGAAGATGGGGATGAGACAAGTAACCTGAGGGGACTTTCTGTCGCTCTCCGCAACAAGTCGGAGTGTCGGTCTATGCTCTTGAAAACCCTAGATGATGCCCTCTCACACAAAGCTCCAAGAAAAAAAGGGGTTGATGCCCCCTCCCATGAAGAACTTCCAGGCAACAACCATCAGTCACCTATGCCCCAGTGCGCCTCCAATCTCCAATCATGAGAAGCCTCGTACGCGCAACAAACACCTCAAGGTCCAAACACTAGTGGTACCTAACATTTGTGCAATTGGGTTCTTCGAAACCCATTGAATTAGTCCACGTACCCCGGCAAGCCCATGGTGTGATACCTCCTCCAGGAACCACTACCTCCAGTGCTCCAACATGCATCCATCTCCGCTAATTGCAGTGTGGGTTGTTATAAGTTCCTCATCGAGAACCCTACTTATCGAAGAAAATGGGACATACACTCCTCTTAGTGGGTTGAGGGGAACATTTATTTTTTTAAATATTTTGTATAAATGGGCCAAGTTATAAGAGGTTTAAAAAGATGAAAAAAAAATAAGGGGAGAGCGATGAGTTGTAAAAAGAAAAGGAAAAGGACGCAATTATTGGCCTAATGGGATGATAATATATAACAACAACAAAGCCGTTTTCCCACATTAAGTAGGAACGGCCACATGGATTATTTGCCTCCATTCAGATCTAAATAACTAAGATCCCTTCGGATAGTCTCCTTCCAACACTTCTTGGGTCGTCCTCATCCTATCTTAACTGGCTCAACATCCCAAATCTCCAATCTTCTGACGGTACATCAATCGCCCTCCTTTGCAAATGGTGAAATCACATTAAGGAGTTTCTCTCATCTTATCCTCTGTCGGTGCTACATTAACTCTTCTTCTGATCGCATCGTTCCAAATCCAATCTTATCGTGTATGACCAGACAACCACCATAGAGTTTTCTGCTACAGTCATTCTTTGCACATGTCTATTATTCGCAAGCCAACATTCAAATACATACAGCAAACCATGTCTCACAGCTGCTTTGTAATACATTCCTTTGATTTCCAAAGGAATTTTCGTATCACATAGAACAATAGAGACTCCTTTCCAATTTAGCCAACATGTATTTATTCTATAAGTAACATTCCCATAAATTTCCCCATCATGTATTCAAAAAAAAGAAAAAAGGGGGAGATGACACAAAAAGAGGGAAGATTTGAAAAAATGAAAGAAAGAAAAGCTAAAAAAAGGAAGAGAAGGCCTGCTTAAAAAAGGGAAGAATAAGCAGAAATTGTGATTTTGTTTGCCATTGTTCACTTCTCTCAACTTAGTCAAGCATCATATTTTCTGACAAATAAGGGAAAGTATTGTATAGAGTTCTCTAGTTCAGATTCAGTTTCTACCATTAAGATAGCTTTAGAGTCTACGTTCAAGGCACTCTATATTCAAATGACCCAGTTTCATTGAGTTCTTTAGAGACTCGGTTCAACCTCCATCTCCAATGAACGTGAGCCTCGATACGAATATTATGACTTTCTTCGGCGACTGTAAATCTAGTACAAATATTCACATGATTTTCTTCAGTGTTCACGAACTCCAGTACGAGAGCCTTCCGAGGTCCATATGAGATTGAAACCAACTTCTAAGATTTACGTATGGATATTCACACAACATTTTGGCCCTTCAGAGAGATGTGAGAGGTTTTCACATGTTGCGTTGAATTTCAACATATTACGGGACATAGTTCTCCGTAGAAAAGACTCATTCTAATCCGATGACTCTAACAGACGTAGTATAGAGCATACAAGCCAATTCACACTCCACCCCCCCCCCCCAGTTCCTTCTCATCAACATTGTGGAAAAAGATCAGAGAACACAATGACTTGTCTTATTCCAGAGGACTAGGGGTTCTTATATAGGACGGAACCCTAGGAGCTCATATCCGAGAAAATACCCCCCCCCCCCCCCAGAGGGGTCACAATCAGATACGATAAACATAAACACATCACTAACACCCCTCATCAAATTGGAGCATATCTATCGATCATGCCCAACTTGGAAGTTATCCACAAGAGCCGCTTCTTAAGTAAGTCCTTCGTGAATACTTCTTCAAGTTGAAGATCTGTCGTGATGTGTGGAGTAGTAATCTTCCCTCCTCGTACGACATCACGAACAAAATGCCAGTTAATCTCTATATGCTTGGTTAGCTCATGAAACACAGGATTCTTAGAAATGTATGCAGCAGATATTTTTTGTCACGGTATCGAGGAATAGCAGTTGTGACAACAATACCAAGTTCCCGTAGAAAGGTCAGTAGCCAAGTAATCTTACAGGTAGCATGAGCCATCACCTGTTATTCTGCCTCTGCACTGGATCAGGAGAATACCATCTTCTCCTTGCTCCTCCAAGTAACAAGATTTCCTCCAACCATCATAGCATATCATGTAGTGGAGCGACAATCCTCAGGTGAACTCGCATAATCTGCATCAACATATGTAGTAACATCAGTGTAGCCATTTGTCCTATAGAAGAGGCTACATCCTGGTGATTCATTCAAATAGTGGAGGATCTGAAGAACATCCTACTAGTGATTGTAACGAGGTTGCTCCATGTGTTAATTGGCTCTGCACACAGCATAGGATATATCCGAACTTGTGGCAGTAAGGTAAAGAGGTTTACCTACCGAGCTTTTGTACCATGTAGTATCTTCGAAGACAGGATCAGTGGAAGTGAAGTGCTTCCTCATGTCTGCAAGAATACCAGAGGGTTTACATCCAAGTAATCCAGCCTCGGCCACGATATCAAGGCAATACTTCCTCTATGAGAGATGAAGTCCCTTTATAGTGCGCAATACTTCTATGCCAAGAAAATAGCGAAGCTGACCAAAGTCCTTGGTAACGAAGACCTTCTGAAGGAAAGCCTTAGTCTCTAACATATCTTCATCATCATCACATATGAGAAACATATCATCAACGTAAACAACAAGTATGACAGTACTAGTTGACCATCTTCTGACAAAGATAGTAATAAGCGATTGTTCTTTAGAAGCCAAGCCAAGAGTGATGATCTCAGTAGTAATTATGTCAAACCATACCCCCGGGCTCTTCTTTAAGTCATAGATTGCCTTGTGAAGTCGGCATACACACTCCCCTCGACTTCGTAACCAGGAAGTTGTATCACGTAAACCTCCTCCTCGCGATCATCATACATGAAAGCATTCTTTACATCGAGCTTACAGATAGGCCAACCTTTGTTCGCTGCCACTAAAAGAATAGTTTGTATAAAACCCATCCGTGCAACATGAGAAAATATCTCAAAGTAGTCAACCTCATATCTCTGTGTAAAGCCTTTAGCCACAAGCCTTGCTTTCAATCTGTCAATAGACCAATCTGGTGACTCTCAACGGGACCACGTACAAAATTCTAATTCCTTCTAGAAGTCAGAGCATCCATCTCCTCATTCATTGTGTGTTGCCAACCATAATCATGTAAGGCACTATGATAGTTTCTGGGAACAAAAATAGTCATGAGATCTTCCGCATATCTTCTGTCAGAGCATGATAAGCTAGCAATAGAAGTGAAATGAGACATGGGATGAAAAGTACATTGCCTCTTAGTTCTGCGAAGAGCGATAGGAAGCTCCTGAGGATCATTCGGGACAGTAGTAGTGGGGGCACTTGATGACATACCATCATGCAATAAAGGAATAGATGCTCGTGTAGAAGTATGCTTGCATTTATACACAATGGGTGGAGAAGGAAGATCAAAAGGTATATATGTGGCAGACTGAGTAAAGAAGGTAGTCTCCTCAAAAAAGGTCGCATCTGCAAAGATATAATATCGATGTCTAGTAGGATCATAGCACCTGTAGCACCTCTAGTATGAGAATAACCAAGAAAGACACATTTGATCACATGAGGAGACAGTTTGTCAGCGGTGTGAAAATTATGGACAACTCAGAGGTAGAGGAAAGGGTGACTCATTGGAATATAGTAATGCAAACGGGGTAGAACCATTCAGAGACATAGAGAGGACTTATTGATAAGATGGACGACAGTAAGTACTGCATCTCCCCGGCAGATTTTAGAAACATTCATCTGAGTGAAAAGGGAGCGAGCTATATTAAGAAGATGTCTAAGTTTCCAGTCCGCTACCTCATTTTGCTGAGAGGTATACGAACTAGAGGTTTGATGGATGGTACCATGGGAAGCAAATAAGGTTGACGGGGTCATGATGAGTGAATTCCAAGGCATTATCAGAGCAAAATATTTGAATACTGGTGGAGAAATATTTTTGATATACTGAAAGAAATTTTTGACAATATTATTAATCTTTGAACATTCCTTTACCAAATAGACCCAAGAGAACCGACTGTAATCATCGACAAAAACAACAAAATACTTATGTCCAATCAAAGTGCGGATCGGACAAGGAGCCCATGCAGGAAAAAATGTTTGATGATGTTTCCGGAATTGGCACATCTTACACTCAAATGACTTGAATGTAGAGAGTTCTGGGAACATCATGGAGATGGCCTTGGCAGAAGGGTGACCAAGGTGAAGGCGCCAGAGAAGGGGATCATCGAAGATAGACGCTGCGCCAAAAAATTGGAATCAAGGGGGATGCCGAAATAATAGAGGTCATTCTTCTCATGTCCTCCACTAAAAATCTGCATCGTCCGGATGTCCCTAAATTAACAACAGAACTCATCAAAAATAACCCTCTAGTTTAGCTCAGTACATAGCTTCTGAGCATATAATAGACTAAGTGGGAAAGCAAAAGGATAATGAACTCCAGTCAGCCAGAGTTTGGATGATAACTCTACAGCGCCAACAGCAGTAACATGAATGGGCCCCATTGGAGATCTGAAAAATCCTCACAAAGGAAAATAGTTGTGAAAAGATAAGCAAACTACCTTCTCATGTTAGATGCGTAGATGCTTCTGAGTTAATAATCCAAGCAGGGTTGGAGGTAGAGACATAGTTGATTATTGTACCTGAGGTGAGACAAACTCCTTAGTAATGTACAGAGACTACATAGGTCCCTGACTAATGCAGAATATTTTTTACTTGAGTAGTGCATCAATATCGCATGTTTGAAATGCGACACTCATATCACATTTTTCAAATGCAACATTCCTTGTACATTCTTTATCTTGAACTTTAAAAAAACAAAAAAAACAATGTTGCATTTAGGACATGCACATCCATTTTTTATATTTTTAATGGATGCTGCATGTCCTAAATGTGACATCCATTTTTTATTTATTTTTTAATAGATGTCGCATTTAGGACATGCGGCATTTATTTTTTATTCTTGTTTGAAGGCCAAACTTTGTAATAATGCAGGTATCGCATTTTCCAAATGCAATATAATGTTGCATTTCAAACATGTGATATTGATGCCCTACTTAAAAAAAATACTCTACACTACTCAGGGACCTATGTAGTCCTAGGACATTACTAAGGAAAATCCCTCTACCTATAGTAGCCAAACTAGCAGTAGGAGAAGAAGTAATATTGTCATTGGCGGAGGGGCTAGAGTTCTAGAATAGCTGCCTCAGACGGGTGTATCCAGAAGTCGTAAAGGGTGCATATGCTCCACCAGAGTGTCGATCGGGTGTGTCCTCGGTGGTATCATAGGATGCCTTATACAAAGATGTCTCATAGGCATTATTGGCATTAGGTTATATGCCAAACTTCGTCCAGCAACTTCTGGTGAATGGTTCTAGGGTCCACAATATATGCATGCCGGATAAGGAGCAGTGGTAGAGTCATGTCCACATCCACAACCAAAGTTACGACCACGGCCTCGACCAAGGTTACGTCCTCGTCCTCCTTGGTAACTCTATCATCCTATGTTCCCAAACAATGCATTGGGGATTCAGTCTCTGCAGAAGGTAAGGAGAGAGAACGCTCCACAAGTGCCTCAAGTTTCTCCAGACGACCAAAGATGGTCTCAATGGTGAGTAGTGTATCAACCATCAGATATTGATCCTTCACAAGCTTGTATCGCGGATGCGGTCAAGAAAGAAATCAATAAACATGTCATTCAACACGCTTTCCCACATGTTGATCACGACAGGTTGGCTGAAAAATGAGAAGCTCCCCAAATAAGCTAGTGAATAACCTGTAGTACTCGACAAGACTAAAATCTCCCTAAGTAGCAAACCATATCTACGTGTGTATATCGAATAGTTGGGACACTTGGTTGTCTTCTAGGAGTATGTACACTTAAGATTCTCCCATATCACCTTTAAAATATCCTTGTAGAGGAGATTTACAATAGTATTTGGATCCACATTGTTGGTCATCCAAGTGATAACATGTCAGTTGTCAACATACCAAATGTCAGGGTCCTTGTCCGTCTCTTTGGGTGGATCCTTAGTAAGAACATAGTTCTTGCGCTAACCACCGATAAACACTATGAAGGATCAAGACCATAGCACGAGCCTTTAATTTGATAGAAACGACATGTACCGTCACATAAGAAGTTGGGTACACGAGCTTGGCTTCGGTGGACGTCATGGTGATTGCGCAGGCCAAGAAAAAGTGACCTAGAAGATTAGCGGCTTTGACCAAGCATAGAGATGACCTAGGTCAACATTTCAGGCCTCTCTTGGGCCTTATAAGCAGCAAAACATAGATTGAAAGCCATAATTGACTTCGTAGGACGTGTAGAAGGTGCTTGGGGTGGTCCAGCGACCTTGGAGAGGGGTTGGGAAGCCTCGGAAAAGGCGGAGGACGCATAGAAGGTGGCTGGAGGGGGGTCCAGCGGACTTGTAGAAGGGTTGTGAAACCCAGGCGAAGGTAGAGGCCCCTTAGCGACGACGCTGGACTGCCTGGTAGAAGCTGACAGTTGCTGGAGGATGTAAGGAACCTCCTTGCAGCAGCAAGACGAGATGTTACGGCACCATAAGTGCCTTACGCGTGGCAGATGGAGGCATGTATCATCCTTGCGTGTTGTTGGCGGCGATGTTAGGGCACCGTAGGTACCTTGCGAAATCCCAAGAGGAGGCAGAGGCCCCCTAGCATGCTGCTAGCAATGACAGGGTCCTTGCAGATGCCTTGCGCAGAGCCCAAAAGTCTGGAAGAGGGCCCGAGCAAGAGCTTCTTTACGAGAGGACCGTGAGGGGTTGGTGGTGGCGACGAGATTTAGATCAAAACACCGATCTAGGACCGTTGCTCTGATACCATGTGGAAAAAGATGAGAGAACACAATGATTTGTCTTATTCAGGAGGTCTAGGGTCCTTATATAGGATGATAACCGAAAAATACATAAATATCCCTAGAGGGGTTACAATGAAATAAGATAAGCATAAACACACCACTAACAAGCATGACATGAGAAGAAATGTCATGATAAGGCAACCAACAGAGTACGCATTCTGTTGATATTGTCTATAATATCATATATTTATTCAAGTTGTGCATTGCATGCTCCACCTTGAGGGAGAATTTTAAAGTATGCATCCATAGATGTGTAATTAGATCTCTCCAGGGTCCAATTATCACATGCACCAAATATCAATCCCACATCATCCATGATTGGGGTTTGGACATATAGGTGGGCCTATATAAGAAACCCCAAACCACCTATATTCGTTGGGAGAAACTTATTAGGCACACCATCCCTTTGAGGCGTTCTCCTATGGTTTTCATCTCGCTCCTTATGTAGTAGGGTTCCACGTATGTGTTCTTCGTTGTTCTTTATCTTTTTATTATCTCTGATTGCACTTTAGATTATTGTTTTCTACAATGATCATGTGTCCTTTCCACCATTTCCATTAAAAGTGACAATGAAGGATATAGAAAAGGTACACAATCAACTCTAATCATACATTGGTGTGCAATACAATGCCAATCAAATTAGAAATCCTTCGTTGCATAAACACCATACCATGCACCATAAAAAAGCAAACATATCTTTGCATCCACAAATACCACAGTACAAAAGTTAGTTTAGCTTACTTTCTTTTTCCTGACATAATTTAGTGCTTCCAGGTAGTATCCATATTGCACTAGCATCTGAACATATTCGTTGTGCAAGGACAGTTGTCTAAGCATATCCAATCCCAAATTCCTTGTCTGAACATGCTCGTGGCCGATTTGAACAAGTTGCAAGGCAACATCTTTCGATGGTTCTATTATCTGCATGAAAAACACAATCACATAAAACACCATTCAAAGTATTATTCAAACTATTGACACAATGGTTGTGGGTCCGTTGTAAAATATAAATGAAGCCACCGGTAGATCACTAAGACATATGATGGGCAATGATGTTCTCGAATATCCTAGATTCCTACTATGTGCAGGTCTGGGTAAGTGTGAAGTTTTCGGCTGCAATTATGCAGCCTAACTCAAATATTTTTTACAAGATCACTAATGCATTCCCTTGGGCTAAAGTATGAAACCGGAATTAGCCATTAGATGGTGAAAACAACCTTGTTTAAAACAAAAAGACCTAGTTCAGAATGCCGTTTGTCACGAGCAAGGAGCTTTATCATCATGATGTATAAATCAGAGTCAATCGAAACCTTTTCCATAGCAGCGCTGAAAGATAAAATATTCATCATAAGAAGAGTGTTGAGTAAATTCAGAAAACATTTGCATGAAAAATACAATGCAAAAAACAGGCAACGAGAACTGCATCTAGTTCCAAAAAAATCACCTAACTGGAGACCGTGGATATCTCACACATGAGAAATGGCAAAACAGAACAGAAGTATACTGTACTGTTAAGCTTCAAAAAGAGAATGGACTCCATGTATTTCCGAAATGATCTTACCTCGTTACGTGTATGAAAGGAATTCACTAAGCTTTAAGTTTGACATATAGAAAGGAAGGGTTGAAATTGTCTAGTAGAGATGCAATCTTACGAAAATGGCAGATGTGAATTGTTCTCTTTTGGGAAACACTGAGCAGCAAAATGATTTACTACAGGGCTTGTAAATATGAAAATGAAAGTGGTCAAATTTAAGCATTCATCTTGTATAATTTTATCCTAAACAAATAGGTATTTATAAAACTTCTGAAATTGCTAATAGGACAAATGATTTATATAAAAAAATAATCTGGAAATAAAAAATGCCTTGAGGACCGCCTCGCCTCCGCCTCGACCACCTGAGGCGGTCGCCTCTCAAAGACTAACAGAGGCAGTCATTATGGGGCGTTTCCAGACCGCCTCGCCTCGAGGCACATTTTTTCGAAGCCGTTCACCTTCACATGGTGTTATCACCTATCATTTCTTCAAAAAACTACAGACAAATTTAATTAAAAAAAATATACCTCCTAAGGAACTCTATTATGACAGAAATCAAGAATGCAGGCTCTCCAGCCATCTCTTCTTCCACCAAAGAAAAGACACAATTGTACATATCAGCAGGTGAAATCACTGCTGATATGGCAGATTCAACGATGTCTGAAAGACTGATAACCATGTTACCAGGCTCAACAAATCCTGCAGACACAGTACCGGCATCTAGACTGTCATCAGTCAGTTCTTTCATGATAGAGGAATGAGAACTACCAGATAGAGACTTTGAAATAGACTGCTCTGCTGTGGTCTTTCTTTTCTCGGCAATGGCTATTTGTTCTGAACCAGATTGCAAGTCTGCTGACACTCTAGCAGTTCTGGACACTGAAGATGAATCTATTGGTTCATTACCTTTAGCTTTATGCCTATCAGCTACCTCATCAATATCTTTGTGCTGATCAAAATAGGAAGATTCTCCTCTGCTGTCTGAGGAAAATCTGGTGGCATCCCTCTGACTAGTACTTTGCATTTTAGCATCTTGAGAATAAGAAGCAACTATTATACTTAATGCTCTAGAAATCATAGGAATAGGTCTTCTCTCCAATATAACATTCCGCATCATCATCAGACACAATTGTTTTGCCTGTAAGAACAAATGAAAAAACCATAAGCGGGAAAAAAAGAGTTCAATTCATTCTGCCACTGCTTCAAAAAAGAGAAGGCCAGGGAAAGTCACCTTCAAGGGCTCAGAGCGGCGTCTCTGCAAGAACTCCAAAAGAAAAGAAACTTCTGAACTACTAGCAGCAATAGCCTAGACCAAATAAATGTTAGATGTCACTGACTCACTATTAATCTTTATCTACAGCATTTTACTGAACAACAAATTAACAGACTATTTTACTCAGAAATCTACGGATTCAAGGATTATGAAATTTATTATTGGTTGAATTTATGATCAAGTTTCCTTGCAAACCAGGCTTAGGTTTTTTAAGATTGTAGGAAGTCCCTAAAGAACTAAATATAAATTAGAATTTGAAAAATGTCAGATATATCATGCCTTGAGAATTTTAAGGAGACTCTTGCCTCAATAGAGATTATTTTGTTCTTATGAAATGTGTCAATGACATTTCACATAACCAAATGAAATGAGGGTGTCCTCATTTTCAAGTGGCATACCCTTGCATATATAGATGCATGTGGGGTGAAAGATAAATATACTTGCATCAGAAAGTATCAAGGCAAACACGCAGCTTTCCAAAAACAGGACACATACACACTCCCTCTAAATTAGATCAATACTAGGAAACTTGATTAATTAGGATATGGCAAAAATGAACTATTTTCCGATACCAATCCTTTTCAGGAAAAAAAATTGACACCAATGACAAGTGATGATCCAACTCACTTCAAAGTCCAGCAGAATTTTCCATACTAATCCATTTTCTACATCACAGATAAGGTCAGGGACAAGAAATTTCCAGCTAGCGCCATATATCATCCCTTCATATGCATTCAGCATGTCTTGTCTTATGGTATTAGTAGCTTGAGACGAAGACCCACCTCTGGATGCACTTCTCAACAGTAGAGGAAGCGGTGCAGATACCGGTGTCAAGGAATCCAGGAATATGTCATAGAGTATGACGACTTTGGCATCAACTTGGTGAACAAGAAGTACATTGTCAACTACACTAACGGCAATCCTACTTGAATAAATTGGCAAGGAACCCTGAAATATGGAAAATGGAAGAAAGCATATGCACACAATTTCCACAGACTTGCCGGATTAATTAAATCCAACCAAGAAAACAGAATTATAAAGACTACGAAATAACAATGAAATAAGTTTTTTTGAAAGGCACACTGAATTTACTACAAGCATGAAATTCACTTTGATCATGAAGGATAATGCCATCTATCAAAGTACTCGTTGCAAAATGAAACCAGACAGCAAACTACTATGGAGAAACAAAAAGACAGAATGGTGTACTTGCATTAATAATACTATTATGTGACATTTACACACGTACCCCTGTGTCACTTTATATTGACATGGTGAACCCTCTATACTTTGTATTTACATCCTAACCCTTGTATAATTACTAAACATTACAATACATAACCATGCTTTATGGGTGCTCTTCTTCCCATCCCTGACGGCCAACATGGGATCACGGTCTGGGATGGCGTTGAGCATCCCCAAATTCCTCTTGGTTGTTTCTATTGTTGCATTACAATTCTTTTACCTAGTACTCCTCCGCTTGAATTTCGTTGCTATTGCCACACTGCAGTTGTTTTTGATGGCATGTTGACGTTGGCTTTCTTTTTTTTTGGGCATGGAAAGCATAGCTCTCCAAAGTGTTCAAATTTTTAAATAACATAAAAACAAAAATACAATGGCATACAATGGCCTTGTGATTTGAGATGTAACCCATCAAATATTAACTCAAACCTTGTCACTCATACAGGGTCAATGAAACAGAAGGTTTATGGAGTAGACAGAACTAATTATCCAAGGGTTATGGTGTAATTACAAATTATAGAGGGGTCAGCATCTACAGATGTAAGAGTGTTAATATACCTACTATTATTTGAGGTATTAGAAATAATTGATGATGCCTACCACAGTCTAATCCCAAATATATCCTTCAAGACCTAAGCAAGGAAGCTTAGTCATTAAGTGCTGGTTAATTAAAATGTAAACTAACAGAAGCTCAGATGGAAATATTATCTTGTTTAATTTACGAAAGAGCCAAGCTTCACGCTTTGGCAAAATTGCTGCTTACAACTCTCAGAAATATGATTACACATAAGATCCAGCATGAGTAAATGGATAAGGTTATGTTTATGCGATTCACTTGCCTCTGCTTACTCCTATGCCCCCATGAAAGGAAAGAAACAAAGGTTTTGAAACTGCATCATGATATACGGTATACCTCAGACCAAACAGGATGCCCATCCTCATCATACCTAATATAGATCGAAGGAAATGTTCAAGGAACTTCACCACTGCTGCCTTCCATATAACTATGAACCTCAAAAAAAATAAAGAAATAGGGATATTTGCACACATAACCCTATATAGTTTCACTATTACATTCATAACCCTCTGTAATCGTGAATTACATCCAGAACTCCGAATAGTCACTCTATTTACACCCATAACCTTCCGTTATGTTAGTCCAATAACTTGACCACTCATGTGAGTTATTCTAACCACATCATATCTAGGGGTTGATATTTAATTTAAAAAAAATAATTGATTTTTAATTAGTAGGAATCCAACCTGACCCACTTAAATGGTTTGGTGGTAGTGTAGTGTACCTACTACCCAAAAGACCATGGTTCAAATCCCCCATTTGTCAGCAACCCCTTCACTTCTATAGTGGCTTCTTCTTCTTAGCCTCAATATGGGATATACAAAGAAACCTATAATAAAAACATTATAGTTAAAAAGACCATGCCAGATGGACGGCCTTGCCATTTCTGGTACATTTTCAGAATAAAACACTGACCACAGAAAATGGGTTCCTTCTGAGTGCACCAAATCACTCAAAGATGTGCCAAAGGTATCGTGCAAAAGGTATCATACAGTCCTCCTGAGAAATTGTTGTGATATGATGGAGTTCCCAAATGCAATGCCATTCTCCCTCCTAATCCAAGGAATTCCAGCACGGTCCCAAATATTTACTGAATTGTTATCTAGTTGCAAAAGGGATTATCCATATCATTAGTATCGCAACCATATCTCGAACATGCCAAGTCCCTGATACGAAGTATCGTGTGTCTGTGCATGTGTAAGAAAGCGGCCGTTCCTCACCAGCTAAAAAAGACCTTGATCCATTGCGAGATCATGTTCTTACGTATCGTCATGCAATCTCGCTGTATGTCCTCCTACACAACTCCTATGAACCTGAAAAGCCTTTTATGCCTTCTTGACAAAAAGGGATCGTTCACCTAAACCCAATAATCCCTCCCAACAGAAGGGCAACCTATATCCTCCAACTCGCTAGACATGCAAAAGAACTCCCTCAATCTCTATTCGAAAAAATTAGCCACCAAAAGAAAGGGCCCAAGTTCGTGTCAACCATGTCTGCACCATCAAGGTATCATGATAACTGAATAGAACAAATAGTCTAGGATCGAAAACAATCTCCAAGAGAACTCGTCCTAGTCGTATCATCCATCCAAAAGAGGAAAAAATAACCATTGTCGACAACTGATCTCAACAGACTCACCACCTCTGGAATGATTCAGGAAATATCTTGCCAAAAAGAAGAGGGTAGCTGAATAGGTGGGGATGTAAAAATAACACTAAAACCATAAATATCCTGCATTAGGCGACACACCAGGTCATCACACCCCCCATAGTCCAACAATGCATTTAACTAAAAGAGCTTTATTCCTGTGTACAATCTTCAAAACTCTAAAGCCCCCATCATTTTTCAGCATTGTAACCGTATCCCAGCCAAGTAGATGAATATCTTCTTTCTCTTGCATGCCATCCACCCAGAAAAAGCGTCGCATCGTCGATTCAATCTTTGTTCATACTCCCACCGGGAATATCATGTAGAACATAAGAAACTAGAAATAGTCTGGAGGACATGTCTAAGCAAAACCAGTTCCCCAACTCTAGGAAAACCACAACCTTCCAACTGAGGAGCGGCAATCTGAGGAGCGAAGCCTGCCTCCAACCAATGGGAAGTCCAAGTATGTAATCAAAAGCAATGCACTTGGACTAAGAAATGCGAAGACATATTCCTCAACCTCAATCTGAGAAAGCCCGATGGGAACAGCGAAAAGAAATGAATGAGACGTTTATTCTGTGGGCATACGGTTCCATTATATAGAGGAGAAACCCTACATGGCAAGTCACCAATGGAAAAATTACATAAAAGGGAAATACGAAACACATAAATACCATTTCCTATAACCTCCCCCTCAAGGCGGAGCTTAGATATCTATCATGCTCAGTCAGGAAGAACACTTCCGAAATGCCCACCTAGCTAAGGCCTTCGTAAAATGTTTGTTGTCCATTCCCTTAAACTTACATGGGAAGTAAAGACGACACCCTTCTGTATCATATCCCTAATGGAGTGGCAATCCACCTCGATGTGTTTGGTCCTCTCATGGAAAGCTCGATCGTTGGCAATGAATAACGTAGTTGCATGGGAAGAGGTACGTCAATAGCTGGTCAGTCAGAACGGATTTAACCTACATCTCAGTGCTTCTGTGTGGGATAGCTCTATATTTGGATTCAGCAGTCGACCTAGCAACAACAGTTTGCTTCTTTCTTTTCCAAGAGACCAATGAGCTCCTGATGAACACTACAAATCCAGAGATGGACTTCCTATATTTTAGACATCTTGCATAATCAGCATCTACACAAGTCGTGATGGCGACATATATGTCCTTTGCTGAATAGCAACCCTATACATGGAGAAGACTTTAGATAACTCAGTATCATGGAGACTGCATCCACATTAGATTTTCGTGTTTGCTACATAAATTGGCTAATTTTCCTCGTGATAAAGGGGATATCTGGTATGGTAACAGTCACACAGAGAAGCTTCCAACGAGCTCCATGTATATCCTCCACCTCATATGTAGCATCGTTATAGAGCTTCATGCTAGGATCCATAGTAGCAGCAGGTCTGAAATCTTCCATCCCATACTCTAAAAGAAGATATGTAATATACTTCCTCTAGGTCATCAGAAGACCTCTCTGATTCCTAGCAAATTCAAGCCAAGGAAGTATTGTAGTTCGCTAGGATCCTTGGTGACAAACAGTTGTCCAAGGAACTTCTTAGCCTTTGCACATCCTTTTGTGGGTCAGATTTGATTTCGCTCAGTCAAATCCTTGCGCGGACTCCTGGGTCATTCGTCTTAATGACTCCGTCAAGGACCGAACCATCAACTAATGGATGGACAGATAAGTAATGAAGGGCTTGATTTCAAGAATCAGACTATTGGCGAGACCTATTAATTCCCCTCTGAGAAATGGTATCACCTACGAATGAGGTAGCTCAGTCCCCTCATAGAGGTTTCAGTGTGTCGGTGGTACGTGCCCTTTACCTTAGTCCTAGTCCTGTCGAGAGTGGGGTGTCAATGAAGGACCATCTGACATGCATAATTGATTGGCCCCTGCCATCCGTTAGGCTTTGTCTGATACGCTTAGCCACTTCTCGACACTCTTTCCTGGTCTGAGAGGAAATGACCTAGGCACTCGTCAGGCGAAGGCAGAGGTGATCCAGTTATCAGGTAAGGATGGAATTAGCTGAAGCGCAACCCTTACTTGGTATAGGTCAGTAACGTCGGATTGGCCTCTTCTCTGCAGCTCGGAACCGACATAATAGTCATGCGCGGGGAACTAGGGAAGGGTACAGAGTTCTTGTGATTAGCCTGTAGGCCCGAGGAAGCGCTAGTCATTGCCTGCTCACTCTATCTTCTACCTTTCCCTAGGACTTCTATCTAAGACTGACCTCAACCATGGCAAGGCAGATATTGGAAAGCGACTAGAAGGTCGAAGCGCAAGCAAAGTGCAGGAGAAGTTTAAGGGAGTCGAGTTTAGCGTTCACGAATGCCTACCTATTCTAGTAGGGCGGGAATCAAAGGTCAACATCAGCCTTTTTGATTAAGATATTTGAGAGAAGAAGGCAGGAAAGCCACCAAAGCCACCCCTGATCAAATCATCCAAGCAGATCGATGCCTAGATATATAGTATCAGAGTCCGCAGCAAACAAAACAAAGTCAGAGTAGAGGTAGAAGCAAGGGGATCTAGTTTACCTACTACTATATATTAGGGAAAATAGAGAAAGTAGGCATGACATACCCATCTCATCTCTCATCAAGCAGCTTTCTTGAGAATATGGTATAAGCTATGAGTCAAGTGTAGAAGGTTCGAGCAGGACTAGGCTATTAGATAGGTGGAGCCAAGCTCAGGCACACATGTGAGCTCGGTCAAGAGGCAGAAGGTAGCGTCGGTTTGATAGGACAGCATAGATCATCCAGTACAAGACCACAGGGTAAAGAGAAGAAAGTAAGGAGGCAGGCATCTAGAAAAAATAGACACGAGACTAAAGAAAAGCAGACGCGGCCGGCGACAGTGAATGAGTACCGGAGCATCAACGGAAGAAAGAGTGCTATGCTTGAGATTCTAGAAAAAAACGTCGAAACAAAATAGCTGAAAAGATGAATAGATTTCAGACACAAGTTCAGTCAAACCAAGGCTGACCTAATTTCACGCTTTTAAGGCAAAATAATAAAGAAATAGGTAACGAAATTACGCTTGAACCAGAAGATCACTGAAACTACCTTTATCTATTCATCCGAGATTCTATATGTTTTTTCTATATATATTGATAGAACACAGGTCACAATTATATAACAAGGGGTTTGAATTTCTCGAGATAGGATCATAATGTAATACAAAATACCAATTGAATTGTTCTGACTAGCCAATTGAAAGTTCTTGATCAATCAGTCAATATAGACAGCGCTAACAAAGAGAAAATCAAATAGATAAGAAAAGGCACAAATAAATTTATCCACTAGGACATTAACCGTATTGTCATTATTGGATTCTAAATCATAGATTAATTGTGTAACCGGTGATAAGTCTAAAGTAGTCAATACCATCTTCTGCAAAGAGAACGCAGAGACTACAGTAGGTACGGCTTCGGTCAGTGCATTTGCATTTAAGCATAGTAAGAGAGATTTCTTTATGAAAGATTTCGAGCTAGAGATAGATAAGAAACTAACTAAAAGCTCAAATCAGGTCAAGATGTTGATGAATAGGACTAGTTTCAGGCTGATGACTATACAATAGGGAAATTCCCTCTCTGCAGGTCAACCTAGGCCTTCTCTCTTCTTTTTGAATTGTGTACTTTTTCGATCCAAGCAAGGAAGCAAAAATCAAGGAGCAGGCCTCTTTCGAGGATGTCCAAACGAGATTCTCTTCCCTTCCTTACATAGTGTTGATCCTATTGATGATTAGAGGGGCAAAGCTGCTCTTCTATGAATTTTGACCTCATCTTAGGGTATCGTGAGAACATTTTGAGTCGTCTGGTTCTCAGGTGCCTATACAATTATGCAGGATGCTACTTGACCAGTCAGTAGTGGAGTGATCTAATCCAAGGTGTAGCGATAACCATACTTTCAACTCGAGGATGATGTATAGGCCACTATTAAGACTAGTGTATCAAAAACGAAGAAAGCTACATAATCATTGACGAAGAGAAAGGTGTAGGCTCCATGTCATGTCTTTAATCAGCTCTTAGGAATCATATAGCACTTTGGAGCATGGAAACAAACTCTAGTCTGGAATTTTTTATTCACGATGTACGATGGATCCGCATCCATGGCAAAATGGTTGAAGTGCCCAACTCATAATTGGCAAATTCGTAGGTTCAATTCCTAATGGATGTACGCAATTGGGAATGTTCAAGAAGTCTATTGGAATTGGCTCTGTATCAATGGAATCTCATCATCCAAACGTAACCAATTGGTATGGTATATTCATACCATAACATATGAACAATAATTGTTGGAGACTAAAATGATGGATATGCAAGCATGAGTATTGATATGTTATTCTATATCTCCATGAATCTAGAGCTTTTTCTTGCATTGTCTTATTTGGTCTACGTACCGAAACTGAGAACAATCGAGATTATGCATGATTATACACGAAATTGATCCCATGTAAATCATCTCCCATAATAATAATATCATCAAAAAAACAAGAATGACAACAATATCTCGGGATGTCCTGTGTGAAAAGAACGAGTAATTTGTCGTTGATTTCTTGAGCATGTTGCTCTATCAGATCCGAGAACTTTTGGATCCATGCTTTGGAACTCTATTTAAGGACATAAATTGTCTTACGAAGTCTACATATCATTTCACACTCCCCCTCCGTAGCGAACCCAGGCAGATGCTACATATAAACTTTCCCATGTAGATTGTCATATAAGATGGCAATTTCGACATCAAGTTAGGAGAGTGACCCGTCTCACATAATCGCAACTGAGAGGATCCAAAAGGTGGAATAATGTCATAGGAGAGAAAGTGTCATAATAATCCACCCTATATTTATGAGCAAATCCATGTGCCACAAGTCTAGTCTTATAGTAATCAACATTATTGTCTTCCCTCTGATGTACTGTAAAGAACCACTTGCAACCAACCACAGAAGCCTTGTTAAAGCAGTAATTAGGCTCCATATGCCTCATAATGGGAGTGTAGCCATCTCTTCCTAAATAGCAACACGCCATTGACTATCTTGCAGAGCCTCCTTATATGTGTGTGGGATCGTAATGACTGACAATCCCTACAAACTTCTTGAAGCCACCCTTTGATAGATGCCATAATGAAACATAGCATGAGAGAGGATACTTAGTACATGTATACCTCCTCTTTTGAAGTGCAATATGCAAATCAAAAACCTCGGAATGATATATCTCGTGTACTATAATCTCCCAAGGAACTACACTCTTATCCTAGAAAGTCTCTCATTGCACATAAACATGAACAGTGCCAATAGTCGAAACCAAATGTTTAATATTTACTTGGGATGTGTTGGATAATGGGGAAGGCATAGGATCAATCAGTCTATGAACGTACACACAAGGTAAACTCCGAATCACACAAGGTGTGGTATGAGGTAAAGGAGGAGGTGGAAGGTAAACCTCCTCGCAAGACTCGGAAGGCGCCAGGTCACATTTGGGAGAAAAATACATAACATACTCAAAAAATGTGACGTCAGCACTAACATAGTACTTCCATCTGAATTGATTAAAGCACCAGTACCCCTTCTGGGTTAGGGAGTAACCAACAAAGATGCACTTCACAACTATAGAGGAAGGCTTGTATAAGGAGTCAAATAATGAACAAAGACCTAAAACTAGAGATACGAGGTATTAAAGAGAAGAGGCCTTTTACAGCAAATGCAATCGAATAAGGAACTTGTTTTCTCAAAACATGGAAAACAGCATACGGTTAAAGAGGTAACAAGCAATAAAGACAATATCTCCCTAATAAGAGCAAGTAGAGGTGCACATGGATCGGATTGGATCGGATTTTAGCCTAATCCGTGTCAAATCCATGCTTAACGGATTTTTGATTTTTTTTCTAATCCAATCCATTAAACATGCAAATCCAATCCAATCCACCGGATTATAGAAAGGATCCAATTGGGTCGGATTTTTATGCCCGCTTGTTGTCATATCATGAGGATGATTAAGTTTGTGGCACACTAGACCTCGACATTTGAATCATACTTCTAAAATTGAGAATGTGGATAAATGTAAAGAAATTGATAGTTATTTTTTTGGAAACAAAAGAATATATGCTTGCTATGGATTTAATACGAACAATCATTGTATAACTAAATATAAGTAACATACATGTAATCCATAGAAATTGTAGAAGAAACACGCTGGCTTTGAATAAAATTCAAAGTTTGTGTACATCAAATAAGAACTATAATTAGCATGCAACTGCCATGCTTGGTTGCATGGTACGAGAGGGAGGGTAGTGCGTGAGGGAGATTTTGGACGAGGACCATACGCGATTGCGTGGTGCAGGAGCAAGGCACCTGAGATGTCTGGTTGTACGTGCACAAGGGAGGTCTGGGAGAGTCGAGGATGCAGTCTGGTTGTGCGTGCATGAGGGAGAACTGGTTGTGTACAAGTGGATGGGGACAAGGACAGCAACCGACGAAGATGTACGACGTCGAGGGTGTTGAGATGTGCGGTGTGGGCAGGTCATTCGTTTAGGTTTATGTATTTTGTTTAGTAAGGGTGTTTTCATTTGGAAAATTGGAAGGATCCGAAGGACACTGCAGATAGGTATTACATTTTTAAAATCAACCGATGTGGTGGTGTAAGAGGGTTTACAACAAGTGCAATAGGGTAAATCTTGAGTTGGAATGGGATTTAAACTATAATTGTGACTAGGTAGCTTGGATATTTACACATATATTTCAAATAAAACTAAATTATGATATGCTCCAATAGCAACAAATAAATTTTATATATTACTTATTTATTTACTAATGAATTAATGGATTTGGATCAGATCAAATTTTGACAAGAATCCAATCCATAAATGAACGGTTTGTAAATTTTCAATTCGATCCGATCCATTAGACTTATAAATCCAAATCAATCCAATCCAATGGCAATGGATTGGATCAGATTACGCATTTTATCCAATCCATCCACACCGCTAATAGCAAGGGCCATGACTATATCAAGAGAGTTATGATAACATCTAAGAAATGACAGTGTTTACGCTTAGTAACACCGTTTTACTAAGAAATGTAGGCACATGAAGTTTGATGGAGAAACCGAATAAACTTGAAGAAAATAAGATAGCCGACTAGTACGAAACTCCAAATTATTGACAGAGTGAACATAATTAACAGTAGCAACAAAAAGATTCTTTATTTTAATGAAAAAGATTTGCATAATAGAACGAACCTTAGACTTATTTTTCAATAGAAACAGCCCAACAAAATCTGGAAAAATCATCAATGACAAGATAGAACATGAGTCCCTAGTAATCAGGAACATGACTGGGACACCAAATTTCAAAATGTGACAAATCAAATATAGAACTATTGCTACGACTCTTATAGCTGAGAAAATTGGCACAATGATGCTTCCAAAACTGACAAGCCTCATATTGAAAAATGGATTGAGATGAGTTCTGTGAGAGTACTCTTCACCGCTGCATAGAAGAACTACTCGCATTATAAGACTGGACCAATCTGTAAAGACCCCCTTACTCACGACCACATCCAATCACCATACTAGTGAGTATGTCTTGAAAAATAATAGAAGATGGGTCAAAATGGCATGATAATTTAGATCATTGGCAATTTGACTAATAAATAATAAATTCATATAAATTCGGGTATACGTAACACACTCTAAAATGCATGAAAGGTGTCAACCAAATCTCCCCATGTAACAAGAGAATGTCTCCCATCGACAATGACTATAGATCGACTAGGGTGAATGGATGTGTAGGATGTCAACTGCTCTCTCATCGCAGAGATGATGAGATGCTCCATATTCCAAGATCTACTCTCAAATATCTACCATGTGACAAGTGGTAAGTGTATAAGTTGTACACGAGGTATTGGTAGAGGTTGTAATGCCAATTGAGGTTGAAGGAGCATTAGTAGAACCGATAGACGAGGCCATAACCTCCCTCGGATGGGAGGTAATATCACGATACTTCTGATCAGCAGAAGTAGTAGTGGGCTTTAATCAGCACGAGCAGTTGCGGGGCCACCATGCTTCTGATAACATGAATCCTCAGAATACCTTACACGGTTGTAGTATATACACTACGGGTAAGGGCTTTAACCTCCTCTGCCACAGACACGACGTCTGCTCAACTGATCCAACCCTTGTTACCGCAAGATGCGTGCATAAAGAGGAGTTTTGAGTAGTACATGTGCTCAATCTGGTGTAAGCCTCCTCCATGGGAGGTATAGAAATGACAGTGATGAACTGGCTAGGGGAAGCATCGTGCTGGGAATCAAGAGTTGCAAGAAACACGCCCACGATCATGGCATCTTATAAAACATCTATTGCTTAGTACTCGCATCCATAGACATAAAATTGTAAAGTTTCTTGAGCATGCCTCTCAGTCAGGAGTATAATGCGTAGAGAGGGTGACCATACTGCTTCATTTGTGAAGTATACTGAAGTTGAAGAATCTTCATTTCATTCATCACTTGAGAATATGTGGCGGCAAGAATGTCCCGTATTTTCTTGGTAATAGGTTAATGTGCAATATCATTAGTTATCTTTGTGGTAAGGGTGCCAAAGAGTCAAACACGAGCGCATACATTATCTAGCTTCCACGAAACTTTCGCCACAGTCTTCTTGTCGACCAGCTCAAGTTGTGTTAGGATATAATCGTTGTTGTTGCTCTCCACGATACTCATGATTGCATAGCCTACAGTTCATAGTTGATCCGTCCATCTTGGCAATGGGCGTAGGACCCTTGGAGGTCCCGGGGGAGGATATATCAAGCATGTTCTCTACCACAATGAACGAAGGAGACTGGGAAGGGGGGTTTAAAAGATATGATTTTGTTTATACAATCATGTAGGGAACGGGTTGTGTTGTACACTCAGAGCACAACAGTTACCATCATCCGAGTCATCGCACTAGAGCGGGTGGATTGGAACTTAAATACGCAAATCCAACCTGATTTGCACAAAAAATCAGTGTAGAAGAACTCCGACAGGAGTCATGGACCATCGATTAGGCACTCGAGGATCGTCGGTTGGGGACACGGCTCCTGAGAAAGAGCAGGGTATATGTGTCATACCATTAGATTACCAACAAGAACATCAAGTAGGTGAGGTGCACCTCGAAGCGAGGAGCGGCTACGGGCACCTACTCCAAGGGTCGTTAGGAACATATCCCGAGGCACGCAGAGCAGGGAGGCATGCAGAAGGGTGATGCACTTAGAGGAGGATAGCGCTCAGAGAATAAGAAAAAAGAGGAGAAGGGGATGGACAGTGAGGTTGGTGTATCACAAGGATACAAGAGCTTTGGTCCAAGACTGATGTTGTAATACTATGTGGAACAAAATGAATGAGAGGTTATTCGGTGGCCAGAGGGTTCCTTTATGTAGAGAAGAAAACTTAGATGACAAATAACCAATGGGGAAATTATATAAAAGGGAAATAAGAAATGCAAAAATAGTATTTCCTATATGACCTCTCATTGTTAATTTGTACTGAGATATCACCAAAGCTTTCCATGATCCGAGAAGCTCTCCTCGCATGCCCCGCTCTGTTTTCTCTAAAGAGCGAGTCGGTTGAGTCTTCCAGGTCAAGGTTGAGCTCCCACATACTATCGTTGTCGACGATGGGGTGATTGCTGATGAAGGAACAGGGAAGGTAAGGAAGAAGTGGATGGAGAAGGAGAAAGAGATGTGGATGTGGAGAATCTTCAGACGGGGCTTAGGGTTAGGGCTCGAGTGGAGGGGGAAAGACGAAAGCAGTCGCCACATAGTGATTAAGGGAGGGTGGGGGGGCTGGAGAAGGAACGAGTAGGGATAAGGAGAAGTTGAGAAAGAGGATGGAGAGGAGTGGATGTGGAGAATCTAGAGATGAAGCTTAGGGTTAGGAGAAGGGGTCCAGTGGAGGTGAAAGATAGAAGCGGGAGTGGAGCATCAATTAATATATTGGAAAATATAAAAATCACAACTTGCAGTCATACTTATATTATATATAATGGAAAATATATAAAACTTAAATCGAGTTTGCGAGTCGAGTTTGTGGGTTGAGCACGACCCAACTCGAGCTCGACTCGATAACCCTAACGAGTCACATATCCAACTCAAGCTCATTAGGTTTTCAAGCCAGACTCATGAGCTCTTATTGAGTTGAGCCCGATTTGAACTCATTGAACTCGAGCTTTCTGAAAACCTAGATCGATCAGAAGAATCTTATTATAATCAAAATGGCTTCAAAAGGTAATCACGGTGGTTTTGATAAAACATCCATCACACAAGCCCAATCCTCAGCACCAGCAACCGCTCGATGCACTAAAGCATCCACCTTAACCCATGCCCAATTCATTGGATCAATTTTTCAACAAGCTCCCCTCCTATTCGTATCCCTTCCATGTCAACAATATTCACTCTTTATTCGACCTAAAATTCTACCACCCTAGAATGACATCCCCCATAGTGTATGTATGTCCATTGTCATATGTCAACCTATTGGATATGAAAATATCATGATATTAGCTATTAGCTTCGCACCATCGTAAACCAAATAACCTTTATTGTGTATGCTTAAGTCATCTAAGCCATTGTTGGTTGTCCTGATGTGGAACCGACCATCAATGATCTTCATCGAGTCTCTCGAGAGGATTGTGGTGAGGGCCTCCTCACCCTTGAGGCATTCCAAGCCCTCAAGCATCACCTACCTTCTTACTGTAAATCACTCCATTATTTCTTCGACCAGGTATTCTCTTTAAATTTCTAAACGAAGACCACCAACATCTTTCCCATGTAAGTCATGACATGTTGGTTCCCATTTACACTTTTATTCATGTTCGTCCTTTCATATGGAATCAGTACTTGTTTTCTGGTTTTCTATGCTCGTCACCAGCCCACCAATATTATTGCCTTACATGTCATCCTCCACTTCTCCGGCATTTCAACATTCCCTAACCTAAAGACCCCATAAGATTAATAAGATGAAGCACTTATAATGTGTTGAATGTATGCAACTAACAATAACAATCCTCCACCTCCAAATACCCAACCAAGCATGTCCCTACCATCCCCAACACCCTACTTTCATGGGTTTTAATCTACTCCCATTAGGCATAATCCATCCCCCTTTTGTTGGAATTGGATAAGATTACAACCTCCGACTAACTAACGAATCCTTCCACCCCCACGCCATGGTAGACGGCTCCTCCCTCCATCATACAAAGGGAGAATACTTAAATGTAAATATATGGGGTATTATTGCCTTACATGTAATCCTCCACTTTCTCCATCATTTCAACATTCCCTAACCTAAAGACCCCATAAAATTAATAAAATGAAGCACTTATAATGTGTTGAATGTATGCAACTAACAACAACAATCCTCCACCTCCAAATGCCCAACCAAACATGTCCCTACCGTCCCCAACACCTACTTTCATGGGTTTAAATCTACTCCCATTAGGCATAATACATCCCCCTTTGGTTGGAATTGGATAAGATTACAACCACCGACTAACAAATCCTTCCACCCCCAAGCCACGATAGACGGCCCCACCCTCCATCATACAAAGGAGAATACTTAAATGTAAATGGATCACCA
This sequence comes from Ottelia alismoides, assembly GCA_037367405.1. NCBI lineage: Eukaryota > Viridiplantae > Streptophyta > Magnoliopsida > Alismatales > Hydrocharitaceae > Ottelia > Ottelia alismoides. The sequence continues at coordinate 436,670 of JAZKJV010007813.1, read as the reverse complement.
CATTCACATGGCCCAAATTGCTCATGATTGTGATGTGTTGAACAGTTTTATGTTATGCCATTGTTTTACAGTTATTTATTCCTTTTGTCAGTAATATGTAATTTAATATTAGGATTTTTCTTTTCTATATAAGAAAACCCTTCGCCTCTATGAATAAACACAGGTACGCTTTTCCACATGGTATCAGAGCGGTGGTCCTAAATCAGTGCCCTGAGCCAAAAAAAACCCTAACCTTACTGCCAACCCATCTACGTGTGTTGTCCAACGCCTCCAGTAAGGTCGTGTGTCGCCCCTAGCACCCAACGCTCTAGTGGGCTCGTGCATCGCTGCAAGTGGCACCAGCATTGTCGCACAGCATCCCAGGTGCCATCTAGCAGCTTTAGTGTAGCCACCGAGCGGCCCCGAGCACCGCCAACAAAAGTTCGGTGCCACCCAGCAGCATCGTGGGGTGTTGCAACAGCCTGTGCACTGTCGGTAACCCCTGGTTGCACCAGTTGTGGGCCCAATGGCTCTGTGTGTGTCAGCGCGTTGTTGTCTAAATCCTCGTAAAGCCCTAAAATCACGATTTTTTAGTCTGATTTCAATTATTTAGGGTTTGATTTACTCTATTTTATTGAACTCAGACCATGTTTCCTCTGTAGATAGTTGTGATATGAGTGTAAGATCACAACCATCTTGTTTTATGTCCGTTTAAACGCAGCACGATTGGTATAAGGTTCACGTGATTATTCACGATGTCAGAAAGCAGAGTTGATACGTCATCTATGGATGCCTTTAAAGGCCATGCACCTATTATCAAGATGGACGGTACCAACTACGATTTGTGGTCAATGCAGTTCATGAACCTGATGCAGTGCCATGGCAAGAAGTATATTCTGATGCAGGATGAACCGGTGGAAAAGATTGGGATCATCATGATGATGCATATGCCAAGGTATGGTTATCTGGAATCGTTTCAGGGTAGATAGCCAATGATATCCTTAGTCAACCCACAACAAATGCAATGTCAGACATTCTCGCAGGGACATACTCTCAAGCAAAGAACGAGTCAAAGATATGGCACCTCCAACATGACATCTTCACGACCAAACAAGGTGATCGCCCCCTTCACGCCTTGTATATATCTCTGAGGGGTATGTTTGAGTGACTTCATAGCAAAGGTTCAGAAATACGGTATGCGGTACTCATTCGGTTATGCGGTCTAAAGAGAGTAAGCAAATATGCGGAGGAGTATACGGAGGTATATGTAATTTTATAATATTTTAACTTAAAATATTATAAAATAAACAATAAAATGTGATTATATAAAAAAGTCGGCGATCTAACAAAAATCCAAAATCAAAATTTTCAAATAAAATAATATAATCAATAAGATATATAAACATGATATTATAAATTGGTTATTTTTAGTATGTATTTTGAATTTAGTGCATATATATACATATACAAATTTGGATTCAACAAAGAGCACATGAATTCTATAAGAAGACCTTTAATGTATATATAGATCCTATAGACAACAAAAGCTAAAGAATAGTCATAGGTATACAAGTCATACATACAAAATTATACACATATATATCTCCAACGGACAAAACATGTTGACACAAAATATAAGAGAAAATTATATCTGCATATAAAAGTTATTAGAAGCAAAAAAATGATCTGGTGGATATAGGATAAATTTATTTGCTTGAACCCCTCTAATGGTATGGTGGTAGAAGCAGTGGCTCCCACTTTAAAGGACCACGGTTTGAATCCTGCTACTATTAAAAAAAAGGAAGTTGCGAATAGGTAGTTGGAATATAGGCATCTTGATTGGCAAATCGATGGAGATCATAGATACGATGGAAAGAAGGAAGATTCAGATACTGTGTCTCCAAGAGACAAATAGGTTTGGAGAGAAAGCAAGGGAGATCGAGGTGCTTTAAACTTTAGTATTCAAATAAAGATAAGGGTAGAAATGGTGTTGGAGTGGTTGTTCATAAGGATTTGAAAGATTGTGGGGTTGAGGTGCAAAGATTCAAGGATGGGATTATTTTGCTAAAATTGGTCTTTGAAGAAGAAATTTTGAATATCAACTCAGTTTATGCAATGCAAATTGGTTTAGATGAAAGGATTAAACCAGATTTTTGAGAGCATCTAGAAAAGATTTTGCATGGAATCCCACAAAGAGAGATGATTTGCTTGGGTGGAGGTCTTAACGGGATGTGGGAAAGGATGCTTCAAGGTATGCTAGTGTTCATAGAGGCTATGGCTTCGGGGATAGAAATGAAGAGGGAAAAGTCATTCTGGATATTTGTAACGACTATGATCTTTTCATAGCAAACACTCTCTTCAAGAAGAGGGGGGAGTATTTAATTACTTGTAAGAGTGGCCCGACTAGACCACAAATAAATTACTTTACATTGAAGAAAAGAGATCGGTTGTGTTGCAAAGACTGCAAAGTAATCCCAGGAGAGACTTTGATAACCCAACATTGCTTGTTAGTCATGGATGTGCAAATAAAAGGGTTGGTAAAGAAAAGGAAGGTTTCCAAGATCACTAGAACTAGATGGTGGAATCTTAACTGAAGCAATCAAGCTTTAGGGAGAAGGTTTTAGAAGCCTTATCTTAAGATCGTAGCAGAAGTGCAATGAGATACGGGAGACGATAGCATCTTGTATCCGAATGGTAGTCAAAGAGATGCTAGGTGAGTCAAAGGGATAGGCTCCATGTCAAAAGGATGCTTGGTGGTAGAGCGGAGAGGTGCAAGAGAAACTCAAAATAAAAGAGCATGCTTTAAAGCTATGTCTAAGGATAGAACAGAGGAAACTGTCACAAACTACAAAATAGCGAAGAAGAAAGCAACGAAGGTTGTAAGCGAAGCTAAGTCAAAAGCTTATGAGTTTTCTACAAAAATATCGACTCTAAGGAGGGCCAGAAGGATATATTCAGGTTGGCCAAAGCAAAAGAAAGAAATACCAAAGACTTTCAAGTGAGATGCATTAAGAATGAGGAAGGTCGCGTGCTTGTTACTCAAAAGCATATAAAGACTAGATGGAAGAAGTATTTCCATAAGCTTTTCATTGAGGAAGGAAATAGAGATCAGTTTGGGTGATCTATCTAGTAGTGAAAGTAACTTGAATTGTGCAAGCTATAGACGAACACAAAAAGAGGAGGCTTTGAAGATTATGAGACATGGGAAAGATGTAGGATCGAATGACATTCCTATAAAAGTATGGAGAGTTTTAGATGAGTGTGGTTTGACTTGGCTTACAAATTTATTCAATGTTATTTGGTAAAGCAATAAAATGCCTGAAGATTGGACGAGAAGTATCGTGGTGCCTCTTTATAAGAACAAAGGGGATATTCAAAATTGTTCAAACTACAAAGGTATCAAGCTGAAAAGTCACACTATGAAAATTTGGGAACATGTGATCGAAAGAAGATTGAGGCAAGTTTCCAAAGTAAAAGAAAATCAATTCGTATTCATGTCGGGTCGCTCAACTACTGAAGCCATCTTTTTGCTGAGATAACAAAGGAAACTTATAGAGCTAAATGGAAGACTATCCATATGATTTTTATTGATTTGGAGAAGGCTTATGATTCTGCCCCACGTGAGATATTGTGGAGAGTTTTGGTGAAGAGACAGGTATATGTCCTATGCATTAACCTCATAAAGGATATGTATGATAGGGCTTTATCTTGTGTAAGGATCCAGCCTGGGAAGACTGACTATTTTGACATCAACATTGGTTTACATCAAGGTTCAACTTTGAGTCCATTTCTTTTTACTTTGATTATGGACGAGTTGACAAGTCACATTCAGGATGAGATGCCTTGGTGTATGTTATTTGTTAATGATATTGTGTTGATTGATGAGACTAAAAATGGAGTAAATGAGAAACCTGAGGTCTGGAGACATGCATAAGAGACTAAAGGATTTCGTATAAGTAGGGTTAAAACCAAATATATGGAGTGCACTTTTGATTGAACCAATGATGAAGGAATCGAGGTGAAGATTGGTGACGATAACATTCAGAAGAGAGATTATTTTAGATATTTGTGATCTATTTTGCAACATGATGGAAAAACTGATGGAGATGTTATTAATAGAATAAATGTAAGCTGGCTAAAGTGGAGAGGAGTCTTTGTTGTTCTCTGTGATAAGAAATTTTCTTTGGGATCAAAGGAAAGTTCTACAAAGAAATTGTAAGACATGTTATGCTCTATGGATCTGAATGTTAGCCTGTAAGCCATAGACATGTGCAGAGAATGACAATAGCAGAAATGAAAATGTTAAGGTGTACGTGTGGACACATGTAAAGATCGAATTCAGAATGATGCAATCAGAACGAAAGTTGGTGTAACTCCGATCGAGGATAAGACGTGAGAAAACTGCTTAAGGTGGTTTGGCCATTTGCAAAGGAGGTCAGCCGATGCACCGGTTAGGAGATGCGAGTTTCGGGATGTTGAGCCGACTAATAGAGGGCGGGGACTACCCAAGAAGTGTTGGAATGAGACTATACGAATAGATCATCGTTTTTTGGATATAAGCCCAAAATTGACCCAAGATAGATCAGATTGGAGGAAAGAATTCATGTAGTTGACCCTAGTTAACTGTGGGAAAAGGATGTGTTATTGTTCATATATGGCATCTCTATCAAGACTAGTTTCCAATGTGAGTCATGTGAACTTGGAAAGCATCATCGGTCCAGCTTTCTAAGTCGCCAAGACCAGAGTAGCCATGGTCTGTTTGATTTATTCATCTGGATATGTGGGGTACAAGTCGTGTACCTGATCATCAAGGACACTGGTATTATCTTGTTTGTATTGATGATTTTTCCAGACTATCATGGGTTTTTCTTTTGAAGCAGAAGTCTGAGGGGAGTACTATTATTCAAAATTATGTGGTTGAAATCAAAAATATTTTCTCTACCTCAATAAAATACATTCGTTCAGATAATGCACTTGAGTTTTGTACTACACATTTGTCACAATTTTTTAGCTCGCATGGCATCATTCATCAAACATCTTGTTCTTATATGTTTCAACAAAATGGTATGGCATAAGGCAAGCACTGGCATTTTCAAGATATCACCAGGATTCTCCTCATACAAAGTCGATCTCCACATTCTTTTTGGGGTGATGATGTAAAGACAACTTGTTATCTCATAAATTAGATGTCCTCCACAATCTTGGGTGAAAAGACACCATTTGGTCTTGCTTTTCCTGATAAAGACATCTTCTCTTTTACCTCACGAGTGTTTGGGGGTGTGGCATTTATCCATATCCTACATCCTGATCAAGACAAACTCAGTCCTTAGGCTGTCAAATGTATGTCTGTCGGTTACTCCCGCATTCAGAAGGGTTATCGGTGTTTTGATCATGTACAAGGACATTAATATGTCAATGTTGATGTCACCATCTTTGAGTCCATCATGTACTACTCACCTACAGGTGACAGGATGCCCTCTGAGTCCAAGGATGTTGTTATTCTCCCCCTCCACCTACATGTATGCCTAAGCATGCACTCCATGATCAAACGTCTTCCCCAGCATCCAGCACGTCCCAGGTAAATTCTGAAAACTTAGTTTTGACTGATGGAACTAGTGGTGTGCATGATGTATAGGATGTTCATATAAATATACAGGTTAAGCAAGAACCGCCACCACTAGATAATGATTTAGGGTAGCCCATTACCTTGCGGAAAGGCAAACATTCTTGTACACGATATCCAATGGCAGATCAGGTGTCTCTGGAGAGTCTTTCACTAGACTTCCGAAAATTTATTATGGGATTATCTATTATTGAAATCCCACGCACATATCAGGAGGCACTCAACATGAGCGAATGACGTCTGGCCATGAAAGCAGAGATTGCTGCTTTACAATCTGGTGGCACGTGGAGTGGAGTATTGTTACAGCTCCCGCAAATGTGTCTGTCGTAGGATGAAAGTGGGTGTTCACTATGAAGCATCAAGCAGATGGCAGCATTGATCGCTACAAGGCACGGCTTTTAGCTCGCAGGTTCACCAAGACCTATGAGTAGACTATCAGGACACTTCCTCTCTACTCTAGTAGCTCGGCACTCCACACTTCGGACTCTTCTCTTGTCGTTGTCAGTTTGTCACACGGGACTAGCCTTTGTACCAGGTTGATGTGACAAATGCCTTCCTCTATGGTGATCTTCAAGACGATGTTAATGTAGCATCAACTTGGGTTCGTTGTTGAGGGAGTCTTAGAAGGTGTGCACACTTCATAAGGCGATCTATGGCCTTAAGCAGAGTCCGAGAGCATGGTTTCAGAAGCTCTCATATGTGATAAAACATAAGGGGTTTGTGAGATCCACTGCAATCACTCCTTGTTTGTTCAAAGGCCCAAGAAGGGTATCGTTGCTATATTGGTATGCATAGATGACATCATCATTACATGGGACAATGCACAAAGGATTCATGCAGCTAAGGCTTTCCAGGATTAGCAGTTAGTGACCAAGGACTGGATTAGCAATTAGTGACCAAGGACCTTGGCAGTCTACGCTACTTCTTTGGACTGGAGTTCTCCAGGAACCAGCAGGGTCTTGTGATGTCCCAAAGGAAGTATGTTACTATCAGAGATAGGTATGGCAGATTGCAAGCTAGCCACTACTCCCATGGACCCGAGCATGAAGCATGGCCTCAAATTTTAGCGAAATTCAGTGGATTTTTTGTCGAATATCGATATCCCGTTGAAATCGAAATTCAACCGAAATTGCTGAAATGATCGATATATGGGGGTCCTGGTACAAAAAATGATCGAAATGACCGAGCTTTTGATCGAGCTTCGACTGAAATTCCATTTCGGTCGGACACCGAAATGGTGAGTGAAACTGATATTTAGGGCCTTGGCATAAAGTTCTATGATGATGACACTGATGAGGTCGATAGGAGGAGATACATGAAGCTAGTTAGGAAGCAATTATATGTGACCATCACCAAGCAAGACATATCCTTTGCAGTAAGCAAAGTGAGTCAATTCATAGAGCAGGCAAGACAAACCCATATGGATGCAGTCCATATGATTTTGAGGTATCTGAAGACCTCACTTGGCACTGGTCTTTTGTTTAGCAGAGGCATGTCCCTTGCTATTGCAGCTTGTGCGGATGCAGACTACGCAGGATGTCCCAAGTATAGGAAGTCAACTTCTGGGTTTGCAATATATGTAGGGAATTCATTAGTATCATGGAAGAGCAAGAAACAGACAGTCTCCCGATCAAGGATGAATCAGAGTATGGAGCTATGGCACAAGGCAGTACAGAGATGGCGTGGGTTAGATCAGTTATGACTAACCTAGCCATTGAGGTGCCTCTTCTATGCACCTCCAAAGCGACAACAAACCGCATTGTTCATTGCCAACAATCTAGTCTTCCATGAGGAATCAAGCATATCGAGGTAGAATGTTACTACACTCGAGATATGATCCAAAAAGGTCTCATTTCTACGACACATGTCAGTTTTAGAGAGCAGACGACAGACGTACTCACCAAAGCTCTAGCTAGAGAACCCTTTTCAAAGATGTTCCAAGCTGAACCTAATCAACATTTATGCTCCAGTTTGAGGGAGAGTGTTGAAGAGTTTTATGTTATGTCTTTATTTTACAGTTATTTATTTCTTTTGTATATAATATGTAATTTACCCATTATGGTTTCTCTCTTCTATATAAGAGAAGATTTGGGCTCTATGACTAAACAGAACAAGTATTCTCATCCATATGATGCATTCATAAATTCTCAAGCAAAGGCTTTCTATAACCTCCAACTTAATGTGGAGAAAATCCCACCCATGGCTAAGAAGAAGATATTCTCATCACACCACTCCGACGACTAAAACACCTTCTCTTGTGGCCAAACCTCTCATACCCCCACCCCAGAGCTCATTTATGACAAGCGACTCTCATTGTATAAAACCAAACACAGAAGAAGAAGAAGAAGAAGAAGAAGAAGCACAAGAGTCTAGCTCCGATAGTGATTAAGTTAATTAAGAGACCATTTGTGAGATCCTCAAACCAAATAAAAGAAGCAGACCCTTCCTCCTCGAGGATCGGACTAAAGCCACAATGTGCTCGTTGATCTCGAACAGCCATCTTCTACGCTTGATCCTTATCAACTTTAGTTCTATAAATTTCCTTATTTGTTAAATTTTGTAGTATTTTAAAACATCGTAGATATCTTTACAGCATTGACTCTCATATTATGCTTTATTTATACTTTCGAATTTCCTCTCAACTTAGTTCCTTCATTTTCCTTCTTTCTCTTTTTCTTGAGAACAAAAAGAGGGAGAATAGAAAAGGTTAAGCTTGTAAAAAGATTTGAGAAGAAAAAAGTTTAGGTAAGTTTGAAGATATCCCTCGTATTGTTAGGGGGAGCCTTTAAAAACTTGTTGCTAGTTTTATATTTAAATTCAAATAACATGGTTACAAAATTCCTTCAAAAACTCATTAATTAAAGTGTTTTGTCATCATTAAAAGAGGTGAGAATATTAGTAACTTGCATCCCACGCCTCTATTTTAATAATGACACGCTATTACCATAGGCACTTGCATTATTGTATCTTTATAGCTTCCTAGATTAACAAAGATATCAAGTCCAATCCACAAAAGCAAATATTAAACTCTACTCTCTTTTACTCAAAGTGGTGTATTTCTCATTTGTAATGACATGTAAAAGATGACAAGTGCAAAAGGAAGGCATACAAAACCATATGAGATGATTTGACACAGTCAAAAGTCAATCTGCATTAAAAAAAACCACAAACTGATCTATCACTTTTTGTGACATGATCGATCACTTTATTTACCAGATCGATCGCTTCCACTTATTAGTTTTACAATCATCGATCATTGTTTGTGATCTAATCAATCGCTAGTAGTCACTGTCTAAACCGGATCGATCACTTTGTGTAAAATGGTTGATCACTTTTATGACATGATCGGTCACTAGTTGATACTGGTTATTTCTTGAGCAACTATTCAATAGACATACTCGAACATTTTCAAAATGGGTGCTCCAAATGGTTAATTACCAGATCGATCAACTTTACTAGACTGATCAATGAAATGACAATCTAAGTAATCACTTTGTTATTCTAATCGATCAACTTTTTAAGATAGTTTTAAAATCTAATCTCATTCATAGACCGCAACTGCTCTATTTAAGCCCCAACATCTATTTTGCTTCTATATAAGCTACTAAACTCTTATTTCTTAACATGCAACATTCATACACATTTTCATCCAAGAAAAAAGAGTGTCTCCATTTTCATATGCATTGAAAATGTTTGCAATTTCATATGCATTGAGAGCCACAAAAGCTTCCATAAAGCATTCTACCACTCTCTTCAAGCTCGAATTGCTAGTCATTTTTTGTCTCTCTAGGACTCGCCAAAAATACGTTTCAATAGATGTTCCAACTCCACCTACAATTAACATTCAACATTTCATCTTGATCACACTAGTTTGGGCACTATATGTTTCTATTGTTATTATGCTCTTCATTGATAAAATATTGCATAGCGTATAGATTCTCTAAGCTTAATAAAAAAAGTTATATGTATTTATTTTCTACTAATCTGATGGTTGTAAAGGTTTATGTGTAATCCAAGCTGCGGGAACTCTGGTGTGTGACCTAAGGTTGTCGAAATTCTTTGTGCATGATTCAAAGTAGTATACTATAATACGGAACTTTGGTGTATGATACAAAGTTGCAGAATGCCTTTGGCGAGATTCAAAGCACTTGTTAATGAGTTATCGGTGCCAAATAACTTGGTGTAGTAATTGGTTGATTAACTCAATCAATTGCAAATCCTAAGTCAAGGACTTAGGTCGTGGTTTCCACGTTAGCATCTCTATACAAGTGTTTCTTGTCTTCCTATATTTGATATTGTGTGCTTGTACAATGGAGATATTCTCTATCTGATCATTATTTGAGATAACTATTATTCATCTCCCCTCTATAGTACTGTAATCCTCCAAGCATTCACAAACATGATTGTAAAGGTACAATCTGGCATGCAAACATTGGAACAAATGAGAAGAACACAAGTAAAATCGAATGGGAGAACCCACTCCAGACATAAGGCAAAGCATGTGAATTATCTATGAAGTGGGAGGAGAACAGGTGAACTACTATTCCCAAGTAACCATCAGGAAAATCAATTAAAACAATATCTTACTCAAAAATTACTTAAAAGTCATTTCATTTGCATCATCACAGTACCATTAATCTTTGTGTCAGAAATCTAGATAATTCTAACTTCATACATATCAAAACAGCAGCAACTTTACCTGATGCACAACGGCGTCACGGTAAAAACGGTACACATGGAGTTGCATATCAACCTTGTCAACTTGGAGACAATATATTCGACCATAGCTGCACATAAGAAACCCTTAAATATGTATAATAACCAACAGTAAAAATGCACGCATAAGATGAATACAATAATATGTACCAAAAAGACCACGATTTATTGGTAAATATAATATAAATCATATACATGTTTCTTGAAAAAAAATCATATACATTTTGCATTTATAAGAACAGCTATGGGAAGCAGGGTTTTTTCTTTTTGAAAGAGCTATGGGAACCAGAATTGCACTTGAGATTAGTCCATAGATTAATGTTAAAGCGTGGTTGCATCATTCTACACAATTTAATTATTTGACCTCATATGCGACCATAATTGATCTTAACCATAGCTGGCTCAAGAAACATCCTAAGGCTAACACCATGAAATAATACCAATTTTGATGTTCTTCAACAAAAGAATGCATGGGGGTCAGAGGAGAAAGTACATATCCTCCTATGTAGAAAGAGTTGACAATCGCTTTTCAAAAAAAAAGATTGTACAGTTTTAGGAGGAATTATTATCATCACAAGAGTTGCATTTAAAGAAAAGTGGGGACCAGACATGCTCTTAAGATCGCAACTCTTAAGATTACGCTGTACATAGATACTAAGCATGATTGTATGATCTTACAAATTTAACTTTTGACTTCAAATGAGACCACAAACAGATCAATCTTAACCATAGTAGGCTTCAGAGACATCCTAAGGTTAACACCCCAAACAATATCGATATTGCTATCCTTCAACACAAGTATACTTGATCAGAGGAGAAACTCAGTATCATCCTGTATAGAACAACTTAACATTCTCTTTTTAAAATCAGAATGACTATATAATTTTAGGAGGAATCAATCACATGAGAACACATGCAAATACATCAAAGTTGTCAAAGAGGATAATACAATGCCCCATGTGTTCACAGTTAACTTCAACTCCACACACAAGAGAGCCCGAAAGGGGGAATTTTACACATGCTTCTATGTTCTTTCAAAATTACATTAACCAATATAATAATCAAAATGGCGCCACGATCCTTGTAATCCTGATTCTTGCGCCTACCTTCAATTTACTACTGTTTTAACCATCTTTGAGTTCATCTAACAAGATTGGACAAACAACATAACGTCGATGAAGATTTAACATAATTAATTCTACTAATTCTGTTTCAACTACCCCTTGTTTTTGTTATTACTATATATTATTTCTCAATTAGTAATTTGAAATAATCCAATTAATTAAAAATAATTTCTTTTATTTCCATTCCAATGGCAACCTGATTTTTTGGCGTTTATTAAAAACAATCCAATGATGGCCATTATCTTTCCCTCTCTTTCCCCTTTCGAGGGTGTACAAAGCTCGTGACAGGATATTGGGACTATCAAGGGGTGGGTGATGTGCATAGGAGGTAGCTTGGCATGCAAGGGCTTCTGTAGGAGGATAAAGGGGTAGGAGGAGGCAACATTCACAATAAGGATCACAAAGGAGGGATAGGTGGAGGCTAAATTCACAATAAGGAAGCAAGGTGGTAGCACTCGAGGGAGAAGGAGAAAGACAAGGAAAGCTATTGGAAATGGCCTCATCGTAAGTGGAAAAAATCCCTAAAACAAGCAAACCATGGTCAGTTGGAAGCATGTGAGAAAACCATAAATGATCGTTTTGAGTAGATATAATTAAGGATAATTTTGATCATGGTTGAAGAATTCCTCATGTGCATGTGCAACATGTAGAATGAATCATAATCCTAAACTGAGCAATTATCAAATCAATATAGCAGCATATTTCATAATATCCCAAACATAGTCCCACATGAAATACTTAACGTCTAAGAGTGCTCAATAAGTGGTGAGAAGTATTACGTGGTGCATTGGGCTTAAGCATTTTGGATGGTTGTTAACGGATCATGTTGAGCTCGATCCCAACAAGTTAATAGGTGTTGGTTTCCCCCACTAATTGCTTAGGCCCAGGCCCTGAATGTTATAAATCATATTAGAGTCAAGATTCACATAATATTAGGAGGGGATACCCGAGAGGGATAGCTATTCATATAAAGAACTAGGAGGAAAAGACCAACCGGAATTCACACCCACCGCTACTATTGACAAGGATTGAAATATCAATATTAATTGTACCAGTAATTCCGGAAAGGCAATTGTAGGGAAATATCATATTTATTTGATGATACCGGTGGAAATCTTGAAAATTGGCTCAACAGGAGATTTTTATCGTAAATTAAGATCATCCTTGCTTTTAAAACAATGATTAACAAAAAAATACACTTTTATAGAAGAAGGAAGTGTATTTAGAACATTGTATAACACATATCACAATATCATATATAAGACCATGTTGATCACTGAGAGATATTGAAAATGAAATAATAATACGTGTATAATGATAACATAGAATGGAACATCTTTCATAATAATAAATGATCATATGATCTAAAAGCAATTGATATGCATCAAAATTACTAGCAAAATAAATTCTTACGTGAAGATGATCAAAAACAAGAGTTGTCTGGATGATCCATATAACCTCCCCTTGTCGAAGCTCGTGTCACACTACTGACTCTAAGTATTGATAATAATTCTCCCATGTCTTATAGAGATAGGAGTACATAGCCTTGTAATCCATCTTATGTTGTGTGTGCTCATATTCGTCGATGTATGAGAGGATCCCAATGTGAAGATAAGTAGCACCAGCACTGGAGTGTAAAGGAGCTTGAAACCATGATAATGATGATGGAGTAAGAAATGATATACGTGGTAGGGGTTCTCGTTTGGGATGATGAGGATGCATTGTTGAGTAAATGCCAGAGATTTCATAACCACCATCAAATATACATGTCTCACATTGAGGGTCCGATTGATGTTGTTGGTACCTTGATAGCTTTGACCATAAGAATCACAGTCGCATCCACAACTATATCATGTCTCGCTCTGAGCTTGAGCTTAAAGAGAAGTAGCATGAAAGTATTCAGGAAACATACCATATGAACTTTCGTCATATAATCCATATCCACCTTGAGGACTTGATGTTGTTCCACGGCCATGATGTAAATTTCATACACCATATTCAATCAACCAATCGAAGATATCAAATACTCAGTGAAAGCATTGTTTCCATAGCTATGGAATCCCTCACAATCCATAGGCTCTACAAGACCCAAAGTTGAATGTGGGACATATTTTCCAATGTGCATTTCGATGTCGTATTAATTCTCGACTTGCTTGTAACCCTTCCTCGAATCACCAACCATGTGTCATCACCATCCCTCCTAAATATGTATCTCCGTCCCCACTACCACTAATTGAAACATCGACATCTCCATTTTATCATTTGATTTTGATTTTGTTATAGACATGGTGGAAGTTATGCCATCGTCAATTTCTAACCATCACGGGGCTTTGTCATCTAATTGAATCTTGCCATTTAATTATGTCAACATCTATACTCATTGGTTGACTTATATTTTGATTTAGCCTCCCTCTCTCATCATCGAGTATTGTAACACCATTGAAATCCATCCACTTCTAAGAACATCTTCCTCCACACCTAGAAGTCTGTCATGTTCATGGATCCATCAACCAATGCAAGGTACTAAGACATCTAAAGGAATTTCTACACTCTCTAGTCTAAAAGACAAGAATGAAAGAGGGGGTCCCAAGTGGGTTGTTGGGCCTGATTTTTAAAAAAAAAGAAGGGGAGAAAGTGAAACCAATTGGGCCAGAGTGTTTGTAAAAAAGGGGGGAGGGGAAGAGCCGTGAGATATTTTGAGCCTTTTTTGGGCCGAGAGATTTTGTTTAAAAAAAAGGTGCGTACACAAAAAAATCATACACAAATGATGAATTGGCTATTTAAAAAAGAGACAAGGAAAATAACCAAGAAAAAAACAATTTTGTAAAAAGATGATTTGAAAAAAAATGATTCCAAAAAAAGTGAGGAAAAGTCGTAAAAAAATGAACGGTTTATGGCTATTATAAAAAATGATGAATGAAATAGCCGAAAAAAATGATGATTTGAAAAGCCGAAAAAATGTGTGATCAGCTTATTTGATTTTGTTTATTCCCCATCATTGTTATCTTCTCCCAACTTGGTCGATGTTTGTCATTCCGACTAGTATGGGAGAAAGGGAGAATATTGTGTAGAGTCACATGTCTGTTGCAGATTCATATGTCAGATTCCAGACCAGCAAAATTTTCATACTCTACAGATTTTGTTATGATTTCAGACTCGACGATCAGATGTTTTCCGAGTCTGCAGTTCGATGTGCGCATGTGTGCCATCTGTTGTGAGGTCGCCATCTTTTCTGGTCGGCTCAAAGTTTTCATATGATCCATAAAGACTCCAAAGTAGAGATCCCATTCTCTATGCCATGTGGGCTAGGGTTTTCATGTGGTTTCATAGGGATTCCAGAGTAGAGATCCCATTCTCTGAGTCAGTATGGGAGAGATTTAATTTTCCGACGAGAAGACTTCTTCAGACTCCATTCTCCACCGTGGACTCCAACAAGGATTGTACTCCACGGCATTTCAGTTCGACCCTTTTAGAGCAGCAGTTATCCACATGTTGTGGCGGGCCAGAATTCTCCATGTGGAGACTCATTTTCAGTATCAGTTAGACCTGGCCAACGGCTGGGGGCCCGCCCGCCCAACCCGGTCATGGGCCGGGCTTGGGCTTCGAGATTTATGCATGGGCCGGCCCGGCCCGGCCCACAAAAAATAAAAAATATATAAATATATGTCAAATTATACATGTATTAATATGATATGCTTTAAGTTTTTCATCTGTGACACTGGTTTTAAATAAAAATTCAATAGTTTACAAGTCAAGTAACAAGTAACTAAGTATATTAGTTATATAAAGTATAATTGGTATTAATAAAATCATCTATATGTATTAAATACCATAAAAATCAATGGAAAATGATCAAAATGGGCCATGGGCCGGCCCATGGGCGGGCCTTGGACAAAGGTTTTTTAACCTCGGCCCGTTCGGCCCAGCCCATGGGCCGGCCCGGCCCGTAATTTGGCCAGGTCTAGTTTCAATGGCTCTGACATGTGCAGTTCAGAGCACACCAGTTTGACTCACATTCCACCCGTTCGTCCCTCTCACCTGCATGGCATGAGAAGCAACGTCCTCGACAACAGCTGACAGTTATACGCATCGAGTTGATATTTTCTGTTGTGTCTTGTATTGTGAGTTGAAATTTCTTTTTGTTTTTCCAAGTTGAGCATTACATGCTACATCTTGAGAAGGAGTGTTGGAATATGTGGTGTATGCGTCACTTGAGTTGTAGATGGGTAAATGGATCGCTGCAAGATCTATTTACCACATCCAAGTCTTTAGTCCCACATCTACCAGATGGGAGATGTGGAGACTCGGTGAGCGCTATATAAGAAGCCCCTCAGCCCATGTATCATGTGAGAACGTCCAATGAACAAACAAGGCCTTTGAGGTGTTCTTCCGTGGTTTCATCCTGCTCCTTAGGGAGTAGGGTTCCACGTAAAATCCTGTCGTTCAATATTTTTATCTTTAATCTCTGAAACGCTTCCGCATTAGAGCAAGAAATATGAAAAAAAAATAAAACACGGACACAGGGATTTATGTGGAACCCTACTCCGTAAGGAGCGAGATGAAAGCACGGGAGAAGGCCTCAAAGGACCGGATATTCTATTGAATTTCTCATTGAGTACAGGGGGTGTAGAGCTCCTTATATAGCCCCACAGACAGACCAAATTCCCACAATAGTAGATGTGGGACTAAACATGAATGGGTGGTAATTGGATCCTGGAGAAATCCAACTACCACTATTACATTCTCCAACAACATGAAATCACAGTTTTTATTTATGAAATATGTTGCTTTTATAAGCAGCGATGTGAATTCTATTTAGAAGACTGATGCTTATAATCTAACAGTGTGTATACTTCTATTATAATATTGGTGTCATTGATCTAACCATACTTAACTGTCAGTTCTTGTAATAATAACACTTGTAAATTATATTCGTAACATGTTTTATTTGAATAGAATTAGACCCTATTCCTATAACATAATATTTTATACGCAAAACAGAATACTTGTAGAATCACACAATACATTCTATACCTAGCATAGTTCCCATATACTACATAAACTCTATGCAGTAACGCATCCAAATGAAACTGCACATTGCAATCTGAAACTTGATTTGACACATGCAAATATAGATTTCAAATATTCACGTGTTTTTTTGAAGGTGTTCCCATGTATTATAAAGCTTATAGAAGTTACATCCAAAAGAACATATAGCTTATTCCACATATTACAAATAACTTCACAGTGGGATTAAGGGAAAAAACTAATAGAATAAATTTGTCACCAATCCGGAAAAACCCTACATTGTGACAATATTGACATCTTCAGCAGAAAGGACTGGTTTATGGTTTGCCTCAGCTTTAGCCAATTTCATCTCAAACTTTGGCAATCGAACTATCCCTGCAGATGAGAACTAGAAATAGAAAATGGTGAATAAAACCAAATTGTAATGCTAGAAAAAAGGGAGAAAAAAACAGGAGAAAAGATTGCAAATACAGAAGAAATAAGAAGCAGATTTGGAATATCTGAGACCCAGCACATCTCAACCACAATAAAATTCGAAAGTAATATTTGTGTCCTAAAAAATAGACTCTAGCATCAGTTCTTTTCTTGCAAATATATAAATCTTCTGCAAAAAGAAAATGAGCATCCCAATGAGGAAACCACCCCCCTTTGCTCCTAGGGGAATATCACCCTTTTTGTGGATACAAATTCTAGCGCAAATATTATCTATGTAGCCAAGCTTTATCAAGGAACAAAGGAATTTTGAAGGTTCAAAAATTCTTAAGAGTGGCTTAGTTAAAAGTAGAATAACAATCTACAAAGCCAATGGACGTCAAAAGCGCCTTTCCAAGCATTCAGCTCACAAAACTTTGGCAGAAAGACAGTAAATGTCAGATTTCTGTTCACTTCAGTCATAAGATCCAGCCAGACTATTGTTTATGTGATAGTCGAGTGTTTTTAGACGTGTAAAGGTGGTGCTAAAAAGTGTGAGAACATGCTAAAAGCGTCCAAAATACCATACATATTTCAAATAAAACTTACAGAGCACTATATACATAATGTTCATCCTTTAGAAATAGTCATCAGATTCAAAATTGAACATGAAGAAATTAATCAAAAAGGATAACAAGGCACGTTTATACCTGAAATCCAGAAAGTTGTTTGCACTGCATTCCAGAAGCTAGGAGCACCATCCGACTACCATGAGTGTAAGCATACCAGCTCACGTTCAGTCGTTTCGACTCTATTAAACGAAGCCTATTGAAAGCTAGCTCATACGAAAGAAGATCCAACCCACTGTTGTAAGATGCATAGAACATTATTACCATTTGGAACCTTCCAACCTTCTGACATATTAAAAATATAAGTTCCATACTAACCAAAATGCTGTGGGCAGAATTTGATAATTTCTAGATTGTGAACTTGTAATTATACTAGAAATCTTTTACTCTCTTAAACCGGCTACAAGTTGGATAATCAACAATATTTTGACCCCATACTATTGCAACTATATCAAAATGTACAAAATCAACTACAATAGAAAATGCCGATTATACACAACTTTTACCACGCAAAACGTTCACCAAAGTATCTAGTCAAGAAAGGCACACATATACTTTTAATGCAGATGACAATGCTTCAAAGATCATATCTACTTATAAAGAAAGCTTTACTTCACTGGGACTTGAAGTTGTGCAGATAACTGTATAAAATGCAAGGGGGAAAGAATCATACATGACAAAGCTGTAGCACATTTAATTACAAAAAAAAAGTTTTAAACAATCAGAGTAGCTTCCTAACCAAATAAAAGACCTGTATAAAGAGCCAGTGCATGGTGGTGAATAAGGAGAAGCAGAGGGTATCATATCCAAAGAAAATACTTTGACAGGGATATAGACAAGCATCAGATAAGCACTACAAAGAAACACATGAGCACTGAGACCAGCAGTTGATCATAGACATACACCGAAGGTATTCGATATAGATGAAAATACCTATCAGGATGCGCCGTAAGTAATAAAAAATGTACTCGAATTTAAAAGAAAAGTTGGTTAAACACCTTCTGGGGAAAAATGAGGGATGCATTCTAGAGTAGGTTCTGCATTAGAGGAGTGCCAATTGATGCCGCCAGAACGAGGCTTCAGATTGCATCCAAGTCCAAAGAACAAAAGGCCATATTTTCTCATTTGCAGGTATCATAACTGTTATGAGTTCAACAATGAGTTTTGCACAGGAAATCAAAGAAAGCTACACCACAAGAAAAAGCCAGTAAAGATCATTATTGAAAATGATGATGAATTTAGTTAATATTCTTCAGCATGATTAACTTTCTGAGATTGTTGCGAGGAGAGATGGATGCAGGATCTTCGACAACCAGTGAGCACAGCAGCCAGCACAATGTCGAGACAGAATGCGCAGGGAGTAGCACTCTTGAAAAAGAGGTGGCTGTTTTACATCAACCAAGATTGGCAAAAAAGTGAGGAAACAGCAATCTTCTATTTGCATGTGTGGTTGTCATTGAGTATGGCCGCCTTGCGACAAAAAAAGTAGAGATGCACCATCTATTTGTATCAATGGTTCTATATATATTATATATCATGGGAGAGGGTTAAACCAGTGATATTGTAGCACTCTGTGATTGGATATCAAGATAAATTCCAGAACTATGATGAATTTCTAAACCCAATGTTAGTTTCTTCAGAGATGCCTCCAAAAAACAGGATATGTATATAAAAATAACGTGATTCAATCAATTAAGTTAGGATACATCATCAGAGAAGAATGACCAGATTTGCAGTGTTAGTATCAGAAAAAGGTTATGGCGAAAATGAAGGAAACTCATTTAAACAGTTTGCATGTGTACAAAGGAGTTCTAATGCTCTGGTTCAAAGGTGCTTGAAGTTGGAAGAAACACCTTAGAGGGCAGGAACCGAAGACTAAAAAAAGTTTTGAATGAAACTATTTGGAAGGATTTTTTTGGGGGCCTAAGCCCAAAAATGATCATATTTAATTTGTATGAAAGTAACATGTTCATGTAGAATACCCCATCACGAGCGAGAAAAGGCTTGGATCTTGTTCAATCGTTAGAAAAGACAATGCTCATGATTCTGTATTTTATGTGATTATGTGCAAATGTTGTACAACCTTCTCCCATCCAAATCTTGCATTGGTTTCTATAAAAACGATGGAGAAGGAAAATTTATGCAGATATAGGAATGAGGGTTGAGAAACTGATGGGCATTAGGGACAGAAAAAGACGAGTAGTATACAGATTTTGTAAAGTAAATGCTGATATACACAGAAAGAAGAAGCAAATAGATGGAGGATAAATGTGATATTGATTTTGTTTCTTACATCTAAATCGAAACATTTCAACGTGTTTAAACAGAGGAGGGTCTTATTAGTTCCTAGAAAAGCGATTAAATCCATATAATTATATGTAATATAGAGCTGTATACATCTAAACAAATCCCATTTTCAAGCATTTTCAATCCAGTTTTGAAAGAGAAAAAGGGGGTGAAGCCCCAAGCCGGGGTCCACCTCACCAAAAATAAATTATATTATATAATCAAAAGAAGACGTTACATCGAACTATAAATTCCAAGACATACAAAGAGCCCTATAATGCTAAATTACATTTTCTGAGTAAAACATCCGCCCCCAAAAAATAACGTTGTTCATGCCGCACCAGATCGTCCACAAAAGTGCAAAGGGGAAGATATTATCCTCATGATCGTACCCACAGACAGATCTAATATCTCTCCAAAATCCACAAAAATCCTGACCACCAAGTCACGAGTGGCTCACCCTGCTCCACACCTGGGCAGAAGAGTGGCATTTGAAGAATAGGCGATCCAAATCCTCAGGCGCCACACCGCATCTAACACAATTGCCGACAACCGCCCCCATCAGGTACCCCAGCCGCACTTGTGTAAGAATGCGACCCTGCCGAACCAACCAAAAAAGGATCTTGATACGATTCGGGATCTTGCTTATCCAAATCAACCTAGTATCCACAACCACCTTCTCCTCCACGTCCTCTGCCAGAAAACGGTAAGCCTTTTTCAAAATTCAAATGACGCTTGCATTTCTCAAAAAAACGATGTGTGGCTTACATCTCGACCATCTTGCCTCTCGTTTTTTAAAACACTGGCTATAGAAACAAAGGATGAAGTACAACCAATTTCTCCATTTAAGTGGTTCTTGCTTCTTCTTTCTCATGTTCTTGATTCATTAATGAGCACAAATGTAATTAATGATCTTTTTTGCCTTCTTAAAGATAAAGGGTGTATAGGAAATTTGAAAACATCCTCCATCATTAAGTCTAAGCAAACAATGAATTTGAGAATCACATCTGATTTCATATCTAAGTAAATAGGATATAGAGTTCAATATATATTATCCATCAACTAATATACAAGCTCTATGGAAAAGACTCTCTCGAACTTTCCATAGAGGATATCCCAATCTTCAAGATCTTTGTATAAGTGAGATACAATTCTTATTTCGAGTCTTACAAAAGACAGAGCAATCTTCTTGATGATGACAACTGTCAAATTTATCAGTACCTATCTTGTGAGGAGAGCTCATTTGTTGTGTTGTTCGTGATATATGTAAAAGAATATATGTAGCTTTTATTTCATTTTCAAACCCTAAGAATAATTTTCGAAGATCATAAAGATCTTAGGACTTAGAGTAATTTTTGAATATCATAAAGATCTTAAGATATTCTACAAGATGTTCCGAGACTTTACAACTAATGTCATTCTATGGATATGTAATTCTATAATAACGTCTATCTTCCTATAAATAGAGAAGTTGAGTATCAATCAAATATATTATTTTTTCTTCCTTCACGTGTTATTAGAGCAACAATCTAGGATCGATGGTCCCAGCACAGCCTACCACAATAAACTTCACTTAGGGCTCGTGGCCCTTCGATTTTCGCATCGTCTAGATATCTCTTCGCTTCCGCTCACTAGGCAGGCTCGTGAGTTATTGTTCTAATGTCAATGGACTTCTTCATCCCTCCACGGACCTCTCTTCCCATCGCCCGAGCTCATCCACCAAGCCCCACCCTTCCAACACCGCCACTAAGAACCGCGTTGGTCCTCCCTCCCTCCATTGTCACCGCCATGGTTCTATCTCTTCCACCACTACCTAATACCCTACTGCCAATAGCCCTCACTGAGCTAACTTTGGTGAATACTCCTTGGGTTGATTCTTATCTTAAGCCATTGAACCATATGTAAGGTCTTCCAACTCTTTCATTAATCATCTTCTTTATTGGTCTTCTTGAATTTCCATCAACACAGATGCCTCCTCTTCTGAAATGAAGATGATCATCTCCACCTCTATTATGGTTGTTCAAGGTACACCTACCCAACTAAAAGGTGCAAAAACTATGTTCTTTAGTCATGTGCCTTCAATGTATTTCTCAGCAGAAAAAAAGCTATATATCCTAATGAATGATCCTCTTAAGAAAAGTTATAAGGATTATGATACTTAGAAGCAAACAAATATCATGTCATGAATTGCTTATCAAATAATGTCACGCAGTCTAAATGAGAATCTTCTCTGCAAGGAAACTGCCAATGATATACATGTGAATTTTGGTCAGATGTTCTCACAACAAATAATAAAATCCATACTTGTTGATATCTACATGCATTAATGCATATCGGTCAAGAGCTCAAGGGGGATCTACTCTCGTTCAATTTACACCTATATGGCGTCTATATAAAGTACTAATCATTTATTTAACAGACATGCGGCCTCAAAAAAATCCAAGAGCTTGTTAAAAGGAAGGCCTACAAGTTCCTTTCCGGGTTTTGATTCTCATTATCAAATTGTGAAAGATCGTCTCTAACCACATGTGTGTGTTGTCTTCATAGTTCGCATGACTCCAACAACTTGATACAAATCTTTTAACTCATACACCTTCTACAAGGTATTCAGCACTTATTGTTTGTGATGGACATGGAGGTCGAGGTTGTTTTAATCAACATGGCAGAAGATGAGAACGTGACCCAGGACAAGGTCGAGGATACACTTACTAACCTTGTATACATTACGAGCAGACCAATCTTCCATCACATTCTTATCCAGCAAAGTTTAGCCAACCTTCTTCAGTCAATCAAGCATCCATTGGTATCGATAGTTTAGTGGTGAAAAGTCTTAAGAGACCTAGCTTGAGGCTACCGAACCTACACGAATGTGCAGCAATTCATAACAAACTATGGATGACTAACAAAATTGATGTAGAACAACTCCTCTAATACAATTTTCTATGGTTGGGACATAGACTCAGATGCATTTATTCACTTGACTAACGAAGGCATTGCTAATATTAACTCTCGACCTTCTCTGCATGTGCAAACAACCAAGCTAGCTAATAGTTATTATTCACCAGTTACCATAGTTGGTAGTATACGCTCACTTTACTCAAAAACTCATCTTGTTCGAGGTAACTCTCCTCCTAACCTTCCTCTTTGTTAATAGTTTATATACATAAGTTAATTGTTGATTTATATTTTATCATTCTTTCTACTATTTTCAAACGGGCACAATAGATTATTGGTAAAGCTATGAGAACAACGAGTTGTACTGCTTGGATGTTTCATTATGCTCCCCATTTTTAGGTGCTTCCCATCCTAGGTGATCAGTACCTCTAGCATTTTTAGTTTGCTTACCACTAGGTCTTATCTATACATTACTTAAATTGTCCTTGCTTAAGCCCTCCCTTTGAATATGATGAGTCAGTTCGGTAAACATCATTTCCTCACCATGCAAAACCATGCTGATCATCTCGTTTGCAGCTGATACATTGTGATATTTGGGGTCATTGTCTTGTCCGTACTAATTTGGGATAGTTCTATTTAATTTGTTTTATTTATGCTTCAATAAAGGAACTTGGGATTATTTTATATATGATCACAGACAGTCTGAGATTAATTTTATTGTCAATTCCTTTCATGAAATAAAAACATCCTTTAGTTCATGCATTATGAATTTTCAGTCTAACAATGTTCTCGAGTTTGTATGGAAAGATTTGGTCATTTTTTCTTCATAATATAACTTGCATTAAACATCATGCACATATACATCCCAAGAAAATAGGATTGCGGAGTGAAAACTCCATCACCTTCTTGATGTTGCCTACACCGTTCTTATATAGATGAAGGTATCTAAGACCGTTCTCGGTGATTTTTTTCTAACAGTTACTCAAGCTTGCAAAAAGCAACTGACTAGGCCATTTAGTCAGTTCGTTTAGTTGAGTCGGAGGTGTCGACTCAACTAGGACCAATCATCCTCTAGTCAGCTAACTGATTAATTGGCCGATTAGACCAATTAGTTGGCCGCCTAGTCAGTTGTTTTTGGCAATTGAATTGTGTTTTTCCTTCTTTTCAGCTTTTTTATAAAGCAAACTTAATCTATGATGCTTAATGTTCGATTAGAATTTAATTGTTTCTTTTATTTCATTTTGATAGTATAAAAAATTTAAAAAATAAGTAAATATATAGGAATACAAGTAAAAATGATTATCTAAAATAATAAAAAATACAAAACCAACTAAAGTCCGACTAAATCCGTTAGTCTCCTAATTGTCAATTAACCCTTAGCCAGTGACCCAGTTAATTAATACCTACTACCGACTTTTGCAACCTTGCAGACACTTATCTTATCAATATGGTCCTACTCTACATTCTTGAGAGAGGAATCCCCGCCTTCACTTTTCTCTACTCTGACACTATGCTCGTTACCCACCTCTACATATTTTTAGGTGCACTGCTTTTCTTCAAAATTCTCATTTTATATATAAGTTGCCACATAAAGCAACCAATTTTATGTTTTAGATAATACCAATTCGCAATAAAATATCATTATTATGATTCTATTTGTTGGTGTTATTATATCACTATTGATATCATCTTTTTCGAGCATATTAGCTACTTCAATGACTATATAACTAATATTCGATTGGAACTTCTGTCTATGTTTCAGGTCTACAAGAGGTGGACGTGTCGTAAGTCTACATTTACTCTCCTACATCTTCATGATGTGTTGGTTTTTGACCACTTGGACTCAAGACTCTCGCTAAGTGTTCTCTAACTGATCTTCTAAATGCATCCATCCCACCAGATACTCTCGAGAACGGGGCACAAGAGATTCAAACTTCATCGCATCTCCCATTATGTATCCAATTGATAAGCAATTCACTGATGCATCAATAATTGAATATATTCTAAGAGGCTATTCTAGAGGATTATAGGATATTTGTTGGAAGCAAACTCTAAATGATGAGATAAGGGATCTTCTCTCCGGTAGCACATAGAATCATGTGCACTGCCCTCCTGGTGTCTTCCTTATATCAAGTTGACGGACATTCACTACAAAACATGCACATAATGGTCATATTGAGCAATTGAAAGCACAATTGATGAAAAAAGGATTACATATCTCAACTACATGGTTATTAATTCAAGAAGAGTATGTATGCATACTCAAAAAGGTCATATATAATCTAAGACAAAGTACTCAGGTCTGGTTTTGATGGACTCGACATAGATATTACTCCTCCCATTTTGTCTACAACATCCTCTAATCATTATCTTTATTCGAAAAAATACATAAGGCATAGTTATTCTTGTGGTTTAAGTTGATGGCATCATTTACATGTGATGATATAGCAGGAATTCAAGCAACTAAATCTTTTGTATTTTTTAAAATAAAACTTAATCTAAGATGCTTAATGTTTTAGTTGAATTCAATTTTTTTTATTTCATTATAATAATATATAAAATGTACGAATCTATATAAAATTTTATCATGTGTGCCCCTTTTAACATCTACAATTTCAATGTCTCTCCCTTTTTTGAAATATCGATTGTGCCCCTGCCTTCTTGCAATTTTATCACTTGTGCCTCTGAGTTAGAAGATGCCCATCCACATCCCAAACGGATGTTAACTTTTGGACATAGGAGTAGTTAAAAAATAATATGTAGGGGTAATATCGTCCCTCACCTCCTCTGCCTCCCTCTAGCCTCACATCCACCTTTCTCCCTTCCAAACTAACAGCAACATCTCCGTCTCATTGGGTCAATCCGCAGTCATCACAGCTAATCCAAAGGCCAAGCCCGAAAGATCGAGATTTTTATCACCAATCGCAGAAGCCACTGAGCAACACATGGTACGATTGTCTTCAACACCTCGAGCAAGGCTGACCTACTCCACATATCACATATCGAAGCCCTTGAAGCAGCACCACCTTCGTGGCAGAACTTTGTTCACAACGAAGTTATCTTCACATGTAGCTATACTCGACGTTCGGTTCCACAACTCTTCTGAGCAATCCTACCCACCTTATCTACAAACAAGGAACATGGTGGCGGAGAAGCCTTAGACCCAGCGGCAGCTTTGGAGGAATGAACCCCATCCGCTTAGCCTCCATCAGAGCTCAGCCGACGAAAAATTCAACCCCTCCGTCATGGATTAGAGCCTTTCACTATTTTAAACTACATTTGGATCGGCAAACAGAAATGTCATCCTCAGTCATTGGTGATTTTCCACTCCAACCAACAAACCCAGGTGCTCTCCAAAGACAAGCTTGTGTTCGATCACGTGTCTGCCAAAAGGATCCCACGAGTAGAAGCCACCTCCGGATCTTCGAACCCATCCTCGTTTTCACCTCAATTGTAGCATAACCCCTCTTCGAGTATCCATGGTGCATTAGCAACGACCCAACCTTCCTTGTATCCACTAATACCTCCTTGATAGAATAGGACTCCATCGAAGGTCCACCATCAGTCGATTGGAACCCCATCCTAGAAGATCTTCAGTCGTGTGTCGGAGAGCTAAGGGCATCGAATCCCCTCATCATGCACCATTAGAGACCGAGCGAAGGGAAGGGGTCGAAGAACTCAGGGCAAAGGGGAGGGATGCGTAGGATGTAGAGGGGGAGGAGGGGTATGTAACCGGGAGATGGCGGAGGAGGTGGGAGCAAAGAAGAAAGGGGTCGAAGCGCTTGGCTGGACGGAGGAGGGGGAAGGGCGGTGGCGTTGGAGGATAGATTGGGGTTGAAGAGGAGGACGGGTGCAGAGAAGTTTGGGTTGAGAGGTTGGGGGAGGAGAGGGCTTGTTTTTGGACACATGTGCCCCCCTTAACCATACCATGGTTTGAATAAATCATGGTTTAGTTCAACTCTTTGCCAGCCAATCTAACGGAAGGGTACAAGTGATAACGGAGAAAAAAGTCAAGGGCACAATTGATATTACAAAGAAGAAAGGGGCATAATTGAAATTCCAGAAGTTAAGTGGGATAAAAGTGATAAATCCCTATATAAAATATATGTAGTAAGAAATAATTTATACATTTAAAATATTTAAAAAAATACAAAATTGAACTAAAGTCTGAGAAAATCCAATTATTCATCCGACTGTTGATTTATACTTAGTCGCGACCGAACCAACTAAATACCAGCTATTGACTTTTGCAAGCTTGCATATACTAGATTGTTACTCGGCTAGAGATTACATATGCAATTAGTAGGAAAAGTCAACATGTGCAAAATCCATGATATAGACACTAATCGGATGTCCTACTTTTCATATACTATTTAAAGAGCTCACTTAGAAAATGATTCTTCTACGACTGCCATGATTTCTTAGATGTTTATCTTATTCATACACAGACAATGCTAAATGCCCTGATGATAGGTGCTCTATTACGTGATAGGCTACATTTGTTGAAGAAAATCTCTAACAAAACAAAAGGCAAATTGCCGTTGATGGCCTAGTATAGAGTCTGATTACTGGGCTATATCCCAGGAAACTTGTGAGCTTACTTGGCTCAGTTCTTTATGGAAGAACTTGGCTATTCTACCATGGCTCATATTCCTCTACATTGTAACAACAAATAAGCTATTCTACCAAACATATTCCAGTTGGCAATCATTACATCAAAGATGCCATCTGCCAAGGGAGATCTTCACGAAGGTCCACGAAAGTGGTATTCCTTTCTTGACTCTAAGCATGATTGACGCTTATGAGCCAAGTTTTTTTAATAAGCTTATGCGCCAAGTTGATTTGGAATATGAAAGAATATATGTATATATAGAGATTAATGGGGCAGCCCCCTTGGGGCAAGCCAACATGGATGCCCCCGCGCCATTTTCAGCATTTTTTTAAAAAAAATCGCCATATATATTCATCCCTATATCCCTCCTATATGTCATTCGAATTTCGTCAGAAACAGACTCCTACGGCCTCCATCCATACAGTCATTTTTTAACGATCGCAGGATTTTTTAAATCAACACTATCTCGATGGAGGTCGTAGGAGTCTCTGTTTCTGACGAAATTCGAATGGCATATAGGAAGAATACAGAGATGAATATAAATGGTGATATTTAAAAAAATAATAATAAATAAATGCCGAAATGGGGGGCATCCATATTTTTTTTCTTTTTATAAACCTTCAAATATTCTTTGCAAATCATAGAAAGCATGGGATATTATCTGAAATATTCCAAGATATTTATTACCCTCTTGATTTCAATCCATGTTTATGTATTCCAAATTTTAACTTCTTTATACCCATAAATACAGAGGTAGAGTATGAACGAAACATATTAATACATTCTCTCCATCCACAATGTACTTATAATTAACTTTAGTAACTGTTGTAGAGCACAAGAGTTGTAGTATCATCCTAACAATTATCTGTTCAATTTCCATCCCACCAAATGTCCACCTTAAAACATGACACTGGATGCATTATCCTCGTCAAATTAATAGGATGGTGTGTCGATTCAATGGGATACAAAGTAAAAGACTTCAGTTTTTGGCATGCTAGTCAGTGAATGACACCATCTTAATGGCAAACGCTAAGGGCAATGAAGGGTTAGGTTAATTGGATAATTGAATTTTGTTGAAAATCCATTTACTAACTATATGTGCTCATGCTCATGTCACTAACTTAGAAGTTGTAGGGGGGTTGGACCTAGAACAAAAACCAGTTTTCCAGTGAAAGAAATTACAGGAACACACACCCATTACGCTGCTTCTCCAGGGGAGTAGGGTAGCTCAACAATATCAAGAACAACACAAATTCATGGCTTTGTGGTTTATTATCTAACAATAATCTTTGCACGAAAAACAAGAAAAGTAAAGAATTGCTAAAATTGAATGATCAAAATGATACTTTGAAGTATCTTCAAACAGATTCAACCCTGCTTGGTACACCATAATTCAAACAGATTCAACCCTGCTTCCTACACCAATAGAGTATCGCCAAAACACCAGTACAGTATATGGTATAAAAAATTTATATGCTAATTTATCCATATAGGTTCCTCCCTCATATTTTCTGTCAAACATGCATATAATAGTCATAGCACCAAACTTCATGATTATATTGTCATATCATGCATGTATAAGCAGCATAATGTGGCATGACTTTTATATTACAAAAAATAAGAAAGAATCAAGGTCTGAGAAGACACCTTGTCTTTACGACTACGACGTCACAAGAAGGGCAATCGGTCCAAAACAACCCTAGAATCTTCTCCCCATCTGCTTTACATCTGTGGATGAAAACCTCCCCAGTATCTCTGTTCCTGAACTGAAGCTCGTGATCAGATCGTTGCACTACAATTATCTTTTTATCTAAGGAATACCTAAGGAATGATATAGGCCCTTCACCAATATAATCGGAATCAGGAAGGTCAGTCTGAGTGGAAGAACTGACTTTCCACGATAAAACCTGCCAAAAAAGAGCAAAAAGTGACCAAGTTTATATCCATAAGAAGACATTAATAGTATCATGAGTACAGATGATAAAAACTTCTTATCTCAGTTCACCTGGTCCGATGTTGGAGAAAGGATTAATCTATTGCCATCATCATAGTATATTCCATGTGTTTCAGGAATGCTGCATCGCAGGGGTGGATGTTGAATGTAAACATGAGAAAGAGCCCCAGATACCATACTACCTCTATGCTCACAGACGTCCTTCCCAGACATGCTCCTTTCTGGAACGCCAACTCCTATAAACTCTTCGTGGTTGTTAGCATTAATTTCCAAGTTTCTTCACGTATATAGTGCAGCAACTATTCTATAAATTCTTCTTCAGCTGTAAGAGGAACCAAAAACGTGATTAACAACAAAACAACAGAAACGGGGTCAAACAAGCAGAGAATTATTTCTCTTGAGGCAACAACAGTTAGGAGATTAGATGACAATCTTTATTACAATAGCAATGAACAACAATACAGTTAATTTATTTAGTTATTAAGTCATGTAGTTAATTTTTAAATTGCAATGGCTTGCATAAGAAAATCCATCTTTACAGAAATGTCATCAGAGTCAAGTGCATCCATGTACACTTACAAACTGTTACTGCATTCCTATCAACAATTATGAACAGTTAAAAGAAGAGTTTTTTAGCCCTAACTACGCTCTCACTTAGGGCAAGACTCCATATGATGTCAACATCATTTCACAAGGCAAGAACAGTCAGCCATCCCCAGAATCCGTGATTCTTTTTCATCGATTGCGAGTCCCCCTCCCACCCAATATTTTCTCAAGGGGTCCAAGTTGGAGGAAAAGAAATAGGAAAGGAATCTTCTACTGATGGGATACGAAACTTGCAACTAAATCAAAATCAACGGTCATGTGTTGCAACCAAAAATGAAGCCATTCATCAGGAGATGAATTTTTTAAAGCTATAGAGAGTTGATGCAGCACAGACTAGGAAATTGTAGCAAATTTCATAATCTTATTAAATTAGGATTTTTTTTTGAAGCTCAAAATTAGGATTTTTTTGTCCAACCAATTAGAGTCTAATTAAATTAGTGTTGTGTCCGTCAATATTTATCCATGATCGAATTATATTTGTTCAATACATCATTGTCAATACGAATTGAATGTTGAGAAAACAAATAAAACTAAATAAATCAAATTAAAGTAAAGGTTTGTGTTGGATTGGCACGACATAAAATAAACATAAAAAAGAAGAACTAGAAATGGGGTTTATTCAATCAATAGAGGTACAATAAATAAGTATGATTAACCCATTGTTTATTGGGAAATCTCTACAACAAGAATAAAAAAAGTCAATAAGTATGAATAGGATAAGAAAGTATCTAATATCTATATGATCTGATCTATTGCGTAAGGCCCGCGGTAGCAACGGAACTGGGGAAAGTATATAGAAAAGATATTTCTTTTCTATTATATTAGTAATTAGTGTTAGCTTTAGTTATATTAGTATTAGTTATCGGTGAGTCCTTTCTTTCGTGATGAACTGTTGGCACCAGTCCTACATTTTGTCTTTGCAGGCTTAATGGGAAGAGGGTTGTACCATGAGAGAAGAGAAGTAAGGAGGTCAACTTCACTCAAATATACAACATGGACTCTGGCAATGCAATGTAGTTGGACCCTCATGTCGATTCGAATAAATCAGTCTTTCCACAGAGGTCAATCTTTGCCTGTAAGGCAAGAGGATAGAGAGCTACAAATTCGGTCTCGGTAGGACATGGATTTCTATTACTATTAATTTAATAAATGGTGTTTTTTTATTTAAATAAGAAGATCGCATCTCATCTTTAATTGGTTCATGAGATGTGTAATTTAGGAAGTCAAATTAGGGATAAATTGCCTTTTTATTTTATTTTGTAATCACACCCCTCTTATATCAAGGGGCTTTAGTCATTGTTTTAAAATAGTTAGTGTTAATCAATATTAGAGATTTTACCTATTCCCTCCCCCCACACTGCATCTCCGCACTTCTGCTCCTAAATCTCGTGCAATCAACATGTTTCTTCATCTCCCTTCCCTCCCTAAATTTCCTCTCCAACCATAATTCTTCTTCTGCATCAGAAGGGAAGGGAAGAGATGGGATGAGATGGAGGGGGAAGAGCATGCCAAGCTACTTGATTAGAAGACGATTTGGAAAGATTGAAGTGGAGGATTTAAGAGAAGAATCCAAAGGGGATGAGGGATATTAAACTTAAAGCTTAACTAATATGTATACCATTTGCTCACAATAGTCTCATTATACATAATGGTGGTTTTATGTAAAGACCCAATGCCATTTAAAAGGCACATCTATTCACAAAAGGCACAACACTTCCCTAAAGGACCCTTCCACAACATACATCCTTGCATTTAAGTGCATAAATAAAGAAATTGGAATGTAAAATTTGATAAATAAATGCCAAATCCTTCTCCCATTATAAGTAGGGTAGGTTAAGTAGGGGTTGGCTTTAGGGATTCTTGCTCAAATACATGTTGAAAGATCCGAGTATTTTTTAAGCTAACCCATCAGCTACGTAATGCAACCCCCCACATGGGGGTTTTAACCCTGGAGTTTTTGTGGTAGGCACAATGCACTACCACCAGACCATTGAAGTGGGTATAGAATGTAAAAACTGATAAATAACTAAATAAGAATCAAGTTGCACCAGTTTTCCCCACCGTAAAAAACCCGTCTGCAGAGGAGTTGTTTATTTGAATAGGTCAGGTTGCAAGGGAAAGGTGATGGTTGTATACCGAGGAGAAGAGAAAGTGATAATGTGGAAGGCGAGAAATGACATTATGAATGATAGAAAAAGTTTATAGCAGCATACTGCGGATGTCGAGGTGGAAGTGCCTTGGCATTGGTGAGTAGTTGGTTGGAGGGATGTTAGTGAAGCCTTTAAGGGTAGCTAAGTTATAAGTAACATCGTCGAGACACGTTAATGCTTATATGATATAAAAGTTAGAAGGAAATGATGTTGTGTGACGAGGGTAGATCTTTGCTTTCACGTAATGGTGCTAATTGAAGTCTCAATAAAAATAAAGCTGGTGTGCAAACTGGTGCTAGTTGAAGGTGTAAGGAGGAATGAGGGGAAGGAGGAGCATGGCAAGCTGTGTGAAATTAGAAGAAGGGGTGAAAGATTGGATAAAGGGTGTAAGAGGAGAAAGAATCCAAAAGAGAGGAGAGATATCAAACTCAATGTTTAACTAAATTCCATATCATTTTTCACGGTCCTTTCATTACACAAGATGGTGTCTTCATATAAAGAACCGATACCAGCTAAGAGTCATGCCTCTTGACAAAAGGCACAACCCTTCACTAAAGAACACCATCAAATGATACATCCCTTAGAATTATAAACAAAATAAAGAAATTAAAGTAAAAAATGAAGAAATGAAGAAATGAAAATGAGGCTGCATTTCTCTTCTTCTACCCTCCATTATCACTCCCAACCCGTTTCTCTTTCTCGCTGAAGCAGCTTGATGTGCTCTTAATAAATGTGTGTCTGTGTGTATTCTCTTTTTCAAAAATCATGCAAAGAACAGGTGTCTTCCAAAAATCCAGATTGTATCACAATATACCACCACAACAGATTGGCATCACATATGCAGTGAGCACACACTTGCATTGACAATAAATTTTATTGACTCTAGTTAGATCTAAGAAAGCGTAATCGAAACAGAAGCGTGTGAAGCATGTCCATCCCAATCAGGGATGTAGACAATGTATTTATCTAGTTGTAGAATATGGCAATGGGAAGTGATTACTAACAAGCATATATTTGTTACTAACGGATGCATGCAATGTTCCAAGTTCACAATAGTATACAATTTTCAGCGAAATCCTACAAGAATAATATCCCGTACAGATACCAAGCCAAGTACCATATTCTGCATGCACGCTTTTAACCTTAGAAACTCTTTAGCACACATGTCACGTTTAACCTCCGGAACCTTCTCAGCAATGCATCGTCCATATTCTTTTGCCTAATAGTATTAAAGACAAGAAATAGAGATTGAAATGCACCAATTACTCTAAAAATTTTTATGTCCAACTAAACAAGAACCATGATATAAATAATGCCAGAGTTCATTACAAGACCGCATTCATTGGGTAGCAACACTGTCATATATCCTTTTGAAAAAAGACTTGTATAAAAAACCCATTTAAAAGCTCATAAAAAGGAAAACAGATAAGATCATCAAGTAACACAAGATTCGAAATACAATCATGTAGAGCCTTAAATATACTTTAGTTGTATTAGAAATCAAAGTGCATGATAAATATCAAAATGAATCCTAATAAAAAATTGATGTTCTGGCATGATTTCAGTAGTATGACATTTTATTAAGGACATTCTATTTTTCATTAAGAAGACAATACAAAACTTACAAGTATAATCGACGTAATCCAATGTTTTGATAAGTAATGCAAGATTAACTATATGGCTTTGTCATTGTTCAACACTTAAATTCAAGTGCTTAATATTTTTATTCACTTCAAATGCTATGTAATAAAAATCATATGCATTTTTTAGATTGACTTAAAATGAAATGCTATGAAATGGTGTGAGGGTGATGCATATACATGTTACTGAGATACGTATGCTACTATACGTATATGTACACATCTATATGTATGCCCATAGATATATGAATATTAAGTGTGCCTCCCTTTTTTTGAGCAAGCACCTCATTATTTTTTGGACAAGAATTCTGAACTAGCATCTCAAGCTTGTAAAAAAAGGTGCCTCGTGCAATGGGAAATCAAGAACAATACGAAATTTACATGCAGGAACTCTCATGTCACAACTCCATGCTGTAGACGCAAAGAATTTTGGGATCAACACCCTAAGAAGAGAAATACGATGAAGGAATAATTGATCTTTTCAAGGAGGAAATGGAGTTGACGAAGTAATAAACAAGTTTGAGTCAACTAGGGGTTACTAATGCTTGCAAAAGAAAAGGGATTCTCAGAATAAATATCAGCCTGAGATTCCTCTCTTACATGATTTTTATTTATTCGGAGAATGTTTATGATTATGTCCCACGGGAGATATTGTGGAGAGTTTTGGATAAGAGACAAGTGCATGTCATAAATAGTAACTTTATAAAGGATATGTATGGTAGGACTTCATCTTATGTAAGGATCCAGATTGAGAATACTGACTATTTTAATATCAGCATTGGTCTGCATCAATGTTCAACTTTGAGTCCATTCCTATTTACTTTGATTATGGACGAGTTGATTAGTCATATTCAGGATGAATTACATTGATGTATGTTATTCGTTGAGATATTGTGTTGATTAATGAGACTATAGATGGAGTAAAAGTAGGCTTAAGACTGAATATTTGAAGTGCACAATTGATGGAAGCAGTTGTGAAGGAACTAAGATGAACATTTGTGACAATAACATTCAGAAGAAAGATTCTTTTAGATACTTGGGATCTATTTTGCAACGTGATGGAAAATCGATGGAGATGTTACTCATAGAATAAATGCAAGTTGGCTAAAATGGAGTGGAACCTCTATTGTTCTATGTGATAAGAAAAATCCTTTGAAATCAAAGAAAAGTTTTATGAATGTGTTGGAACATTGTAAGGCGATTTGTAGATCTTGGATTATGTAAAAGCTTGTAGTTATATGTTATTTATATACATGCTACTTGAGGTGAATCCCAAATTGAAAGGCCACCCGTGTTTCTCTTCAAAAAAACTATTTAAAAACAGATACAGGGGTAATGTATATAGAATGAATACATATAATAATAGAAATACTTTAATAGATGAGTTGAAAATGCAAGTATTGGATAGATTGCATATGATACAAATAAATACTAAATGTATTTATTTCATAACAATTATTTTAAATACGGTGAAAGAATATAAAAAATTAGGTTACATATAGTTAAAATTTAATTCACAACTATATTTATATATGAAAATAGATATACATACGTACTAAGAACAGTCCCCCTTTCAATTAGCTCCACATCCTTCAGGACATCCATCTGCCATAGTTTCATACCCTTTTTTTCCCCAAGTGCAAATCCCCATTCATAATTTCTGAAGCAATACTAACAAATTCTAGATATTCCTCGCATAATCAATTGGTTAATCTAAGCGCTTCCACAAACAATAACAAATGAATAAAAGACGGCACTAACCTCAGCAGCACAACCCACAAGGACACGTTTGAGCACAGAAGGACTCTTCCCCTCTTTCATTAATCTAAAATAACAACCAGCAAAGATCCGGAAAGTCAGTGTGAAATATTCACTTAGCCATTAGGAACAAAATGAATATAGGTATGCAGGGAATTAATCGGGCATATATGTAGAGCAAACGATTTCTTTTTTTTTCAATCTAAACAACGACTTGTAAATGCTTTGCCATCAGTATCTATATACATATTTGTAACAGAAAGCAGATATTAATATGGGACAGAATCCATTGTGAACCAAATTAAGAAAAACTAGTAGGGAGCCCATTCAAAAGCACATGCTATTGTGTTTTGTGTGTCTTCATAATATAAATTCTATGGTTCCTTTAATTGCCAAAATTTACTAATATAATCAAGTCACAAAATAATAATGCAGGGAAATTCAAATGCTGTTATACAATATTTATTTTATGATTATGAATATAAAAGTTCACATATGCAAACATTTCAACAAATATTTCATGTAAGCAAAATTGATTAGTCTTGCGTCTACAGCCACTAAACCAATCATATAATCTAATTGTCTATATGCACAACATCTCAAGGTCACAAAATAACTAACCAAATTGTTTTTTTACGAAAAGCTTGCGGTGGAGCATCTCCTATTTATCAAATCAACGTAACACATCCAATTACCAACAAAACCGATAAGAATGCTTCAACCAAACGCAAATACAAAAAGACAACTTTATACCCAACCAAATCTATATCTCAAAAGGAAAAAAGGCACGCAAGTATGTTTCATGCATCTTCATTATATTCATTTTATACGATAGCATCGTAAAAAGTAGAAATTGTGGGAAAAGGCTTTGTTGTTATTGTTGTTGTAATCATAAAGAGTGGAAATTGTGAAATAATAATTCACAATGGGAGATTATTTTAATGCAAATATCCTATGAAAGACATTGAAGATAGCATGCATACGAAAAATATTTTTATGGAAGTGCATCTAATTATTCCAATTTGGCACATGTGTCGAAATCTCCCGATCGATCATTTATAGCTATTTGCGACGGACAGTGGTCAAATATCTCCAGCTTCCTCACCATCTATTCGCAATATCGATGAGCGTTTCATGAAGGATGTCGAATAGAAAGTGTATATCTCGATGATGTCTAGTTAAGTACCAGCAAAAAATATCGAATCACCTTCAACTTTAACATAATGAATTTACAATCAAGATGCAACAACTCATAGGTCCTCCATGTGTCATCCTTGTCAGACTATGTACCCAAGGAAGATGGTATTTTTGCGAGGATTAAGCTTCCCAGTTGCCTTCCTATCATTTATCAACTTCTTTTGCTTTGATATCGGTAAGTGAAGAAATACCAGATTTTCCAAAGATACGTTAATTGCATGCCAATTTCTATCCCAAAAAAGGATCAAATAAAAGTTATTGTGCAGAAACTCTCCTTTAAGCTTTTTCGAGGAACCTCCCAATGAATCTCTTGGGTTCTAGATTGTTGAGTTGATGAAATGATGTAGGAGGCATCTCATGGATCCAACAGGTCAACACATAGCACTCCAACTTTCATGTTTGAACATCAGTTGAAAATTGCCAGATGATAGTCAGTGAAATTACTTTTTTGTAGATTTCACGATATTGGAGCACTTACTGTAGGAACAATTCCATGGGAGCCTCCATGACAAAGGTGTCATCCGAGCATATGATCACAAACTCATTATATTCCTCTAGATTTCTATCGATAAACAGACTATCTCGCTCAAGACAACCAAACACACACACACACACACCGTACTAAGAAAGCAGCACGCAGTTCAAAGCCTTCGGTAGAAAACAAAATAATAAGGAGCCCGAGCATTGCACAGTAAAGTAAATGTTGGATCATGTGATGTCTTACGCATAAATGTCCAAAAATACAACTGATAACGGGATCTATCTGCCTAATTGTGTCCATATAGAGCCCATGCTATATGTTACAAATCCTTAGATGATACATCAATAACAACCTGTCCAAGCTCAAACAGATATTATGATGTGTGATGATACACAAATAGCGGATAAGGCGCGGAACTAGGGATTGCAATTCAAATTTTAAAATATTGCAAGAAAAAGATGGGAGAAAATACTCTTCGCTGAGTTGGAGTAACGATGTTTTTAGATTGAACAAACACAGTGCATCCTGCAACAATTTATTATAACAAAAAAAATCATTATGTAGCTTTCGTAATGTAAGCCAAGAATGAAAATATTTCTCAAGAATCAAGAGAGAAAATTTGCGGAAAAATTAATGCACCTGCAGTGAACGCCCCTTCTTTTTAATGGATAAATAGGGATTTTAAAGGCCTCACATGCATTCAAATCTAATAGTGGCACCAAAACTAATAAACTCACAGTTGGGCTTGTCATGACTTGATATAGATTCCTTTTGCATATGTAGTGTAAAAATTATTGCACCACCACTATTGCAAAGTCGACCGACTAGGCCGACTAATCGAGTCGGGGGACTAGCCGACTCCACTAGGCCTAGTCGATCAACCAAACTAATTAGCCAACTTTTACATAAAGATTTTTTTGTAGTTTTTGCTTTTTTTTTGAAAAGCAAACTTATTCTAATATGCTTAATGTTTGATTTGATTCAAATACTTCTTTTATTTCATCATGATAGTATAGAAAATATACAAATCTATATAGAAAATATACAAATCTATATAGAAAATATACAAATCTATGTAAATATATAAGTATATGTATAAAAATTATTTATATATTTAAAATAATTAAAATATTCAGAACCGACTAAAAGCCGACTAAATCCGGTTAGTCGCCCGGCTGTCGATTAATCCTTGGTTAATGACCCCGTCGATAGTGTACCGACGACTACCGATTTCTGCAACCTTATGCACCACTATGTGTCTTTTTTCCCCTTGTGATGCCAAACCCTAGGGCTACTTGAGGGCGACAACAGTGATGAATGACTGGTAGTCCTAGAAACTGACAGCATGGGCGACAGTGGAGTTGCTCTTGAAGAAGAGACCCTCAAACAAGTAGACCTCGAAGAAGTCCGTGATGGTCTTGTTGCGGCATTAGATGGGGGGTGTTCTTTGAGGGTTATGGTGGTGTTATCTATGATAGAGGTGTAGATGGGTTTTGAAGGTTGTGTGTTTGTTTGTGGGAATGAAGGTGATGGGTGGCATAGTGGAGATGTGTGTACATGGAGGTGGCCAATTCCATACGTGGTGGAGGGCCTAAAAATAGTGCAAAGGGAGGAGTGTTGGTGGAAGGAGGGAGGAGAAGGGCATGGGTTGTGAATTTTATTTAAAAAGGGGGTAAAGTTTATAGGGTTCATGTGATAATTATGAAAAATACATGGTCGAGAAGGTAATTTGCAAAAAAAAATTTAGGGCTCGTGGTGCAAAGATCCCTATATATATTTTTTTGGGTAAATGAAACTAAGTATTGATAGGGGCCGCTAATCCCACTTCAACAAGAAGCGTTTTCTATTTTTATAAATGGCTATCAAACTATCAAACTTTATTCCTGAACTACAGTTTTGAACTTGCTCATCCATGTATCATTTCCATTTACCATCATCCCAGCATCTTTCAAAAGAGGATTTCCATAATTTCCTTGAACATGCAACCCACATAAGTACATTAAGATGAAAATTCTCGATAAATGTATTCGCATGATCATACAACAACAGAGCCTTTTCCCACAATTAAGTAGGGTCGACTACATGGATTCTTCACCGCCATTTAGATCTATTTTGGGTCAATCTCGAGCTTATATCCAAAAAACTAAGATCCCTTCGTATATTCTCTTTCCAACACTTCTTAGGCCTTCCTTGCCCCCTCTTAGCCGGCTCTATATCCCAACACTCGCATCTCCTAACCGGTGCATCAGTTGATCTTTGCAAATGACCAAACCATCTTAAACGATTTTCTCGCATCTTATCCTCGATCAGAGCTACACCAACTTTCTTTTTGATTGTCTCATTCTGAATCCGATCTTTACGTGTGTGTGTGTGTGTCCACACATCCACCTTAACATTTTCATTTCTGCTACAGCCATTCTCTGCACATGGCCGGTCCCAAGCCCGGGTAAATGAGGAGAGTTGCGTTAGGTAGGCGACAGCCAACGTAAAACAATTAAAGACAACTTCCTAAATAGTATTTTAAAAAAATACTATTTAGGAAGTTGCCTCATGATAGTCGGATCTTTTCAACATGGATTTAAGCTAACATATTCGCATAATCATAAGCGTGGTTATTTAAAATCCTCGAATAGTAGGTCGAAACCCCGTATTTAGGATAAGAGTAGTTATATCGGATGTTTTATCTTGCATTTTCTCACGATTTTCGAAACCATGATCCAATCGCATCTTCAGTGTGTACATCAATTGATGAAGGTTCATAGTATGATTTCCATGGGATTCAAAAGCGAGTTATGTGATACAAAGAAAAAATAAAATTGTAATGGGAAAAAAGGAAAAAATATCTACATCCAAAAACATCATTAATAAAATAAGTGAATCCTCTTGTGGGGCTTGCACAAGGTGGCCAACAGGCAACGTAAAAAATAGTCCAGTCTTTCAACATGGATTTGAGCAAGAATCCATG
This sequence comes from Ottelia alismoides, assembly GCA_037367405.1. NCBI lineage: Eukaryota > Viridiplantae > Streptophyta > Magnoliopsida > Alismatales > Hydrocharitaceae > Ottelia > Ottelia alismoides. The sequence continues at coordinate 396,616 of JAZKJV010007813.1, read as the reverse complement.
TATCCGACCCTATTTAAAGTAGAAGGCTTTTCCATCTTAAATTGAGTGAAACCCAAATCAATTGATAAAATGGTAAGGAACCTGCATTGTCTATTGGCTTTTGTAGAAGCCAGTGCTTGTAAATTTTTAATTGGTAACAAGACATGAATTGCATAATTACACATCGCTAATGGCGTTGTAAAATGGCTATATGATCTTTATTTTTTCTTCAACATAATAGTTGGTTATAACATAAACTTTTTGTGCATAATAAACATAATTCATGCAAATTAATAGCATAAACATGGTACTATGAACTTTTTGAAAGAAAAGGATTACAATTTCCCTGTAATGAGGTAAATGTGTGGCAAATATTGACTCCAGCTTCTTGTTCGTCAGTATTTTTTTCATCTCTTCAGAGTAGACAACTTAACATAATTGTGTAAACATAAATTTACAGACTACAAATCGCTTTGTATATTTACAGACTATAAATTGTGTCTACTAATCAGCATCAGAAAATCGTTTTGTATATTAATGTTAATACCAAACCAAACAAAATGACGTTCTAAGTAAACTATAAAATAAGTATGTGTCATATGAATTATATTGAAATGTTGACAGGAAAGATTTTTTTCTTATTTTTAATATAAAGAAGTTGTATTCCTCAAGCAGTAATTATCGATTTTTTTGCATTTTAGAAAAGATGTTCAATGATTCTAATGGCAAATTATCACTTGCTGGTTGTGGAAGGCAATGAGCTTTTCATGTACAGGAAGGTGTGGTGAAGCAAATTGATCATCAGTCAAGTACGATACACTAAACAAAGAAGGTATTCCATTGATTGTCAGTATGAAATCAATAGCCATATTAGTCATCCAAGATAACTACAAATGTTCAAAATCAATCATAGTCGCACATAGATAATAGTATCTACAATTAGCAGCAATATCTAACCCTCCTAAAAAATCCTCAAATTTGCAGTCCTTACAGTTGATATTGCCTCGATTGTTATCTGCTTGACAATTGCAAAAATTAAGTTCAAAAGTCAACATGTTTTATTAAAAGTTTCACCCATATATGTAGTTTTTGAAAACTACGTGGTGTTCCCTTAATAAGAGAAGGCAGTGCAGCTCCTTCAAGGTTTTTTCTGATCGCTGTCTCTCTCTCAAGATATATCCCCTATTTAAAAAACACTCAAATCTTACCAGGTGAGATCTGCAAACATGTAAAATGGTATCTTTTGTTTTGTGTAATATATATGCATCTCCTCTAGAAATGACATTTTTTATGCAATAAGGGCGAGCTCCCAAGGTGGGAGTCACCGTCGCGCATTACAGTGTGAGACAACATTTTCAGAATAAAATCTCTAGTTGTTGAAGATTCGATCGTTTCTACCAATCCAGATGGCCCAAAGGGCTGCGAATGGTTTTGAACAGTCGTCCATAGAGTTGGTCCCTACCGCGTGAATCGACCTCCAAAAATTTGTTGCTCCCCCAGTCCCCACCCAAGGAATACCAATCTCCCTCCAAACATGCGCCGATGTGGTGCACCCGAAAAACAAGTGATCCAAGTCTTCATTCCGCCCATCGCACCTGTCACATTGCATGTCTTCAAAGCCGAATATCGCCCCCTCCTTGCCTTTCACACAAGCGTTCCCTTCCCATGCATCAGAGGAAGATCTTGACTCTGCATGGAATCTTAGCCGCCCACACCATCTTCATGTCCTGACGAAGCTCCTCATCATGAACCTTTGTCGTTCGCGTCAGTTCCTCATAAGCTTTCTTGGTTGAGAATCTTCCACCTTCTCACTCAAAGTGGTCAGCCATCTGAGTGAAGGGGCTAGGCACCGGAACCTCTGTCTGCATTCGTACAAAGTCCTCCAAACATTGATCCGAAAGATCTGTCATAAAGACCAACGACCACAATCCCGAATCCGCCACCTGCCGAAGAGTGTTATCCTTCGATGCAGCTAAAGCAAGCAATAAATCTACCTAAGAAATCCCTCGCCTGTCCATTAGAAATGATATAACATTGACAATTATGTGGATTATAAGGATGTTTGTCATGTTTTGTTATGTAGATTGATGTGTTTTCATTTTTGTTTCTACCATTCTATTTATTTCAGATTTGAGCGTTGTCAGATGGTTAAGGAGGGTTTATGTGATTCGGTTGTTCCTTTCTGGATCGAGTTAGAGGTGGAGAGATTAACTAGTCCCTAGCCTTGCTACTTACCGACTACTCCCCTCACGGAAGATGCGCACTGCTGCCTTTCTTAGGTCACCTCAATCTACATATTCTAGATAAAAGCTTCACTATAGGCTAGCTGCTCCTCATTCCGGAACAGCGCTGCCTTTCATCAGTCCCATCATCAGATGGCAATGGTGTTGGAAGCCTATAATGACGTAGGATAGAACCAATCGCACTCGCAGGAAGTTCCGGGCGAGGATCACTTTGAAGCCAGCTGAGTTGCAACATAGGTTGATTGCATTCAGGAAGGATTCTTATGTGGCACGTAAGTTAAGGAGTCAGGCTCAAGATGAAATGGTGAGGCTAAATTTGTTGGAGGACATCAGGAAGCTGGATGAGGAAGAGCTAGTGAGCCGTGGGGTGATGCAGAAGATCTTTGAGGAAGAGGATAGGAAGCGAGAATTCAAGTGGAGGCAGAGGTAGCGTCATAAGTTGTTGAAAGAGGGAGATGCAAATACTAGATTTTTTCATGTGGTGGCAAATGGTCGAATAAGGAGAAATTCGGTCCACTCAATCGAGGTTGGGTGCGAGAATGTTTATGTGGAGGTGGAGGTCGTGACGACAGTGACGGGTTATTTCAAGAGCATAAGTAGGTGATTTCCACATTGTGGCTCGAAGAGGTCAAGGTTGGGGGTGAGTCATATAACTGACCTTGTTGTGGAATTTTTAACGAGGCCATTTCAATTTGAGGAGGTTTGTGAGGTCGTCTTTGCCCTGAATCCGGATGGTTGCCCTAGGCCAGATGGCTTCCCCGTTTTTTTCAGGGGGTTCTGGGAGCTGGTTACTGAGGAGGTGATAGGGATGGTGTCGGAATTTACAAAGGGGGAACTCTGGCTTTAATCAACTTAACCGATCGTTTATGTTTTGTTTCCTGAGAATGAGGTTATCAAAAGGGTGGAAGATTAATGATTGATTGCTCTTTCCAATGCGAATTATCTAATTGTGTCAAAAGTTTTAGCCAACCACTTGAGGGGGATATTAAGCACGATCATCTTGCTAGCTCCAAGTGCTTTCTTGCCTGACAGACAGTTCATGGACAGTGTTGTTTTGGCATCTGAGATTGTGGCAAACTAGCGTAGGAGGAAAGGTGGGGGAGTTCCGTGGAAGGTGGACTTCAAAAAGGTGTACGATTGCGTGGATTGGCGATTCTTTTGGGCATCATTGTTCATGCGTAGTTATCCTGATAGGTGAATTTCATGGATGAAGATGTGTGTCACGACTGTGTTTTGCGTTTTTCTTGTGAATGGACAGCCGAGGGAAGATTATTTTCGGCTACGGCATGGGATTCATCAGGGTTGGCCTTTGATGCATCTTCTTTTTGTTCTTGTGAGTGATGCTCTGTCGATTATGGTTGATCACACAATAACGGATGAATTTTGTTGCGGTTACTCAAAGGAGGACATTTTGGTTCACATTCTTCGATATGCAGATGATGTGATCTTTTTTGCGGAAGGAGGTTCAAAGAGTTATACAGGTTTATCGGTGGTTCTCAATATTTTCAATGTTGTCTCTGGGCTAAGACTTAATAGGGATAAGTCAGAGTTCGTTCCTTTCGGATTGGATGAAGCGGAGGTTGATTAATGTGACGGTTGATTGTGGTCCACGCGCAAGGATATGTCGTTGCGCTACCTTGGTGTGCCTATGGTGGTTAAGAAGATGCGCTTGGCAGATTGGTTACTAGTGATTGAGAAGATAGAGCAAAAGTTAGCGGGTTGGAATTTGGAGGTCGGTTTGCTTGTTTAGAAGAGGTGACAGGTTGGTGTTGTGCTCAGTTTTGTCCGTGATCCTTATTTTTTTCATATCATCTAGGCTTCTGCCCACTTAAATGGTATGGTGGTAATACAGTATACCTACGACGTAAAAGGTTAGGCTCCGTTTGGTTGCAGGTTTGGGCAGGGTTGGGTTGGCCCAACCCGGGCTACCCCTCCTTCCAAACATCTCAATCCACCTCACAGTTTACTATTCACAGGGGTACCCCAACCCAACCCAACCCTGCCCAACCCTGCAACCAAACGAATCCTTAGGGTTCAAATCCCCTAGTCGACATCCAACGTAAAAAATAGTAAAATCTTTCAACATGGATTTGATCAAGAATCTATGTAGCTGACCTTAATGATAATGGGAGAAGGTTTTGCCATTTTTTATCTAAGCTTCTGCCCCTGGGAGTGAGGAAGAGACTTAAGACCATCATGAATGTTTTTTCTAGTCGTCATTTGCGCGGTCGAACAAGATGCCATCGATGGACTGCAAGTCGATCTCCTGCTCGAAGGAGGATGGTGGCCTTGGTGCGCGTAGATGGGATCAGATGAATAAGGACTTGCTTAGTAAGTGGATCATACGTATTTAGAGCGATTGTAGCAGTTTGATTTGCAATACGATCATAATGATCTATGGTTCTGGATCTTCTTTACCTTGCCCTGGGGATCTTGGGGATGCACCTTCGTACTTTTGGCGAGGTGTCTGCAGCGTGGCACAGGAATTACGTCCTTTCTTGAGGCTTGTTGTTGGGGATGGCACTAGGTTTAGGTTTTGGGCTGACAATTGGATGAGGACGGGGTGATGGGTTTGAGGTTCCCGCGTCTGATGTCGTTGCTTGTGGTCCTGTGAATTCGGAGTTTTCAATAGCAGTGGTTGGGGATGGACACTCTTTCTTTCCTCAATTGAGATCTGAGCTCTGAAATCAGCATTTGAAGGAGCTTTTTATTAATGCTTGTGGAGCTGGATAATGTGGTTGGGTCCACTGAGGGGCAAGATTGCTGGAGCTAGTATGATGGAAATTTTTCTAGTGGAAAGGCTTACAAGGATTTGAAAGGTCCCATGACTTTTGACCTCGGGGGGGTGCATAGCGGACTACTGAAGGATCTAAATGTGGAAGGTTCCAACTCGTGTGAAGGTCTTTATGTGGCTGACCGTTGTTGAGGATAAATTTGCATTGTTCGTTCAGGCTCTTGGCCCCACGTGCACTCGGTGTCAGGAAGAGGTAGAGGATGCAGATCATCTCTTCTTCAAATGTAGGAGCTCCATGGAGGCCTATGACCTTTTTCAGAATCAAGCGGTGGGTATTGATTGAGTACCGGGTTTCTAGGAATCCATTGGGACGAACTAGAATGGCACAGAGAATGAGAGATTTGGATGTGTCTATGGTTTGGGCACTTTTATTGGCCAGAAAAGGGGTGGTGTTTGACCAGGATCGTTTTTATGGGGGAAAATATTGGGACACGTGCTAGGACACCAGTTGAGAGTTTGACCATATAACTTTTGCTTTATTGTTAAAAAACTTTTAAAAGAATATTAAAGTTGTTTAGCGAAAATTAGCAATAGGACTACAATCTAACTACTATATTTCATAAGCAACCTTTCAGCCTACCGAATTAATCAGTCCCTAATGTTGTTGTTTTCAGATCAGTCCCTAATGTTGTTAACTAGTGAGTTATGCTTATGATTTGACTATTAGTAGGACGATGGCGATTTCAAGGAGAAATATTCAAGATCTGCATATTTGTTTATGAATGGTTAATTGTTGGGTAATCATGAAATTCCACTACCTGCTCACTTAGGTTGATGGAGGGAGAATATCGTGTAAGGACTACATCAATAAAAGTTTAAACAGGATAATTGAAAAAAATGGACAGTTCCAACCTACATGGTTAGATTTTACATTTATATTTGGCAAAGAAAAGCCACGATAAACCTAGTTGTGTGTGTGTGTGCGTGGGGGGGGGGGGGGCACCCCATAAAATTGTTTCCTTTTAAAACGGTCAGAGTACCCTACAATCTACATTATTAAAAAAAATCTATGAGATACAATTCTAAGTCAAGCTCGATTATGATAAGGAAAGACATAGTTGCACATCTTCATAACGTACATTCACAGTAATCAAATGAAGTAATTAAACTTGTAACATTGTATAAAAAATCGGATGAAACAAATGTGTGGTGAGATTACCTAAACTGAATCAGACTCCCTCTAGCAACAAAATCCAACGGCAACCTCAGTGTAAACTGCAGATAGAATTGCTTTCAGCAATATGTATAGATGGAAAATCAAACCTCTAGCAAAAAAAGTCACACGGCAACAGAGTTGCAGATTGAAGGACTTTCAGCCGTACAAATTAGATGGAATTGTGGGAATATAATGGAATATCAATATCCTGGAGATCCCTTCTTTCATTTTAATTAAACAAAAAGAAAATATATAAGAGTAGGTGATAAGTCGAGCATGATTGCAATAGTTGTGATCAAAAATGGTATCAAATATAAAAATCGAGAACGCTGAGAAGATAAGGGGAGAGGAGGAGATTCACCGTGATGTCGGTGGTTATCGGGAATTGGGCAGGGGGTGCGGGCAAGGAAGAGGGCGATAGAGGAGAAGGCGGTGGGGAGACTGGCGATGACGGATACGGCAGTGGTGGGAGATGGATGAGGGGACGTGTTCCGCAAAGACTGGGGCGGCGGCGAGACCGTGAGGGTTTGAGGACGACGAGGGTTAAGAAGGGCCGACGATACCTTTAGAAGAAGTAGCGCGACCGGAGGCGGTGGAGGGAAGGTGCCGTTGCAGTTGAGGGTAGGGCGACGAGAATGACGAGCAACGGAGGCGAGGATCGACAAGGAGTCTGGGATGTCAATCTCGTTCTACCCATTGGGTACCCGACCGAACCCGCCCCATTTATGGACCCGAAATCCGTCCCATTTACTTTTAGACGGGTTTGGGTTTTGAATTGACTACCCATGCGGGTATGGGTATGGGTTTGGGATTGCCTTGTGGGTACCCGAACCCGAACCCGTCCCAAACCCGAATAATATATATATATATATATATATATATATATATATATATATATATAAAGATAGATGTGTGTGTTGCATTTTGATCAAACTAGACCCAAATCCATTTCATATATAATATGTATCGATCTACATGTATAAATATTCAACTCAATTTTCTCCTCTCCATCCATTTTTTCTTATTCAACTAACTTTTTATATCTTTAATAAAGAAAAACTATCAACAAAAAAGAGTTAAACACTTAACATATATAAACATTTAATTTTCTCTATACATTGCACATTTTTATGAATCGTCATATTATACAATCTCACTCTATTTCGTCTATCTGTGAAAATCTTTTATACATTTATAAAAAACTTAAGATTAACATGCCGAAGATATGGGTACCCATTGGGTACACGGGTATCCGACGAGTATATGGGTACCCGCTAGAAATTATCCGTTTAATAAATGGGCGGGTATGGGTAGTGATATTATAAACGGGTATGGGTTTGGGAATAGTAATAGCCGCCCCAAACCCGACCCGCTGACATCCCTAGTCTGGGAGAAGAGGGGCAATAGGTTTTAGTTCAGAAATTCAAGTATGCCCTTTCGGAAATGAGAGATTTAATCCTCCGTCCTCGTTTGTCGGGTTTGAAGATATAAAATAAATAAATAAATGAAGGCCAAAATTTTTAAACGTAATTAAAGACGGAGAATGTCGGGCAAGACAGATAATAGAAATCCTATCAGATCGTAGATGAAAACAGATTCTGCAAAACCAAATGAGCTAACAAAGCAACGACGATGTTAATTGCTCCAAGAACAAATCCCAAAAGAAATTGGAGTCATCAGATCATCAAAACAGATAGAAATATAAATTAGTACAAAGAAAGAAGGATAGAGAGAGGAGCCAACTCACCTCACTGGAGGAAATGGTCCCATTAATACACCGACATATTCATGTTCTCTGATTCCTGCTTACTAGTTTGATCACGGGTTTGGGTTGAATTGGAGTGAACTCCTATGATTAGTAGTTGTTGTATGGTTATGAGGGTTGATAAATGGTTGGAATAAGGAATGTGATATGATGTCACATTAATTTATGATGGAATTCCAACCTAGATTTGTAGGGTAGTTTACCGGGTTACCCCGGGGTAACTCAGGGCATACCAAAACGGTTAATCTCCTCAGATTCGATACCCGTTTACAACGTATTTGCGGTATTAAATTCACAAAAGATTGCACAAATTAAATGATAATACAGAAAAAAATTTCGCGATTTTGTTATGATATTCAAATCAATATTCACACACCATAAAACAATAGAGAATATGTGCCACCAAAATTTCATTTCACTATTTTTCCCATATATATGCATCATGTAACAAAAGAGTTGATAGTGTATACAGGCATCCCATAATATACAGAAGAGAAATAGAGCATTTTACATCATAAAATGAATAAAAACTGTGACGAAAGTTATTGTACTGTTTAGAATATCCTCCTCAGCTACAACCACATGCCAAGGAAGAAGGTGTGACGAAAAGGGTAGAGCTATGACCGAATCATGGCACTTCTTCTCACGTGTGTTGTGGAAAAAATATATAAAAACACATGTACATGCATGCTCCTGTAAATTTACTTTATCATATGGTAGTTCTCTACCCAGTCTTGTGACATTTTTCTGTTGCAAATCCATCCCATGTCCTAATAACAAAAAGGGATCTTACTAGAACATGATCTGTGAGAAATGAAGTGAAGCATTGCACCTGCCTACAATCCACACGAGGTTAAGCTCGTTGGCGTTTTATGGCCTCAACTATCCACAATCACTATATTTATTTAATATGAATATAATCTACTACAACATATGATAACCAGATGTGATCCACCAATATGTATTAGTTGAATCTTGTTTAGGGTACATTAAAAAAAAGGAATTGGCTTAGGGATGAACATGTGCCAGGCTGGGCATCGACCAGGCATGGCCTGTGTCGGGCCTTATTTATTTTTTCGAATGTAGCAAAGAGGGGGTCTGATATTATTATTTTCATCTCAAACACAGGCCTTTGTAAGCTATTGTAATCCCTTTATGTCGACTTACCTGAAGTTAAAAATTTAAACACATCTTTGTTACACTTGAAAAATAAGGTCCTTAATTAGGACTCGATAGCTGGGGTATTTTTATAATTTACCTTTTTTTTAAAAAAATGACAAATTTTTCATTAGACTAATCGGATGATCCTTGTTCCAAAATACCATCTTACAACCATTAATTCCATTAGCACACCTCCCTTCATCAAATCCGGTTCTCCACAGAGTATGTGGACTACTTTCGTATAACTTTTCTTGGTTTAATTGGTAATGGGGAAATTTTAATGGCCCATGCTATATCTTTCAAATAAGGAAAAATACAGAGAAAAAATATCTAAAATCATGACTTCGTGTTTAGATTGGTTTGAGCTTCTATAAGATGGTTAGAATTTTTGGTAGCATCCATTCTATATAGATTCATCTTCTCTATAGTTTTGCTGGTTTGTTGTATTGAATACACCATATGTATATCTTCTGTTGATATTAATTTTCTGATGATATTAGATGGAACTACAACACCTACATAGGATTAGTTTGTTCTTTGGAAACGTCGTATTTTTCTTGAAGAAATTTAAGTAATGATTGATATATCTAGTCTATGGATGGCCCTTCCAAAGAAAATTCTGTAATGGCAAGGAGATCACTATCACTGCCAATATTCCTTTCCCTTATCATGTATAACTTTGTCACCCCATGTCACCTCCATCTGTAACACCCCCCAAACAAAGGTCCCACACTGTGGAACACAAAATTTCTGGGTGGGATAAATAGTGAGGAGCTTACTACCGAACAATCCGGCTTGAGCATTTTGGGGGTGGTTAATTGGGTCCATATGAGCTCGATCCCAAGAGGTTGTCAGGGCCAGTAATGCTCTGCTAACGGACCGGGGACCTAAGCCCGGGACGTTACAAATGGTATCAGAGCCGAACGCCCTTTGATAGTGGAAAGGGCTACCCGAGAGGTGGAGCCGCCCCTACAAAGAGATTGGAGGAAATGGCTACCCGGAGCGTGCACCCGCCACTATCACTGGGAATAAGTGATGAACCACGTCGCAACGAGGACGTTGCGAATATAAGTGGGGAAGGTTGTAACACCCCCCAAACAAAGGTCTCACACCGTGGAACACAAAATTTCCGGGTGGGATAAATAGTGAGGAGCTTACTACCGAACAACCCGGCTTAAGCATTTTGGGGGTGGTTAATCGGGTATGTATGGGCCCGATCCCAAGAGGTTGTTAGGGCCAGTAATGCTCCGTTAACGGACCGGGGACCTAAGCCCGGGACATTACAAATGGTATCAGAGCCGAACGCCCTCTGACAGTGGAAAGGGCTACCCAAGAGGTGGAGCCACCCCTATAAAGAGGTTGGAGGAAATGGCTACCTGGAGCGTGCAGCCGCCACTGTCACTGGGAAGAAGTGATGTGCCATGTCGCAACGAGGACGTTGCGAATATAAGTGGGGAAGGTTGTACACCCCCCAAACAAAGGTCCCACACCGTGGAACACAAAATTTCTGGGTGGGAGAAATAGTGAGGAGCTTACTACCGAACAACCCGACTTCAGCATTTTGGGGGTGGTTAATCGGGTCCATATGAGCTCGATCCCAAGAGGTTGTCAGGGCCAGTAATGCTCTGCTAACGGACCGGGGACCTAAGCCCGAGACGTTACAAATGGTATCAGAGTCGAACGCCCCTTTGATAGTGGAAAGGGCTACCCGAGAGGTGGAGCCGCCCCTACAAAGAGGTTGGAGGAAATGGCTACCCGGAGCGTGCAACCGCCACTATCACTAGGAATAAGTGATGGGCCATGTCGCAACGAGGACGTTGCGAATATAAGTGGGGAAGGTTGTAACACCCCCCAAACAAAGGTCCCACACCGTGGAACACAAAATTTCCGGGTGGAATAAATAGTGAGGAGCTTACTACCGAACAACCCGGCTTGAGCATTTTGGGGGTGGTTAATCGGGTCCATATGAGCTCGATCCCAAGAGGTTGTCAGGGCCAGTAATGCTCTGCTAACGGACCGGGGACCTAAGCCCGGGACGTTACACTATCTTTGTTCATCCATCTCCTCTCCATCGAACCCTTCAACCAGTGACAGAGAGAGGAGGGGCGGGTGGGGGCTTGGCCCCCCCAGCTCTCAACCAAAGTCCATATTTATATTTAATATATAGTATTATATATAATCTAAATACATTATTTAATAGTTAAAATATACATGTTATGTATAATAGCCCCCAATATCTCAACAAAAAAATCAATATATATATATATATATGTGATCTAATTACAACAATTAATCGTTAACATTACATGATGTGCATAATCGGATACTGACACATCTGTATATGTCCACCATCGTACCTGTTTATAAATCATCATGGATTAGTTTTTATTTAGCATATATGGTATATATAACAATCTTTCTTTTTTCTTTGCATATACAGATATGGATTTGGATACGTCTTTCATTTTTTAAGATCTTAAAACGGATATGATTGCATATTTTTCTAGTATATATCTATGGGTTTAATGTGTCTGCCCATAAGGGGAAGCTAACTTGGCTCCCCCCACTCCATTTTCCTCTTTTTTTATTTTTTTTGAAAATTTCTTTCGTGAATATTCATCACTATATTCCTATATCATGCTATTAAAATTTTGTGCGAAACAGAGACTCCTATGGCCTCCATCTAGACAGTCATTTTTTAACGGTAACAGAATTGCTAAAAACGACCCCATCTGGATGAGGCCGTAGGAGTCTCTGTTTCACACGAAATTTTAATAGCATAATATAGGAATATATTGATGAAAATTCACGGAAGAAATTTTCAAAAAAAAATAAAAAAATGGGAAAAATGGGGTGGGGAGCCAAGTTAGCTCCCCTCAAGGGGGCAGCCCCATTTTACCCTATACATATATGGAGACATGCATATTTGTATCCGCATGTTTGCAACCATATTTTTATCTGCATCGATTTTAAAATAGTATGCGGATACATGTACACATGTCAAAATACATATAACACATATGATAAGGGATTGGTAGACATATTTATATTTTTTTCATCCATATAAGTAAAAAGTGTTGTATAGCGTTACTTGTTTGAACATATTAAATTTAATGACATTACTTAATAGAGTTTAATGGGGTTGCCCCCAAAGAATGGCTGCCCCCGCGTCGTTTTCGATATTTTTTCATTTTTTTGAAAAATATCGCCATGTATATTCCTCCCTATATCACTCCTATATGTCATTTAAATTTCGTCAGAAACAGAGACTCCTACGGCCTCCATCGAGATGGTATCGATTTAAAAAACCAGGTTACCGTAAAAATTAGGGATGAATATACATGCGATATTTTTCAAAAAAAATAAAAAAACGTCGAAACGGTGTGGGGGCAGCTCCATTAAACTCTACTTAATATCACATTAATAAATATGTATTTTAGTGATATGAAGTGTTTTGTAGGGATCTTTTTGTCAATACGATGTTTATAGATATTATTTATATTCGATCATAAGTTTATGTGGGTATTTTTTCTAAAAAAATACTTTCTCAATATTAGTTTCAATTCAATTACGAAATTATTGGAAGCTCGCCTTATAGATTGAGTTCGTTTCCACACACCCAACCTCATAAATTAAAACTTACGTTATTGTTCTACATATCCTCCAAATTTCTCTCAAATCCGGTATCATTTCCTATTTTATCTTAGTGGTTAAAAGTTCAATAAATATTTAAGAAACTTAAATCTTATTTAAAAGAGAACGAGAGTCTTTACCATTGATATAAAATAGCAAATGATCGTGGATTTGAGCGAAAATCGAAGGATATGCATAACATTATTTGAAGATTTATAGGTTGGATTTTAAGAAACAAATTTCAACAAAATAGTTTTTTGTAACTCACATTACAATAGAGGAGTCCCTCCCGAAATACTGACAACTAAAATGACAAGGTAAAATAGATAGAAACAAATTTCAACAAAATAGCTTTTTGTAACTCACATTACAATAGAGGAGCCCCTCTCGAAATACTAACAACTAAAATGACAAGGTAAATTAGATAAATAATTTGCCCCCACACCCCACCCCCAAATAATTTAGCCTCCCCAAGAAGAATTTTCTGGCTTCGTCCCTGCCTTCAACATTCTCTCCTAGAGGTCACCCATGTTGGGAACAATAAAACCTACTATGTTGCAAAAGCATAAAACAAAGAAACCTCAAACGAAAAAATAAAAATTAACAATTCACACCCCGGTAAGTTTTCAATTACATCACAACTAACAAAGACAACCACAAGCATACAGAGATTTTAATGTGGAAATTCTCGAAAATGGTGGGGTGGGGGGAGGTCTGTGGTCGAGCGCAGAGGGACGAAGATGATGGCAAATGACTGGTGAAGGGCAGAGCGCGAGTGAGGCGGTCGGATCGAAGGTGTGGGGATGAAACTGCAATGAAAGAGAACAAAAAAAAGAAAAAAAGAAAATGGAGGTGTGTGTGTCGAGTTCGCCTGGGGTGGAGTAGCGTTTGCCAACTCCGGTGATCGCTCGAGATCCTCGGCGAAGGAACGAGCTTGGTTGCTCGAAGAGGGACAACAACACGGAGGAGTCCCGCCGTGGATCACGCCTGGAGGCTTTCGCTGGCGGTAGCCTTGCTGTCACCAAGATGGCTGGAACCCCCACCTTGTGGCGGATGGGGAAGAACAATGGCATGGGGGGCTTTATAGGAGTGGTTGGAGTTTGGGTAACATTCGTAGGTCGTAATGTCGAGGGGGCGGTGTTGGCGTTACGCGAGAAGGAGGGGGTACAACGGCGGGGCGGAGGAAGAGGCGGGGTGAGCGGTGCTAGAAAGGGGAGGGACAGAGGTCACCTACAGAGCACGTGACCGAGGTAGGGATGGTCACTCACATGCTCTGCACGTGACTAAAGAGAGGCTGAAGGGTGGGTGACATGTGGCACACCCAGGGGCTGCCACGTGTCATAAAAATCAAAAATAAAAATGAAAGAAAAATTAAAAACAAATAAAAGGAGACCTCGTATCAAAAAATTTCCTTCACAAAAGTTGTTTGCCTCAACAAGATCTACAACTTTCATGAAGAAATTGAGAGCAAAAAAGGTCATCTGCATAAAGCATATTTTTGGTGGTCTCCATGTGTATAGAAAACCGACTTTTTAAGATTTTGTAATTTTTTTGGTGTTTTTAGAAGAGGATAAAAATTCTAGAAAAAATATGATAAAATATAATAAAATTAATTACACATTAATCTAATTTTTTATATTTTTAATAAATAAGAAAATAAGGAGATAAAATGGAGGTACGAAACACAGGAATTTTGTACAAACTCACAACAGACACTTGGACATAGTTAGTTTCTTTTGATTTCAGTATTGATATAGATTTGGATTTTTATGCTTCTTGATAAAACTTTCACCAAAGAACACAAATGAAGAAGAAATAAATTTAAAATGGTTAATTATGTACTTAAAAAGTCGGGTCAAAAAAAGTAAAAAGATAAAATGTGCATAAGATGACCAAAATCCAACTTTCACTTATGAGCTTCGAATTTTACGAATTTGGTCTTGTTTTAAAGATATTTGAAAATGGAGTACTTTAAAAGTGAGCATCCCAAAATTAGACTCTATGTGAGGAAGATATGCGTGTTTTAGTCCGTTAGATGTGAAATTTAGTTTTAGGTTTATTTGACATTTTATTTGAGTTAGTATTTTTTATATTTTTTATTTATTCTTGTTAGTAATATCTACACAATGGAGATGATTTCAGGCCAATTGGAGTTACGATGAATTAACTAAAAATAAAGGAAGTTAGCAGCTTATTAGGTCAATTTACACATTATGCAATTATGCATGATGAAATGCAAATATTATTTATACGTGTATGAATACTAATGATGTAATATTAATGAATAAATGCATATGATTTTTGGGAAACAAAGTCTAATCAACCAATTTTAGCATGATGAATACGAGGGGATGGTGTTGGCGTTACACGAGAAGGAGGGGGTGCAACGGCCGGGCAGAGGAAGAGGCAGGGCGAGTGGTGTTAGGAAGGGGAGGGGGTGGAGGTCACATGCGGAGCACATGACAGAGGTGGGGATGGTCAGTCACGTGCTCTGCACATGACCAAAGAGTGGATGATGGGCAGGTGACACGTGGCACGCCCAGGGGCTGCCACGTGTCACAAAAAATTCAAAAATAAAAAGAGAACGAAAAAGAGAAAGAAATAGAAGGAGACCTCGGATCGAAAAATTGCCTTCACGAAAGTTGTTCATCTCAACAAGATCTACAATTTTATGAAGAAATTGAGAGCAAAAGAGGTCATCTGCACAAAATCATATTTTTGGTGGTCTCCATGTATATAGAAAACCAATTTTTAAAGATTTTGTATTTTTGGTGTTTTTAGAAGAGGACAAAAATTTTATAAAAAAAATACGATAAAATACAAGAAAAATAACTACACATTAATCTATTTTTTGTATTTTTAATAAATAAGAAAATAGGAAAATAAAATAGAGGTACAAAATACGGGAATTTTGTACAGACTCACAACGAACACTCGAACACAGTCAGTTTCTTTGATTTTAGCTTGATATAGATTTGGATTTTTATGTTGCTTGATAAAACTTTCACCAAAGGTAAGGATACCTCGCATTTATATCACCCATTTCGATTATGTCTTTCCATTCCCTCTCCACCGGAGTTCGTTGGCTCTGACCTAGTCAGAGTCTCATTTCAACCATTTATCCGCTAAGATCGACACCCTATTTTCCCCTACTCTTCATTAGGCCGTCGGATCTTCTCATGCGCTCGATTTAGACCCCGGGGAAGTGTTCTTCTAGAACTTCTCACAACCGTTACATTACCCTGCCTCTACCAGATCTGATCAAGCCGCCAGACAATGGCAACCTTTTGGCTGTTGGATCAAAACTCCTAACGAATCTGCCCCGCACGTCCGCAACATCCTCTACAAACCATCAGATCCTCCTGGAGTTGATCAGAGCCATATGACAACATCAACCTCCACACGTGCCATGTGTCCTCCCCATGGGTATATTTTACCTTTTGCCCAACATGTTTCGATATTTCATTTTAGTCCATTAAATAAAAGTTGATGTTAAGTATATTTACAGTTTGGACCTCGTGTTTTTAGATGTTTGCACTTTAGTTCCTCTGAGTCTGAAGCACGTGCGTGCTCACATGTATTTTCGGTCATTTGCACTTTTTGTCATGGACTCCTCTACTATTATGGAATGAATGTTATCTTTTCAAAAATTGTATTTATACCTTGTGCGTAATATATGGAGCATGTGCGTAATTTGTTTGGGATTTTTGAAGAATCAACCATAGGTTTTCAAACCGTATTATCTGTTTGGTCCAGAAACTTAAAAAATTTACAATAAGGTCCTTATAAACTATGCTTATTTACATGCTTTATACTGGACTATATAAAATTAAGTTGAAAATCACATTAAAATTACCATTGGCTCCTGTTAGTATGTAATATTTATTGCAATTTTGTTGGATTGATTTATTTGCATTTTCTATTTATAAAAAATCAAAACCCTTTAAATATCCCTGTTTGCATTATAAAAAATAAAAAAAAATTGAAAAAGCTGTAAAGATTCCATAAAAATTTCTGCGTGTACCCTTTTGCTTGCTTTACCTCAAGTTTTAATTTTGTTTGAAAATTCACTCTAAAACCCCTAAAAATAACAAAACAACCAAAAACCTATAAAAATCACATAAAATCAAATAAAAATCAAAATATTTCAATTTTAGTTTCTGTTTGTAGGTTTTTATTTATATTTATCATAAAATTACTTATCCAAGACTTTAGGGCATTGTAAATATTTAATTCGTAAGTTAGTCCCGACTGTGTACTATTTTGAGTTTTGGGTCTTGTTTGATTTTTAAAATCATAAAGACATTTGAAAAATCCAGGAAAATTAACATAATCATTTTAAAAATAAAAATGTAAAAGCATTTTTACCTTAATTTTTTGACTATTTTTTGTTGTTTATAAAAATCCAAAAGATTATTGTGTTGCTTTCCTTTATTTTTGTTGTTTTGTTTTATTATTAAAAATAAAAAAGTCTACAAATTTAAAAAACCAATAAAAATTGTGTTATTTTTGGGAAATTTGTCTACTTCATATTCTTTTAGTGCTCCTTGTGTTCGACCCTAGCAGTTGTACCAGGTGAATAAAGATAGCAATCCGCTTACATTTCTTGATTGCTTGATTTTTTTCTTGATTGGTTTTATTTTTCTCGTTGATTACGTTTTGTGATTCAAGTCACAACAACCCTTAATTATTTACTTACTTAACCTGAATCACTGTGCGTGTCAACAAGAACTTTGACCACTATTATCTAATTTTTAAAACCCAAAAGAATTCGATTATATTATTTTACTCACTATTTTGTACGTTTTAATAATTAAAAAATGCATAAAAATAAGAAAAATTCTTATAAAAATTACCAAAAACATATAAAATATTAAAACCATAAAACATTTTATTTATTGTATTTTGAGTATATTTATGTATTTAAAATATAAATTCCTATATATACTAAATATATCTTATATTACTTATTTAATACGTATTATTATTAGATATAAAAATATATTATAATTTAAAAATAAAAAATAAACATAAAATTTGCAAAATTAAAAAGAAAATAAAAACTTAAAATTTTAAAATATAAAAAATATAAAACACATAAGAATCCATAAAATTCACATATAAGTAAAAAACTCACAAAAATTAGAAAAAAGACTAAAAAATAGTATTAGTTATTATTAATTAGTAATAATTATACCTATCCTCTGTTTTTCTCAGTGGTTTGTCCCCTACTTCTTGTTTGCTATACACATTTCGTAAGATATAATAAATTTCATCTTACATATTCTCATGGCTACATATTATTCATGGGTTGATTGCTGACTTACTCGATTGGTTCGGGCACTGAGTGCCGAGAGGCACCGATATTGCGATTGTCGGATCTGACTTGTCGGACACTGCAAGACCTCCAAGACTAGATGTTAAGCTCCCCATCCCTCTCATTTAATCAGGGACTGAAATGCAATTGTGAAAAACCATACTTAACTTTTATAGGACACCCCCTACACGAGGGCATTTATGAAAATTAGGTAAACTACATGGTGCAGAGTACACAATATCCAAGGCACATGAGTTGAATCACGTGTACTCAGGATCGGATGATGATGGAGGCTCCAGACGCGTGGCGCTCTCCTCTACTTCGAGGAAGGCTCAAATCTATACAACAATGAAGGGAAAGAGGGTGATCCGATTCTCAATCACTATTGTAGCATCAGATCAGGTCAATCTGATCCAATGGTACCTGTAAGTCCTCCTTCCTCCAAGTGCGATAGTGAGATTCCTTGGCTCCGATGACCTGGTAATGCCTCCTCTATGATACCTATCCCCTGTCGAAGGTCGATGAAGATGCGTGACAACTTGGTGGAGAAGGTGGAGGGTGAGAGAGAAACTAGAACTCTCAAGAATGGACAGTTAGTGAAGTATTGTCGGAGGAAGAGGTAGATATCGAAACTTCGTTGAGATTCCAATCAATTAAAACTTCTTGGCACGTGCAAGGGTTAGATCGAACACCCAAAGAAATGGTGGTGTAACTGGGGTGATTTTGAGCGAAATGGAAGGGATGCATGGTGAATAAGAGTGATACCCTAAGTGGCTTTACCTCCTTTGCGAGGAGGTGAAATGGATCAAAGTGAAAGTGGCTCTGAGAATAGGAGTTGATGGTTGATGATGTGCACGAAGATCAGTGCATGAAGGCAAAGGTATGTGAATGTTCATGTAGTGGAAGGGTAATTGAATCATTATGAAATAAATAGAGAAATTGATGAGGAGTGAAAATGAGGTGAACCTGGAAGGTGAAGGAGAACAAGAGATGGAGAAATCATCATGGATTGAGATTTAAAACCTTGAGTTATCACTTACAGAAGTTAGCTAAAGTTCTAAGCTCGAGCAACCTCAAAACTTGACTGCAGCACGACCAATTTGGTCGAGAATCTCACTGGAGGCGTTTGACTACTATCACTCACTCACTTTCTTTCTTTCTTTCTCTCCATCTCTCTCACTATCACGAAGGCGAAGGTAGTGGCATGATCTCTCCTCACACGAGGGCGGATCGATGGTTACAGTGGCGGAGAAGGGTTTTTTGTGGATGAGAGTGGTGGTTGAGCGGTTTCTTGGTGGTGGTTTCAACCACCTCTAGAAGATAAACATGAGTAGGAAGAGGAGTAAGGAGGTACCATCATAGGTGATGGAATTGCGGGCTAACAGTCGATGAAAAACACACCGATCGAGTTGTCTAAAAATAGGTCACTGTTGCAGTAATAATCAGTGGATTTTACCACAAAATTTATGTTTCTTATTTATACTCCTAAACTTTGATGTATAGCGTAAAGAACGGGAGTGTCTAACTCAGGGAGGCGAACTGTTGGAAACTAGGGTCAAATAGTAGACAATTAGGATTTTATGGGTATTCTAATTTTTATTTATTTTTAGGGACTTTTTTTCTAGATTTTTATTTAATTTTTATGAATTTTATATTATTTTTAAATTTAAGTATTTGTAATTTTTTATTTTTTTAGAAAAGGTTTTGAATTTTTTGTTTGTTCTTTATTTTATTATTTTGAAGTTTCTATAAAATTTGCAAAATTAAAAAGAAAATAAAAACTTAAAATTTTAAAATATAAAAAATATAAAAAACTTAAGAATCCATAAAATTCACATATAAGTAAAAAAACTCACAAAAATTAGAAAAAAGACTAAAAAAAATAGTATTAGTTATTATTAATTATAATAATTATACCTATCCTCCGTTTTTCTCAGTGGTTTGTCCCCTACTTCTTGTTTGCTATACACATTTCGTAAGATATAATAAATTTCATCTTACATATTCTCATGGCTACATATTATTCATGGGTTGATTGCTGACTTACTCGATTGGTTCGGGCACTGAGTGCCGAGAGGCACCGATATTGCGATTGTCGGATCTGACTTGTCGGACACTGCAAGACCTCCAAGACTAGATGTTAAGCACCCCATCCCTCTCATTTAATCAGGGACTGAAATGCAATTGTGAAAAACCATACTTAACTTTTATAGGACACCCCCTACACGAGGGTATTTATGAAAATTAGGTAAACTACATGGTGCAGAGTACACACTATCCAAGGCACATGAGTTGAATCATGTGTACTCAGGATCGGATGATGACGGAGGCTCCGGACGCGTGGCGCTCTCCTCTACTTCGAGGAAGGCTCAAATCTATACAACCATGAAGGGAAAGATGGTGATCCGATTCTCAATCACTATTGTAGCATCAGATCAGGTCAATCTGATCTAATGGTACATGTAAGTCCTCCTTCCTCCAAGTGTGATAGTGAGATTCCTTGGCTCCTATGACCTGGTAATGCCTCCTTTATGATACCTCTCCCCTGCCGAAGGTCGATGAAGATGCGTGACAACTTGGTGGAGAAGGTGGAGGGTAAGAGGGAAACTAGAACTCTCAGGAATGGACAGTTAGTGAAGTATTGTCGGAGGAAGAGGTAGATATCGAAACTTCGTTGAGGTTCCAATCAATTAAAACTTCTTGGCACCTGCAAGGGTTAGATCGAACACCCAAAGAAATGATGGTGTAACTGGGGTGATTTTGAGCGAAATGGAAGGGATGCATGGTGAATAAGAGTGATACCCTAAGTGGCTTTACCTCCTTTGCGAGGAGGTGAAATGGATCAAAGTGAAAGTGGCTCTGAGAATTGGAGTTGATGGTTGATGATGTGCACGAAGATCAGTGCATGAAGGCGAAGGTATGTGAATGTTCATGTAGTGGAAGGGTAATTGAATCATTATGAAACAAATAGAGAAATTGATGAGGAGTGAAAATGAGGTGAACCTGGAAGGTGAAGGAGAACAAGAGATGGAGAAATCATCCTGGATTGAGATCTAAAACCTTGAGTTATCACTTACAGAAGTTAGCTAAAGTTCTAAGCTCGAGCAACCTCAAAACTTGACTGCAGCACGACCAATTTGGTCGAGAATCTCACTGGAGGCGTTTGACTACTATCACTCACTCACTTTCTTTCTTTCTTTCTCTCCATCTCTCTCATTATCACGAAGGCGAAGGTAGTGGCATGATCTCTCCTCACACGAGGGCGGATCGATGGTTATAGTGGCGGAGAAGGGTTTTTTGTGGATGAGAGTGGTGGTTGAGTGGTTTCTTGGTGGTGGTTTCAACCACCTATAGAAGATAAATGTGAGGAGGAAGAGGAGTAAGGAGGTACCATCATAGATGATGGAATTGCGGGCTAACAGTCGATGAAAAACACACCGATCGAGTTGTCTAAAAATAGGTCACTGTTGCAGTAATAATCAGTGGATTTTACCATAAAATTTATGTTTCTTATTTATAATCCTAAACTTTGATGTGTAGCGTAAAGAACGGGAGTGTCTAACTCAGGGAGGCAAACTGTTGGAAACTAGGGTCAAATAGTAGACAATTAGGATTTTATGGGTATTCTAATTTTTATTTATATTTAGGGACTTTTTTTCTAGATTTTTATTTAATTTTTATGAATTTTATATTATGTTTAAATTTAAGTATTTGTAATTTTTTATTTTTTAGAAAAGGTTTTGTAATTTTTGTTTGTTCTTTATTTTATTATTTTGAAGTTTCTATAAAATTTGCAAAATTAAAAATAAAATAAAAACTTAAAATTTTAAAATATAAAAAATATAAAACACTTAAGAATCCATAAAATTCACATATAAGTAAAAAACTCACAAAAATTAGAAAAAAGACTAAAAAAATAGTATTAGTTATTATTAATTAGTAATAATTATACCTATCCTCCGTTTTTCTCAGTGATTTGTCCCCTACTTCTTGTTTGTTATATACATTTCGTAAGATATAATAAATTTCATCTTACATATTCTCATGGCTACATATTATTCATGGGTTGATTGATGACTTACTCGATTGGTTCGGGCACTGAGTGCCGAGAGGCACCGATATTGCGATTGTCGGATCTGACTTGTCGGACACTGCAAGACCTCCAAGACTAGATGTTAAGCACCCCGTCCCTCTCATTTAATCAGGGACTGAAATGCAATTGTGAAAAATCATACTTAACTTTTATAGGACACCCCCTACACGAGGGTATTTATGAAAATTAGGTAAACTACATGGTGCAGAGTACACAATATCCAAGGCACATGAGTTGAATCACGTGTACTCAGGATCGGATGATTATGGAGGCTTCGGACACGTGGCGCTCTCCTCTACTTCGAGGAAGGCTCAAATCTATACAACCATGAAGGGAAAGAGGGTGATCTGATTCTCAATCACTATTGTAGCATCAGATCAGGTCAATCTGATCTAATGGTACCTGTAAGTCCTCCTTCCTCCAAGTGCGATAGTGAGATTCCTTGGCTCCGATGACCTGGTAATGCCTCCTCTATGATACCTCTCTCCTGCCGAAGGTCGATGAAGATGCGTGACAACTTGGTGGAGAAGGTGGGGGGTAAGAGAGAAACTAGAACTCTCAGGAATGGGCAGTTAGTGAAGTATTGTCAGAGGAAGAGGTAGCTATCGAAACTTCGTTGAGATTCCAATCAATTAAAACTTCTTGGCACCTGCAAGGGTTAGATCGAACACCCAAAGAAATGGTGGTGTAACTGGGGTGATTTTGAGCGAAATGGAAGGGATGCATGGTGAATAAGAGTGATACCCTAAGTGGCTTTACCTCCTTTGCGAGGAGGTGAAATGGATCAAAGTGAAAGTGGCTATGAGAATAGGAGTTGATGGTTGATGATGTGCACGAAGATCAGTGCATGAAGGCGAAGGTATGTGAATGTTCATGTAGTGGAAGGGTAATTGAATCATTATGAAATAAATAGAGAAATTGATGAGGAGTGAAAATGAGGTGAACCTGGAAGGTGAAGGAGAACAAGAGACGGAGAAATCATCCTGGATTGAGATTTAAAACCTTGAGTTATCACTTACAGAAGTTAGCTAAAGTTCTAAGCTCGAGCAACCTCAAAACTTGACTGCAGCACGACCAATTTGGTCGAGAATCTCACTGGAGGCGTTTGACTACTATCACTCACTCACTTTCTTTCTTTCTTTCTCTCCATCTCTCTCACTATCACGAAGGCGTAGGTAGTGGCATGATCTCTCCTCACACGAGGGCGGATCGATGGTTACAGTGGAGGAGAAGGGTTTTTTTGTGGATGAGAGTGGTGGTTGAACGGTTTCTTGGTGGTGGTTTCAACCACCTCTAGAAGATAAACGTGAGGAGGAAGAGGAGTAAGGAGGTACCGTCATAGATGATGGAATTGCGGGCTAACAGTCGATGAAAAACAAACCGATCGAGTTGTCTAAAAATAGGTCACTGTTGCAGTAATAATCAGTGGATTTTACCATAAAATTTATGTTTCTTATTTATACTCCTAAACTTTGATGTATAGTGTAAAGAACCGGAGTGTCTAACTCAGGGAGGCGAACTGTTGGAAACTAGGGTCAAATAGTAGACAATTAAGATTTTGTGGGTATTCTAATTTTTATTTATTTTTAGGGACTTTTTTTCTAGATTTTTATTTAATTTTTATGAATTTTATATTATTTTTAAATTTAAGTATTTGTAATTTTTTATTTTTTAGAAAAGGTTTTGTAATTTTTGTTTGTTCTTTATTTTATTATTTTGAAGTTTCTATTTTAATTTTATATTTTTATGAATTTTTAGAAGGTTTTTAATTTTTTTATGGATTTTGAAGTTGAAAATTGAATTCTTATTGAAAATAAATTTTTATTTTGGATTT
Source organism: Ottelia alismoides (assembly GCA_037367405.1). Lineage (NCBI taxonomy): Eukaryota > Viridiplantae > Streptophyta > Magnoliopsida > Alismatales > Hydrocharitaceae > Ottelia > Ottelia alismoides. The sequence goes on along the minus strand of JAZKJV010007813.1, from coordinate 372,641 downwards.
TTAAGATTGAAAATAACGCAAAATTTTTTTATTTTATTTATATTAAAGTAGGTGAAATTATATTTAAAATGATATGTAATATGTATTCTTGTGATTTTTCTTGAAGTAGTTATGATTTTCTAAGTTTTTATGTATTTTGTATTTTTATTTGTTTTAATATTCAATTTTTATTTTGTTTTTGGTTTTATATGTAAAATATGGTAAAATATACTAAGGGTGATTTTTGTAGAAATTTTAGAGGGTCTTTTATATTTTTTTATGATTTTTAAAGTTTGTTATATTTTTGTATTTTGAAAATATTTATTAAAAGAATAGAAAATATTTTTATTTTTTAAAATTTATTTAATACTATATATAGTGTAGTATTTGTCATTTATATGTATTTTTAAAATTTTGTAGTTTATTTAGTATTATAGGTATTATATAATGTATAGAGATTATATACAAATACAATGGTATATATGTAATCTTTTGGGAATAAAGGGGGTGCACGTGTGAATGTGAAACTACGGGGGTATCTGCGCAAAAATCCATAGACTTCACGTGCTGGGTTAAGTGCTCAACTTCGTCCTGGACCTTTTCGCAAGATCATAAAGTTTGGGGGTTCCGCACTTAAATGCCCAAGGATGCACGTTGTGATCTCTGTGATCCTCCTAGAGAAGGACTTTGTTTGCATTTTGCAATATATTTGAGGGTCCAAATGCAATGGTTACAAAAGAATCTTGCTTGGTGTGTGAGGCACACGTGATGGGCCTAAGCGGTGGGCGGCTTCGAGTGCTTCCCAAAATCATGCTCCAGGTGGCATAGCTTCTGAAAACGGTGGAATTCTCAATCTCGAGTTCCCAAGCGGTGGTGTATTGCGCTTCAGATTTTCAAATGCGTGATCCGTAGCAGTGCTTTGTTGAAACTCTAATGGATTTGCAAGTCTCCAAATGGTTGCACAGCTTCGAGCGGTGGATCTCCGGTCGGGTAGCGATGTGTACGATTCCAAGCAAAGCTCGATGGGTCTTTAGATAATGCGATTGTATTCTTCAGATGCTTTATGCGTAGTTATCGTACTTTGTTTTGACAAATGCAATCCGCTTTCCGATGATGGAGAAGGTCTAAAGCTAGATGTTTATTTTCAGGTTGCGAATCGATTTAACTCCATACTTCTATGTTTTGTCTTTCCTCTAGAAGATGCTTTTGTGCGCAGGTTCTTCATGGGATTTTGGGAGTTAGACCGAACTGCAACGGTCTTTGTTCCAGATGTTGGAGGCTCGTAAACAGATCTCAATGGCTTTAGAAATCATATTGGTGGTGGTTTGACTCGCTGCTCACGTTCTATGGTGGCTCAATTCGATTGCTACAGAGGAGATGCTTCAAATACGACTACAATCACCTGCAAGTTTACTGAGTCCGACTCGACAACAAGGGCTCGATCTGAATGCAAATGGAAGGGTGAATGATGGAGCTAGCGGCGGTGGATTAGCTCTGGAATCTGGTCATCGTTCGTGACCAGAGGTGAGGGGTTCTGAAAGACAGAACATGAACGAAAAGGATTTGAAGGTGGAGATGGTGAGGATGTGTCGGAGTGGTCGGAGGGGAGGTGAGGGGGTTTAAATAGGTAAGATAGAGTGAGATCAACGGAGAGGGTATGGGCACCAGCGAGCAGTTGGACGAAAGACCGGTCGACGACCGACCATTGAGGCTGTTGGCCGAACGGAAGGGAAGAACGGGAGGAACGGAGGACATCGGCGGCGGGTTGCGCGATGGGGAAGAGGAGAGAACGGGGAAGACGAAACAGATGGGAGAAGAAAGAGTGGAGTAGGAGAGAGAAAATTAGGATAAAAAATAAAATTAATTAAATAATTAATATAATCATAATGAGTTAAACTAGATTAAATTAATTAATTAAATTATAATTAAATTAAGTAATTTAATTCAGGAATTAATTAAATAAATATTTTTAATAAAATAATTAAGTATATAATTAAATAAATACATTAATTAATAAGAAATTAAATAATAAATAAACAAATAAAATATTATTTACTTAAATTTAATAATAAGATATCAATATATAATTATATTACATATATTAAATAATAATAAATTACTGTACATTGTATAATAAATACCAATAAGGGCTCGAATCCCACATTTTTCATACTAACTCTGATATTAGCGAAATCATTGTCATTTTGTATATAATTCAATAGAACGGATTTTAAAACTATGTTTGCTCAATTCGGAGTTTATACAGTCGGGTTATGAGGTCCGAAAAATTTAGGTAGCGGCTTCGTGGCCTCAGGATTTATTGGTATTTTGACTTAGATTATATTTTTACATTTTTATATACATTTTAGAAGAATTCTAGAAAAGAAATTAAGTTAATCGTATTTATGGTTAATTAATTAAAAATACGAGAAGTTTCTATATATAGTACATGTATACAATGGGGCTCAACCGTCAAAAGTCACCGTTTTACTTTAATATTTTTTTGATATTTTTAATAAATAGTATTAAGTATAAAATGAAGTTTAAAAGTGAGTTTGGTCTATTTGGATTTTTTTATAAATAGTAATGGGCCTTGGAAGTTGGCTTTTACGATTTTTGGTTCATTGCCATATTTTATTTTTATGTCGAATAATTTTTCTGCTATTTTATAAAATAATATATATTTTTATGAAAAACTTTTGCAAAAGAAGTGTTTTGATTTGGAGTTTTCTTGATGACAAATAAAATAGGTGATTTACAAGGTGGAAATGTGTTTATGTACAATTATTGATCTTGATTTTCTAACATTTTTATAACTTTGGATCCTTATCTCCTCCTACGTATTTATTTTGTCGACCACTCAATATTGACATGATCTTGGGGTTAGGATCAGTTTGTACATAATTATGTCCATCCTTCTTTTCTTTTTATTTTCCTTTTTCTCTTTATTATTTTATTTTGGACAAAATAAGTGTTAAATATATAATATTATCAAATGTGGTTAGAATGATAATTAGTTGGAATTAATGATTACTTACATGCATTTTACCAAGGATTTTAGCCAAAATAAAAGAATAAAGGTGATGAGTCACAAATTCATCATTTTCCTATGCTTTACCTTTGCAAGTCCCTTAGAAAACACTTATTCTATAAATAAGTGGAAGAAAAAAGAAAAATAAAATGGAAAAATAAAAGATTACCAAGGATTTTAGCCAAAATAAAAGAATAAAGGTGATGAGTCACATATTCATCATTTTCCTATGCTTTACCTTTGCAAGTCTCTTAGAAAACACTTATTCTATAAATAAGTGGAAGAAAAAAGAAAAATAAAATGGAAAAATAAAAGATCTTAGAGCATGCTTGTTTCTTTAAATCGAATCTCACTTCACTCAAAATTAGAACTTGGATTTAGACCTTTGGATTAATTATGTGTCGGGATTCTACTAGAAATAGGATTTGAACCTCGACATTACTCAAGTTCTACAAATCCTTATCCATTTCACCTTAACTGTCATCTCAGATCCACCCATTCATCACGTAAACTTTTCAGCTTTGAAAGCAATCTGTATTGTGTACGAAAGGTTGTAGCTCTTCCCGTTTTAAAGAAGTGAAGAAACCACTCATCCCAGTAATACACTCCCATTGGGCACTCATCCAACTACTCAATCCTCGAGGAGGGGGGCATTTCCTTCTAAGGTTAGGTCATCCTGTATCGACAATCGAGTATAGGAAGAATATAGAATAATGAGAAGAGAACTGGAGAAAAAGAACTAAGAAAGGAAAGGAGCATACATCAAGAGAGAGTTGAATTAGATCTGGAAGTGTGATGAGTGTAATCACATCTCTTGTGAAGCCTGACCAGTTTAGCGATGTTTCCACTAAGATAATGCATGCTTTCTGAAGTTCGGACCATTGTGGTCATTTTTGTATTTGATGTACGACTTCTTTTTGGTAGAAATGATTGTTGCACTACATAGATCTTTTATGGCCCGATGGATATAACATCTTTTCATCTCGTCCATTTTTTGGGGTCTTGAAAACATTATGCCAACATATCCTTCCCTCATCCGAAGCTTTATCCCAATCTCTCATATCTTTAGACATCTGCGTCACTTGACAAGGATGGAAATGCACCACCGAGATGGATTGTCCTTCGCAACCCCATGCAAGTTGAGCTAAGCGTAGAATGCATGAGTTCAAAATTGGTACAAATGGAGAAGAGTTAAATGGATGACACAAGATTTCCTACTTAGGTACTTTCAAGTTTAATTCCGAACGTGGTCTTATGGAACCCAAAGAATTAAGTCTAAAAGGCCTGAAGAGTCTCAATTCCAGTTCCTAATAAAGTCCCTTTGGAATTAAGTGGATTAAGGCCTAAGTCAAGCTCCATCTCTCATATTAAGATTCATTTGGTTCAAGAATCAGACTTATTCCAAAAAAAATGCGAATGAATGCAATAATTTTTTTATGAAGTGTTTTTCTTTCAGATTAATTTTTTAAGTGATTTTTAAAGAATTTTGCAAAATTTTATTGAATTTTAAAAATTTTATATTTTTAGATTCTCTTTGAAAAAGTTAGTGGATTAATTAAATTTACATAAAATTTTCACATCATACAAAGGATTTTATACAACTTTTATATACAAGATTATATGGCTTTTATACAAGTTTTTATACAAGAATTTTACAAGTTTTAAATAATTAAATATTTTATCTAAGAATTTTGCAACAAATTTTATACAATTTTAAGCTATTTTTTAATAATTCATATTTACAATTTTCTCGCGGCTTTCAAAAATAAAAATATACACCTATACTTTTAGAGAACCATATTATTAAAAATAAAATAAAGTACAAGTTATGGCTTCTAAAGTATATATAGTATATATACTACAACCCCTATACTTAGTGTGAAGTATGTCCTCATAGTGACCAAAGAAGCGACAAAAGAAGACATAACTCAGGCTAAGTATAAGTCGGTGAGAAGAATCCTATACTACAATGACTCACTGAATAATGAATAAAATAACCTAAGTCAAGTATCCCCCTTATATTTAGGATCAAGTAATCCTAAGAATAACATACTCAAAATCGAAGATGATCGAGGTCAAAAGGATATCAATAGGCGAGGGACAAGAAAGGAGTAGACGATACAAAAACTGAAAATGATCAAAAGCGAAGATGAGCGGTAATACCCCCTATACCTAGGGTAAAGCACACTCTAAGTATATGCAACAACAAGGGTAATAGAACATAATGATATGAACAACAACGGTGTCTACACCCCCTATACTTAGGATAAATCACATCCTAAATATAGCAAAAATTCTAGATGAAGCCTAAGGGTGCAAGACAAATAGGAGAAAGAAAGAGTAAGGTCAAAAATACGTGTGTACAAGATGAACGAACTATATAGGCTCAAGGAAGATGAAGAGTGGCCTACTTGCACGATCGAGGAATGATGGAATGCACAAGAGTCAGGTCAACATCAGGGTCATCCTCAGACATATCCGAATAGGAGGATCCTTGACCTTTATCATCCGATGAGGAACGGCCCCGATAGACGAAAAGACAAGAATTGACCTCCGAAAGCTGCTCTGTGGTCTCTGAAGTAGACGTAAGAAAGAGGTTGAACTTTGTTGCGATATGATCAATCTCCTCATCAACTAAGCCCTTACCTGAATCTATGTAAAAAGAGGGCTCAATAACTTTGCTATTAGAAGGCTCGAAAGAAAGATTTTCAACTTGACCGAGTTCATCCTTCGAAGTACGTGCATCCAGTAATTTAGTCTCAATGACGTAGATACTACGGATCTCGTCAACACATCTCCAAACATGTGTACTCGGATCACCAAAATCTGTGCACTCCAAGATTTCCTCTCTAGAGAGGAAATCTCAGGCCTCTGTAGAATCAGAAGAGATATGATCGTGTCTAATCTAATTGTAATCCCACATGCCTCTATATCTTATGATCTGGAAACACACTTATCTACTGTTAGAGTCTCTATCATCTCGGGGTTCGATACTGTGCTGCTGGGAGGAAAGGTAACATTGTCCGTCCCATAATCAATAATGGCATTGGCTGAGTGCAAAAAAGGCCGACCAAGAATGATGGAAGCATCTTGTGATAGTACCTAGGAATCAAAGTCTAATACAAAAAAATCTACAGTGAATTTTGTGTCTTGTACCACTATGACAACATCCTTAAGTATATCCGTCGGCCTCTTGACCGATCGGTCTGAAAACTGAAGAATCATTCACGCTCACTTGAGAGGCCCTAGATGGAGAGTATCGATAAGATGGAAGGGTAAAATATTCACTGATGAACTGCTGTCTAACAAGGTGCGCTCAAACTCGTGATATGAAATCCGACAACTGACAAAAGATGCTCCCGTGTCTTTCTTTTTCTTCTTGAGAGGTGTGCTGGATGGCACAACAAGTGGCATTGGTCAACACTTGTTTCTCAGAGCAATGATTGTGCATCTTCTTCCTTTTCGGTGTGGTATGCTGCTTCAGACATTTCTGAAGAAGAGGAATGCAGACCAATGCCTCCGAAAGAGTGAGCTTAATCTGAATCGGTCTGGCATCTCTTTCGTGAATGTAGACTCTTGAATCTTTTTGAAATTTTCTGAATTTTCTCCCTTCCCTAGATTAAGAGCATTGGGGAATGGTATCTGTACATCCTCCTCAGTCATATGTAAACTTAGAGGATCAGAAGAAGAAGAAGGAGAATTTTTTCCTAAAATGAGAACTGGATCCATGAAGAGTAGAAACTCGAGATCCATCAGGAGATCTGGAGTGTTGTCTTTATTCCTTTTTATTGATTTTCTTTTTTTCTTCATTTTTTTGGGATTTTTTGCCTTTGATTCTTGGATAATCAAGCTAGATCTGTAACTCAGATGTCGGTTAAGAATTGGATTCAGATTCTCGCTCAACGATAATGCTAGCGATGAAGTCTTTGAAAGTGTCTATTTTCTCCCTACGATATGTGGTCTGCTCATGAATCAAATGGACAAAATGATCGAATGTTGGACCATCTATATCAGGAATGTTGAAGTAATGTCCTACATCCATCTCGGGCTATTGAAGATGCTCAAAATCATCAAATCAGTCTGAGATGAAATGCTTCTGAGGCTGCTCATGGCACTGGTCATGATAGGGAAATTAAATCAGATGATAAGTTGGCTAAAATAACATCGGCTCTCGCTTGGTATCTTGGAATATCTGAGGAATATGTATCCAAGACCTCCTGAAGTGGAAAGCATGGAATCGACTCATACTCTGGCTGAAAATTCAATGGAATATGTGACGGTCTCTGAGAACTCTCTACATCTGTCCCAAAATGAATAAAGAATGGATAAAATAAAAGGTATTTTTATTGTGTTTTGGCCCTTATCTCCCCATACTTTATTTATTGTCGACCTAGTCATCAAGATGCCTAGGCCTCGGGGTTTCGGATCATAAAATATTTACAATATTTTATTCTTTTTCTTTTCTTTTCTTTATTCTTGGCTTTAAAAACTGCATTTTGTACACTATTTACACAATAATGCATGCATGCTAAAATACCTAAATTAATAGTATTTACACTCATTTACTAGGGTTTTTAAGTCCTAAATGATAGAATAAAGATGATGGAACGTATATTCATCCGTGAGATGTGTAGATCTCCTTGGCTGAAGCCGTAAATGTTAGACTTCTCCAACATTGTGACCCTAATTCCTCAATTCAACAACTCTTTCCTCGAGAATTAGGGTATTCCCTTCAAGTTCAAGTGACAACCATCTCAAGAATAGGAGGCGGAGAGAAGAATGGATGGTAGCCAGTGTAACTACCTATCCTAGGATGCTTCACCGGTGTAGCCAAGTTACACTGTTGCAGACTCACAACATACGACTTCGAAGCTAAATATTTCTTATTGACTATACAATATATACACTCCGATAGGCATTTTATTTTCAATTAGGCATGCCCACTTTTTTGAAGTATTAATTTTTTTTCCGGCTTTTTGAATACTATATACAATAGCATGTACATAAGGACTTTTTCTTCCTGAGCTAGTAGACTATCCCTCTTTTGAAGAAATATTGCAACCCCACAACATCTGTCTTTAGACCTCATCACCATTGGATTGGGTTGGGGTACAATGGCCAGAAATGCGTGACTACCGATGTTTCTATTGGCTTGTGTCTCATGCTGGCAAATCCACCCCTCTATCACTTCAACTGAGGTGAGAAAAGTGAAAGTACATGTGTACATGCTAGGTCATTATCAACAAGAGTCATACATGTGTTCCGAAATACTCTACTTAGGTAGTCAAGATGACATTGAACCAAGTCTCATGATCTCAAAGATTTAAGTCAACTAGACCTGATGTACCTCAATTCCAGTTCCTATAAGGTTCCTGTGATTAAGTATATTTAAGGTCTAACCAAGATCCAATCTTCTGATTTTACTTAGATTTATCAAACTCAATCCGAAAAATGCAAATATTATGCACAATGCAGAAAGTATTTTATTATACAATTTTCAAAATTTGAACTTTTTATGGGTTTTTGAAAATATTTTACAAATTTTTATGCAATTTTTGAAAAGCTTTTTGCAAATGTTTTTGGTATTTTTCAAAACAAAGATTTTGGGAAAGAAAACTAGGTACAACTATTTACATGTGGATTCATCCTATATTTACAAGAGTTGGGTTTTTAAGAATTTACATGGTTTATACAAGTTTTATAAAGGATTTTTATTACATATCCAATTCTCAAGAATGATTTGAAAATAATTTTATAAAAAGTTTTAAAAACTTTATTTTTGAAAATTAAATAATTTTTACAAACATTTTACAAAATTTAAAAATCATTTTACAAATTTTTTCAAATAGTATATATAGATTTTTCAGACTAATTTTGCAACCATTTTTTAAAATAATTTGCAAACAAATTTTCAAAATATTTTATTTTTCATAATGAAAAGAAGTTTTTACAAACGAAAACATTTTACAAAGGTTGAAAACATTTAACAAAACATTTTCAAAATAATTTTTCAAAAGATTTTTAAAAAGATTTTTCAAATTATTTTTCAAACATTTTGCAAAAATATTTTTAACCTAATTTATTATAAGTAAATACAAAGAATTAGGTATATATCTATTAATTCTTATTAATTAGCCATATTATTTTAAAAAATATGAAAGTACGAGTTATGGCTAAAGCATATATGAAGTATATAAGACCTCCCATACTTATCTTGAGCTATGTCCTCATATATCAGAGAGAAAAGGAGAAGACACAACTTGTACTGAGTATAGAAAAGGCTAAAGAATAATGAATAAGGAATAAATGAAAGAAGGAAGAAATGAACTAATGAGAAGTCAACCGCCCCCATATACTTAAGATGAAATAATCCTAAGTACAAAAGATTGTACACAAGGTAGGGAGGGTCAAGGGTGGGAATGAACACATTACAACTCGGCCTGTCTCCCCCTAGACATAGGGTGAGATATCCCTAAGTATAAACAAGGAAGGGAGACAGTGGAGGGTATCAATAAAAGAAATGAAATAAAAGGAAAATACACGAGGGAAGAATATACGCATCACTCCCCTTATACTTAGGGTAAAAGAGCCCTAAGTATAGGCAACGAAAAGAGTGATGAAATCGAACAAAGAATGAACACTCCGGGTGTATGATGAATCCACATTTCATCATCTTTATTCTATCATTTTGGCACTAAAAACCCTAGCAAATGCCTGTAAATACCCTTAAATAGAGCATCTTAGCATTCATGCATGCGCATTCAAACAGTGTATAAATTACTGTAATTAAGGCCAAAATTATAGAATAAATAAAGAAAAGAAAAAGAATAACATATTGTAAATATTTTATGACCCAAAACCCCCGAGACCGAGGCATCTTGATGAATAGGTCGACAAAGAATAAAGTAGGGGGAGATAAGGTCAGGAACACAGATAATACACCTATACATTTTATTCATTCTTTATTCATTTTGGGACCTATTTTTGGTTCCACTTTTTATACATCAAATAAAGAAACTTTGTACATGAAAGTTGTAGATAATTTAATAAAGAAAAATACAAAATTGATTTCATTCAAAAATAATGTACAGATAAAAAGTTATGGTCTGAATAAAATTCCAGAATGCCAACTTCCCAAACCCGTATCTCACAAATAAAAACTCCAAATGCAGCGTACTCACCTTTAATTGTATATAGAATAAAATAATCTATCCAATGGCGGTGGTTTCGCATTTGGCGGAGCTACGGTTTGAAAGTTGACTTTTGGACCCCTATTGTATACTTGTACAGATTAAAATATTCAATTTATTATTTATTTATTATTTTTATAATTTTATAATGTTGTAAATATTGCTTATAATGATTGTGAATATTAAAATCAGAATAAAAACATCATTAAAACTCAAAATAAAATACTTGTATACACAGGTAAAATACCTACACATATACCTATACAATATATTATTTTATTTTATTAATTACACAAGGAACCTCAATAAAATAAAATAAAAATATAATTATGTGTATAAAAGTGTGTTATAATTATATAAATTAATAAACATAATTAATCAAATTAAAATACACAAAATAAAAATAAAATACTTAAATATATAGATATATATAATATAAAGGGCATAAATGCAAACTTGTAAAAATACGTCTCATAAAAATAAATAAAAATCATAGAAAAATTCTTCATAAAATAATAAACATTTTTTATTTTATAACCTAAAATCAATAAATTCATTTACTATTTTATTTTGATTTTTTAAATAATTTCTACTCTGAATTTCCTGATTGGTCCACGTGGACCAACCAGGCGCGGTCTAGAGTTGACCCCGGTCAACTCCCCCGACCAAAGCCTGCCACCTCTGACGCCCGCGATTTTGCCCCATTTTCAAGAAATTCTCGCGCTCAATCCGCTGGTCCTCACGCCTCGATTCCTTCTCGGAAGTTCATCCCCGATCTCCACTCTCCCACGCCATGTCTTCGGATCCAGCCATATCCTCATGATGCGCGCGTGGAGCTCGCTTGAAGAAGACGCCATCGCCTCCTACTTAAACCACCCGCCGTCTTCGAGCCCAAGTTTGAACCCTCCTTAGCCATTAATCCTCCTCCCTGTTGAGCTCTTTGTGTAGCCGGAGGTGACAGCTCCGCATCCACACCTTCAGGCGAGTCGAGGAGGCTCTGTAGCGGCTCCGCCACCTCCGCCGACCACCGGCGTCGAGGTTCTTCTTCCTCAGGTAGTCCACCTTCGAGGCATCCATTTTTCCCTTTTCTTTTCGTTCCATTTAACTTCCCGTAGCTTCAGCATCAAAAATCCCAAAAAAATTGAGTTTCCCGTCGATCGATCCATCTTCCATATCTCATCGCCGGAGCGCACCTCCGGCTGTCGTTCCTTCACCTTCCATCGATCATCTCCGACGTCCACAGCACCTCCGCGGGGTCCAGGCAGTTTGCCCTGGACCCTTTCACCCCTTTTTGCAGGTACCTGGAGCATCACAGCGCCTGGGGGCTCGGATTCGACCTCCGCCGGAGATACCTGGAGCTTCGAGCTCCGCCGCCTTCGCAGCAGCACCTAAGAGCTTCTCCAGCGATTTTGAGAGCCCCAGACGCCAGAGCATCACCTCAGGAGTCTCCCGGACCTTCTTGGAGCGGCCCAGACCACCGGAGGCGCGTCAGCTCGCCGGAGGAACTTCGCCGCAGCGGAGTTCTTCCCTGTTCTTCCTCCGTGTGTTTCCACCGTCCGATCCTCGGCCCGCTCTAGATCAAGCCGCAGCCGTCCGATCTTGGCACGCGTCGTCCGTCTATCTCTTCTCCAGATCTGATCCAAGCCGCTGATCGCCGAACCGTCATCGCGCGTTGTGCGTGCGCCACGTGGAAAAGTGAGCGACCCTCCGCCGTTCGATCGCGCACGAGGAGATAAGGCGTGGATATTTTGCACTTTCCCCTCGCCAAATTTTGTATTTCATTTCAGTCCATAAACTTTAAGCTGTAGTTTAAATATTTCTGTAATAATTGCAAGTAGAACCCCGTAGTTTTCTTATTTGCACCTAGGTCCAATCCACGTCACCTCACGTGTCCGTGCGCGTGAGGGGGCTGGGTATTTTGCAGGGACCCCCCTGGGGTTTATTTATTTCGTTTAAGTCCATGAATGTTTGCTTTAAGTTGTAATATTTTGGAGAAACTGCATTGAACCCCTTGGAACTTTGTAATATTGCAAAAATACCCCTTCCAGGCGCGTGCGAGTCACACACCCTGGTGGGTAAATTGCTCAGATACCCTTGCGGGTTTTGTTATTCATCTTTAATCCTTAAAATGCAAGTTTCAGTGTAACCTTTTGTGGAAAAATTGCGTGTATGCCCCTGGTGGTTTTAAATATCGCACATATACCCCTGCCAGTTCTGTTTGATGTTTGGATGTTTGCTCTAATTATTTGACCTATCATTTTAACTCCAAAATTTCTCAAATTTTGAACTTAAGCGCCTGGACATGTGTACTTTCACGCCACATATTTAGTTTTTGATTTTATCTTATCTTCATATTTATTAAAAATCAAAAACATCTAATTTGTGCACTGTCTAGCTTAGAAAATACCAAAAAAATATTAAAACACCTCCAAAAATTCCAAAAATACTACCTAGTGTCTATTTTATCTTATTTTAGTGTCAGTCCAAAAATCATAAAAAAAAATTCAAAAGAAAAACACTAAAAATTTAAAAACACTCAAAAACTTCAAAAAAATATATAAAATAGTAAAAAACTCCAAAAATCAAAAACTCAGTTTCTGTTTGTTCCTTAATTTGTCCTTTTTATTTGAAGAATAGTGTGAAAATTTTGAGCTACTGGTTGCTATTTTTAAATCTCATTTTATTCACAGCCAGCCTTATTTGCACTGTTTTGCTTTATTTCAGTATTTAAAAATACTAAAAACACCTTGAAAATTTTCCAAAAATCACAAAAACAGTAAAAAAACCCTAAAAAGACTAAAAACAATTTGTTTCTAAATTTTTGGTAATTTTTACTTAGTTTTATAAATATTCCATCTTGTCTTTTATTCCATTGTCTTTAAATTCCAATATTGAAAAAGAAAAAGAAAAATATAAAATATAAAATTATAAAAATCAGAAAATTAAAAATCAAAATACAAAACAAAAAAAATTAAAAAAATTAAAAAAAAATTAAAAAATTAAAAACCCACAAAAATTGTAGTTGCTTGCTTGCTTAGTGTAGACACTTTACACACACACACTTGTGCTTACACTTTTGTGAATTACCCTGCTTGCTCCCTGTGTTCGAACTCTCTGCATACTTGCTTGCTATACATTTTGTGCAGAGTTAAAAATAAATTTTAACTCCACATTACTTCTAATTATTGATCTTTAGTGTGGGTTAATTGTTGATTAATTTCGGATTTCATTGAGAGCCGCCACAGCGACGGTTGTCTCCGCCTTGTGTGAGACACCAATTTAGACTCTCTCGAATTTCGAGATTATCAAATGGCGCCGTTGCCGGGGAGCAACAGCGAGTAGTTTACATTTTGATTAATTGAGTTGATTGTCTACCATAGCCTTACTTTCTATCTCTTGCAGTTTTGATATATTTGTTGAGCTATCTGACCATCTCTTTTCTTGTCTTCTTGCGAGGGACCGCTGAGCAAGGCGGATTGCTTAGGTGATCCGGAGCATCCTTGGGAAGCGGAGCCGGCCTTCTTGGGCCAAGCCGGCAGGAGAGAGCAGGAGGAGTGAGAGAGAGTGATTGGTTTAGCTTGCATTTTATTTCTGTGAGAGAGTGACTTTTATCATTTGTAATAATACAGGTACATTCGGACTTGGACACTACCGGGCCTAACTTCCAAGTGTTTGTTCACTTGGGGGCTCACCGCGGTTTTTGTGTTTTTCGCGGTTTTCTCGCCTTCATTTCTATTTGTTTCACGAGGATTTAGCCCCTAGACATAGGAATTTTTGTTGACTGTGACGAACTAAGAAGCTAAGGCCCAATCCCTAATATCTTGCCTGCACCTATAGAACGTAATTGGACTTGGCTAAAATTCACTTGAAAAAGCTATTTGACTTGGACTAGAGGCCACGTGCCGCGAGCCCACCCTGTTAAGCGCTACTCCTGAACTCGAGTGTGTCGAGAAGAGGAGGGGTGAGCCAAGACCGGACTCCGGACTCTTTTCTTTGTCATAGCTACTTGTTCTTCACGTTAATAGAAGTTGCTCATCTTAGGACGATTTCCTCGGGCATGCATATAGGTAGTTTAAATTATTGTCTTTCAATTATGCGCGGATCACTTTGCATGTAGAGTGCTGGCGACAAGGTACGCATCTCTATCCCTGCATGCATCATAGATTTTGACCACGCATCGGCTTTTCCGCTTTCCTCCCCCAGTTTTATTGAATTTTAATAACAAGGAAATTGGAAAATTCGTTAGACGATGTTTGCTCAGAAAAACACCTAAAAAAGTGAAAACAATAAAAATTGGGACTGCTAATGCAAACTCGACCTTAAAACTCATCCCACCAAAAATTTTGTTTTGGAGAGTAATCCCCTCCTTGTTTGATTTATCTGCTGCGAGAGAGTGCCTCGACACTAGGATAGAGCCACATCTGAAATTTTGGTTGACTACTGGTCGTGGTTAGTCGTTCTCCAGTGAGGATCTCTCCGGTAATCGGTAAAGCGGACCGCGATATCCTTAACTGATTGAATTAGCGGGAGCAACCGGGTTACGGTCCGCAATTCATACTGGCTGGGAAAGATCTGATGTGGATTGGGACAGTCGGCTAGGAAAGTAGGATACCTAACAGCTCGCTCTAACGCTCTGATAGATTAACTGATCACCTAATAAAAATTGACAAGATAACAGACCGAACTCTCACGGTCATCAGCTCAAGTGTTGAGTAGGTGAAGCTGGAGTTTTGATTTATCATCCTGTTTATATTCCAGATCTCATCCGCTTTTCTCTAAATCAAGATGATGGGACGGAGATCTCTTAGGCCGACTTTGTCGGCACCGTTATCCCGCACTCCGCCTTATTCATCTAGGAATACCTCGGAGAGTCCGCTCTCCGAGCCTGAGTTTACATCCACCCTGTTCCCCCTCGACCACCCTTCTCATTCTTCTTCCATCAGTCCAAGAGTGTCTGAATACAGTGCATCACAGTGTTCCGCTCATTCGATAGCACCTGAGATGGCCTCTTTTGCTTTTTCAGAAAATCCAGCCATGGCAGACAGAGGCGAGCATGAAGATGATCATGAGCACCCTCCGTTCCTATTTGATCAAGCAGCCATCAATAATTCCTTGTTAGCATCCCTGGAGACTATGCAGCAACAGATCCGTGACCAGGGCACATTCATGGGTGACCTTATGAGGGAAATTGCTCAGATGAGAGAGAACCGAGCTGGCGGAGAAGGTGGAGGAGGAGGAGGACCAGACGCAGGAGGAGGCGATCCAGACGGCGAGAGACCGCCACAGACTATCATGAGGGAATTGCACAACCCAGCCGCATCCCTCACTCACCGATGGATTCGACTCCCACCCATCCACGGAGATTTCGAGCTTCGGCCCCACACTATCCAGCTGCTACCCAAATTCCATGGGTTGCCGACCGAAGAGCCGCACCTCCACCTCCAAGAATTCGAGATGATTTGCAGCACCATCCATGATCGGTTGACGACCGAGGACACAATCATGATGATCGCCTTTCCATTCTCTTTGGTTGACAGAGCCGCCTATTGGCTCAAACATCTTGGGCGTTTCGTCGACACATGGGCAGATCTCCGGACCGTATTCCTGAAGAAGTACTATCCTCTCGGCCGGACCAACGTAGCTAGAGCAATGATCAGCAACTTCGTCATGATCCCAAACGAACAATTCCATGAAGCCTGGGATCGATTTAGAGAGCTCATTGACCGGTGTCCACATCACGACATCTCCAAGCCCAACCTGGTGCAGAGTTTCTTCTGCGGATTGACACCGGAGCTGCAGGGGCTTGTCAACGCCTCTTGTGGTGGATCCTATTTTTCTAAGGGTGAAGATGATGTCTGGGCCATCTACGAGGGCATGGCAGAAAATTCTACAGTGATGACTCAGGCCCGTGTCTACACCCAACAAAAGCCACCGCAAGGAGGCGGAACATTTCAGAGGATCGCTCGCATCGATGCCGGTCCCAACACAGTGTCGGTAGCCGCAGCCCAAGCCGAATCAACCGCAACCGACATGGGCATCATTAGTGAGAAGCTGGACCGCATGGAGATCCTCGAGAAAAAACAGAATCAAGGCATGGCCTAGATGGACCAAATTGCCAAAGTTATGAGTGACCTAAAAACCCAAATGCTATGCATTCAGGAGGCCCAATCTCATGCCCAACAGCCTCCTAGGTCACAGGTTGCCTCTAGCAGCAGCAACCCCAACCAGGGCTCTATCTCGTACCGTCAGGTGAATCACATCCAGGCAGAGCCGGTTCCGTTGTTGCAGTACCACCCAGAGCAACCGCCATCTTCTGACACGCAGATGGTGGTTTATCAGCCGGAGCAACCACTGGCAGTTCTTCCTCCACCCTCCTTTGAGCAGGAGCCATTGATGGAAGTCAATGGGATTTGGTATGACCGATACCCTCAGCCCGCAATTCGTAGGGATCACCCTGGATTCCGTTGGGGGAATGGTAGATCCTCGTCCCAGCAGCATCCTCCTGCCCATGGACAGCAGAGCAGCCAGCAGACACAGCAATAACAGCCCCAATATGCCCATCATCAGCAATACCAGAATGGTCCTCGTCCCTCCTATCAGGGACAGCAGTGGAGGCAGCGACAGCAGCCTCAGCAGTCTTATCACCAGCCTTCCCCCCAGTATCACCAGCAGCAGCAGCCCCATTTCCAGCAGGGACAACCATCCGGTTCTCAGGGTCCAGCCTTTGAGAACCCAACACTCGATGATCTTGCCCGCTTGCTATCTGAACAGCGAGCATCTTTCAGGCAAGAAATGGATGAATTCCGGCAGGAGATGTGGGATATTATGAAAGGCAAGGCCGCCATACCCGCTCAGATTGAACCTAACCCGAACAATCTGAGATGGAAGTCTGAGCAGGTAGAGTTTACAGAGGATACCTCTCCTAGTGATTGCTTGAGTGACATATCTTATTCCTATCATGATGCTGATTTTGTCACTACTAGGAGCGGTAGGATGCCAGCCGGCGGCGCCTCTTCTGAGCGACAACTAGAGGCAGAACCAGGAGCGCCAGAGGAGCATAGGAGCGGTGCTGATGCCGCTGATGATGATGTTGACGGTGGTGCTGATGCCACCCATGATGAAGTCCAGGACGACGGTGCTGAGACCGTCGTGATACCAGATGAAGACGGTGGTGCTGATGCCACCATTTTTGATGCAGAACCAGAGAGCGGCACTGAATCCGCAGATGCAGGTGCCGGTGGTGGTACTGAGGCCACCACCTCTACTTTTGTTGAGTCTCCCACTGTGATGTTACCACATTTTGTATCTATGGACTGTGGTAACCAAAAGAACAAAAATATGTATAAAGGAAAGGTTCCTGTTCAAATTGCAGATCCATATGTGTTGCATGATGATATTTGTGTGGATTCTCCATCTTCACAGGCACAGGGACCGTTTCCTAGTCCTCCATCTGAGGAGGCCCCTACCATCCCCTTCCCTGAGGCACTCCGCCGGGTGAAGGGGAATAAAAAAGAAAATCCTAAAAAGAACCAGGAGGTAGAGTTCGGCAATCAGATGATTGACAGATTCCACATTCAGCTAACTCTACGAGAAGCGTTTGAGCATATCCCTTTCTTCAAAAAGAATTTGAAAGAGACAACCACTGTCAGAAGAAAGCGGAGGCACAGAGACCAAATCCATATGCTCACTCATGATACTTGCTGCACCATTCAGAACAAGCTGCCAGCCAAGCGACCAGACGCAGGAGCTCCCTATGTCAGATGCGAGATTCAAGAGCAGCAATTTGATCGTACTCTATTAGACAGCGGCTCCTCAATTAACCTCCTTCCGGCGGCCTTACTCAAGCAGTTCGAGTTTGGCCCTCTTCTTCGGAGCAGAACGGTCCTTCAGTTTGCTGATAGGTCGATTAAGAGGCCGAAGGGGTTATTGAAAGACGTGGTCGTTACCATTCAGGGCCTGAAATTCCCCGTGGACTTCGTTGTGTTGGACATGGAGATCCCTGAGTCGGTAACTGATGCCCCCATCATATTAGGACGCCCATTCTTGGCCACAGCCAAGGCGGTGACCGACCATGATTGTGGGAAGGTATGCTTTCGCGTAGAGGGCGAGACCATACAAATAGAAACGATCGAGGAAACCAGAGCCAGAGAGTTAGAATGCTCCGAGCAATCAAGTGAAGCCGCGCAGATGACAGAGGAAGAGCTAGACGTCCACCAGGTTCGTGATTTCGAGATGACTGATGATGAATCTAACTGGAAAGACCCTGTAGCACCGACTCTCGCCTTGCCTACCGATTCATTGTATCGCAAGCTCATGGCAATCGAGAGCCGGGAGAGCACATTCCTGGATACGGATACACCTGAGGCTGACAGTGTGGTGACGAGTGGTGCCAATGATTTCAATTCTTGTTCTTCTGCTTCTGATCCCTCATATTCAGATATTGAATGGGCCTATTTCGATGATCCGTTGTCTTGTCTGATTCATTCTGAGCCAACAACCGTGACAGAGTGCGAGCCCGTACAGTTTATTGATAATTCAGTCAGCCGCCTTTCGTCAGAGATTCATGCTGAGCGAGAGTTCTCTCATGCAGACCTGGTCGCATTCACCCAGACATATCAGAAGCCAGATCTGCCACCTCCCAGTTGTCCTGAACGGAAACCTCTACCGCAATCAATGAAGTATAGATTCCTTGCAGGTGAGCCAGATATGCACCCAGTCATCATCTCAGCAGATTTGACTGGAGAACAAGAATCTCGTCTGATGGAGGTTCTTGAAAGAAACCGCAAGGCAATCGGTTGGAATATAGCTGATCTCAAGGGGCTGAGCCCGAAGCTGTGCTCCCACCACATCTATCTCGAGGATGACGCTAAGCCATCGCGTGAGTTCCAGCGACGACTGAACCCGAATCTTCGAGAGGTCGTCATGAAAGAAATTTCGAAGTGGTGGAGCGCTGATTTTATCTATCCCATCTCCGACTCTAAATGGGTAAGTCCGTTACATGTGGTACCCAAGAAGACGGGTGTCACTACAGTGGTCAATGAGTCTGGAGAGGAGATCGCTACCAGAGTACCAACTTCTTGGAGGGTCTGTGTGGACTACAGACGATTGAATGAGGCCACCAAGAAGGATCACTTCCCACTGCCCTTTCTTGATCAGATTATCGAACGGCTAGCCGGGAAGAGCCATTATTGTTTTCTTGATGGGTACTCTGGATATAATCAAGTGGCCATTGCGCCCGAAGACCAGGAGAAAACGACATTCACCTGTCCGTTTGGGACATATGCTTTCAGACGGATGCCCTTTGGTCTATGTAACGCTCCGGCGACATTCCAAAGGTGCATGTTGTCCATCTTCTCGGACATGGTGGGTGACTGTTTAGAGGTCTTCATGGATGACTTCTCGGTCTATGGCGACGGGTTTGATGCTTGTCTTGACTGCCTAGATCGTGTGCTGAAGCACTGCATAGAGGTCAATCTTGTCTTATCCTGGGAGAAGAGTCATTTCATGATGACTCAAGGGACGGTCCTTGGGAACATCGTCTCCAACAGGGGCATGGAGGTCGATCCTGCCAAGGTGGATATCATCAGAAAACTCAATCCGCCGTCCAATCTTCGTCAGTTACGGTCTTTTCTGGGGCATGTCGGTTTCTACCGACGGTTCATTCAGGACTTCAGTCGAATTGCCCGACCGCTCACTGACTTGCTGACCAAAGACACCGAGTTTATTGTTAATGATAAGTGTCTTGAATCATTTGAAACTCTCAAGAGTATGGTTGTTTCAGCTCCTGTCCTTCAGCCACCCGATTGGTCTCTTCCATTCGAGATCATGACGGATGCTTCAGATTTTGCCGTTGGGGCTGTGCTTGGACAGAGGAGGGATGGATTACCGTTTGCCATTCACTACGCCAGCCGGACCTTAGATGTCGCTCAAAGGAATTACACTGTGACTGAGAAAGAAATGCTGGCCGTGGTCTTTGCTTTGGATAAGTACAGATCTTATATTCTCGGATCTAGAGTGACCATTTACACCGACCATACCGCCATCAGGTACTTAATGGCTAAGAAGGATGCCAAAGCACGTCTGACCAGATGGATCCTTCTACTCCAGGAATTTGATATTGAGATTAAGGATAAGCCTGGAGTCAAGAATGTGGTGGCGGATCATCTCTCCAGGTTGGAGAATCTTGAGGAATCTGAGCCCAGCGCACCTATCACAGAGACATTTCCAGATGAGGCGATCTTGGCTGTCACCTCACTCCCGTGGTATGCCGACTTTGTAAACTATCTTGTTGCCAAGACAGTCCCTCAGGGTTGGCCCAGGCAGAAACTTGAGACCTTCCTAGCTAAGGCCAAGTTTTACCATTGGGAGGATCCCGTCCTTTATCATGAAGGAGGGGATAGTATCTGGAGGAGGTGCATTCCTCAAGAAGAGCAGCATAGCGTCCTCACATACTGCCACAAGCTTGAGGCAGGAGGACATCATTCTGGAAAAAGAACAGCACAAAAGGTGCTTCAATCCGGCCTATGGTGGCCTACTCTCTTCAAGGATTCTGATGAGTTCGTGAAGGGATGTACTGACTGTCAGAAAATGGGAACCTGCGGACAGAAAGACATGATGCCCATGCAACCCATTCACTTCTGTGAGGTTTTTGATGCATGGGGGATTGATTTCATGGGCCCATTTCCTAAGAGTCAGGGATTCGAGCATATTTTGCTCGCTGTGGATTATGTCAGTCGATGGGTCGAGGCCATCCCCGCCCGAGCCGCAGATGCGAAAACCGTATGCAAATTCTTGAGGAAAAATATCATTTCACGGTTCGGGGTACCTAGAGTTTTGATTTCTGACGGGGGGTCTCATTTCATCAATGACAAGGTTAGGGCCCTTGCTGACGAGTTCGGCATTGACCATCGGGTTGCCACTCCGTATCACCCTCAGACTAATGGTCTTGCTGAAGTATCGAATCGGGAGATAAAGACTATCTTGCAGAAAGTTGTCCGCCCAGACCGAAAGGATTGGTCACAGCTTTTGGACTCGGTCTTGTGGGCCTATCAGACCTCTTTCAAAAATCCATTAGGGACATCTCCCTTTCGTCTCGTCTATGGCAAGCCGTGCCATTTGCCAGTGGAAATCAAGCACAAATCTTTTTGGGCAGTCACTGAGTTGCTTTTGGATCCTGAGAGTATAGGAGACCAGAGAAGAGCAGAATTGGCAGCCCTGGAAGAATTGAGAGATACAGCCTTTTCCAACAGCCTACAGTACAAAGAAAAAGTGAAGACATGGCACGATTCGCATATCAGCCATAAACAGTTTGAGCCAGATCAGAGAGTATGGTTGTTTGATTCCAGGCTGAAGTTATTCCCAGGGAAATTGCAGAGCAAGTGGAAAGGTCCGTATGTGGTTAGGAAGGTACATGACAATGGCAGCATCGACATATCCGAACCGTCATCTTCCTCTACCTTCCGCGTCAATGGTCAACGCCTGAAACTATATCTTGATCATGATCCGTCGACCATTGACGTTGCCCCCATTCTTCTGGTATGAGATGTGTCCTTTGACTCTCATCATCTACATCTCATACATGGTGATCAATTCTACCTCCCGCTGTATAAATCCATCTGTTTATATCACTCTGTTGTCTGTTGATGTATTTTCTTATTTTCTTCTTTTCTTCTTTTCCTTCTCTATCTTCTTCATCTACCAAATAGGTGCCACCCTTGTAGACAGTCTTCCATACTTAGGACGTACTTTGTCCTAAGTATAGGGGGGTGTGCACCCCGAGTATTTCCATTCTTTGATCCTCTCCATTGTCTCCTCTTCTTGTCTATACTTAGGGACATCTTACCCTAAGTATAGGGGGAGACAATCTGAGTACGATCTGTTCATTCCCACCCTTGACCCTCCCTGCGTTGTGTACAGTCTGCTATACTTAGGATTATTTGATCCTAAGTATAGGGGGGACGGTCAACTTCTCATTCATTGATTCATTCATTCTTTAGACTTGCCTATACTTAGTACGAGTTATGTCTTCTCTTTTCTCTCCGATCTATGGGGACATAGCTCAAGCTAAGTATAGGGGGGTCGTATATACTACGTATATACTTTAGCCATAACTCGTACTTTCATATTTTCTTAATAATATGGCTAATAGTTCTTTAAAATTCTTTTAAAATTCCTTAATAAAAAGGTGTTTTATTCCTCAAATTCTTTTTGTAAATTACTGATTAATAAATCAGGTGAAAATATTGTGTTACATGTTTTCAACCTTTGTAAAAATGTGTGGTTTGTAAAACTTCTTTTCTTTGTGTGAAATAAAATGTTTGAAAAATGATTTGCAAATGGTTTGAAAAATGGTTGCAAAAATATTTGAAAAACCTATATATACTGTTTTGAAAGCCTTTGCAAAATGATTTTCAAATGAGTGTACATGTTTGTAAAAATGTTTGTAAAAATTATATTGGACTATAGTTTTCAAAAAAAAAAAAATTGTTTGAAAAACCTTGTGTCAAATAAGTTTGAGGAATACTAACATCACACCAAAATCCTCTACCTATATATATGTATAAAATTGATCACATACCCTTGTAAATTCTTAAAATCCATTTCTTGTATATATAAGAAGCACTCCCGTGTACATAATTTTCACCTAATTTTCGGCCAAAACTTTTTGTTTTCAAAAATCCCAAAAACATTTGCAAAACTAAAACCCAAAAACATCTGAAAAATCTTTTTGAAAAATACAAAAAAAATGCATTTGCATACGCATGCGTCATCTTTTCAAAAATCCATAAAAAATTCAAAATCTTGAAAATTGCATCACAAAAATATTTTCTGCACTCTGCATCGCATTTGCATAGCATTTGCATTTTTCGGATTGAGTTTGATAGTTGAACAAGTCTAAGTAAAATCCGGAGATTGGAGCTTGATTGGACCTTAAAATCTACCTAATAACAGGAACCTTATAGGAACTGGGTTTGAGGTACTTCAGGTCTAGTTGACTTAATTCTTTGAGGATCATGGGACTTGGTTCAATGAATTCTTGACTGCCTAAGTAGAGTATTTCAGAGCACACGCACGACTCTTGTTGATAATGACCTAACTTGGACACCTGCACCTTTCACATAGCTCTCCACGGATGGGGTGGTGAGGAGGCAGCTTCCTTTAGCTTGGGGTAGCATATGAGGGTAGTACTTCTAGGCGGAACCTCTCTTCTTCTTATAGTGAAGGAAGTGCACCTCAACTTGGTCTAGTGGTGATGAAGGCTAAAGACAGAAGCCGTGGGTTGCAATAAAGCTTCAAAAGAGGGATAGTCTACTGGCTCAAGAGGAAAATTTCTTGTATATATGCTGCACCATGTAGATATGTTGTACAGATGCAATTTGAAAAAAAAATGCAAAAAGAACTCCAAAAAAGTGGTGGGTCGGATTGAAAATTTAATAACCCCACCGGAGTGTATATAGTCCAATAAAGCAAAAGCTTATGTTATCCATGTTACATATCATGAAGCTTGCAGCGGGAGACTTAGCTACACTGTCTAAGCTTCCAAAACTCTATACTTCTATCCCCTCTTCTTGAGCCGGTTGCACTTGAACTTAGAAGGGAATACCCCGCTTCTCGAGGAAAGAGTTGCTAGACCGAGGCATTAGAGTTACCAGGTTGGGGGAGGTTGTTTCTTTGCCACTTCTGAGGCGGGGAGCTACATATCACTTACACGGTACGAGTTAGACTCATAGTCGTAAGAGTTTGCGTATGAGTTGAAGTATTTCTGACCTGGCTATTGAGGTGACTTGGACAGAGTTTTGGGATTCTCAAGGACTGTTGGATTTCAAACTTGGTTCTCATTAAGGTTCCGACCGCACTAAAATTCCCAAGGTCCGACTTAAGCTCCAAACTTTGATTTTGTGAAGACAAGTTTGATAATTAAACTTAATCCACATTTCTTCTTTTTCTTTTCTTTCTTTTCTTTTTGCACTTATTGCATAAGTGTTTGCTAGGGACTAGCAAAGGTAAAGTATAGGGGGATGATGAATCCACATTTCATCATCTTTATTCTATCATTTTGGCACTAAAAACCCTAGCAAATGCCTGTAAATACCCTTAAATAGAGCATCTTAGCATTCATGCATGTGCATTCAAACAGTGTATAAATTACTGTAATTAAGGCCAAAATTATAGAATAAATAAAGAAAAGAAAAAGAATAAAATATTGTAAATATTTTATGACCCAAAACCCCCGAGACCGAGGCATCTTGATGAATAGGTCGACAAAGAATAAAGTAGGGGGAGATAAGGTCAGGAACACAGATAATACACCTATACATTTTATTCATTCTTTATTCATTTTGGGACCTATTTTTGGTTCCACTTTTTATACATCAAATAAAGAAACTTTGTACATGAAAGTTGTAGATAATTTAATAAAGAAAAATACAAAATTGATTTCATTCAAAAATAATGTACAGATAAAAAGTTATGGTCTGAATAAAATTCCAGAATGCCATCTTCCCAGACCCGTATCTCACAAATAAAAACTCCAAATGCAGCGTATTCACCTTTAATTGTATATAGAATAAAATAATCTATCCAATGGCGGTGGTTTCGCATTTGGCGGAGCTACGGTTTGAAAGTTGACTTTTGGACCCCTATTGTATACTTGTACAGATTAAAATATTCAATTTATTATTTATTTATTATTTTTATAATTTTATAATGTTGTAAATATTACTTATAATGATTGTGAATATTAAAATCAGAATAAAAACATCATTAAAACTCAAAATAAAATACTTGTATACACAGGTAAAATACCTACACATATACCTATACAATATATTATTTTATTTTATTAATTACACAAGGAACCTCAATAAAATAAAAATATAATTATGTGTATAAAAGTGTGTTATAATTATATAAATTAATAAACATAATTAATCAAATTAAAATACACAAAATAAAAATAAAATACTTAAATATATAGATATATATAATATAAAGGGCATAAATGCAAACTTGTAAAAATACGTCTCATAAAAATAAATAAAAATCATAGAAAAATTCTTCATAAAATAATAAACATTTTTTATTTTATAACCTAAAATCAATAAATTCATTTACTATTTTATTTTGATTTTTTAAATAATTTCTACTCTGAATTTCCTGATTGGTCCACGTGGACCAACCAGGCGCGGTCTAGAGTTGACCCCGGTCAACTCCCCCGACCAAAGCCTGCCACCTCTGACGCCCGCGATTTTGCCCCATTTTCAAGAAATTCTCGCGCTCAATCCGCTGGTCCTCACGCCTCGATTCCTTCTCGGAAGTTCATCCCCGATCTCCACTCTCCCACGCCATGTCTTCGGATCCAGCCATATCCTCATGATGCGCGCGTGGAGCTCGCTTGAAGAAGACGCCATCGCCTCCTACTTAAACCACCCGCCGTCTTCGAGCCCAAGTTTGAACCCTCCTTAGCCATTAATCCTCCTCCCTGTTGAGCTCTTTGTGTAGCCGGAGGTGACAGCTCCGCATCCACACCTTCAGGCGAGTCGAGGAGGCTCTGTAGCGGCTCCGCCACCTCCGCCGACCACCGGCGTCGAGGTTCTTCTTCCTCAGGTAGTCCACCTTCGAGGCATCCATTTTTCCCTTTTCTTTTCGTTCCATTTAACTTCCCGTAGCTTCAGCATCAAAAATCCCAAAAAAATCGAGTTTCCCGTCGATCGATCCATCTTCCATATCTCATCGCCGGAGCGCACCTCCGGCTGTCGTTCCTTCACCTTCCATCGATCATCTCCGACGTCCACAGCACCTCCGCGGGGTCCAGGCAGTTTGCCCTGGACCCTTTCACCCCTTTTTGCAGGTACCTGGAGCATCACAGCGCCTGGGGGCTCGGATTCGACCTCCGCCGGAGATACCTGGAGCTTCGAGCTCCGCCGCCTTCGCAGCAGCACCTAAGAGCTTCTCCGGCGATTTTGAGAGCCCCAGACGCCAGAGCATCACCTCAGGAGTCTCCCGGACCTTCTTGGAGCGGCCCAGACCACCGGAGGCGCGTCAGCTCGCCGGAGGAACTTCGCCACAGCGGAGTTCTTCCCTGTTCTTCCTCCGTGTGTTTCCACCGTCCGATCCTCGGCCCGCTCCAGATCAAGCCGCAGCCGTCCGATCTTGGCACACGTCGTCCGTCTATCTCTTCTCCAGATCTGATCCAAGCCGCTGATCGCCGAACCGTCATCGCGCGTTGTGCGTGCGCCACGTGGATAAGTGAGCGGCCCTCCGCCGTTCGATCGCGCACGAGGAGATAAGGCGTGGATATTTTGCACTTTCCCCTCGCCAAATTTTGTATTTCATTTCAGTCCATAAACTTTAAGCTGTAGTTTAAATATTTCTGTAATAATTGCAAGTAGAACCCCGTAGTTTTCTTATTTGCACCTAGGTCCAATCCACGTCACCTCACGTGTCCGTGCGCGTGAGGGGGCTGGGTATTTTGCAGGGACCCCCCTGGGGTTTATTTATTTCGCTTAAGTCCATGAATGTTTGCTTTAAGTTGTAATATTTTGGAGAAACTGCATTGAACCCCTTGGAACTTTGTAATATTGCAAAAATACCCCTTCCAGGCGCGTGCGAGTCACGCACCCTGGTGGGTAAATTGCTCAGATACCCTTGCGGGTTTTGTTATTCATCTTTAATCCTTAAAATGCAAGTTTCAGTGTAACCTTTTGTGGAAAAATTGCGTGTATGCCCCTGGTGGTTTTAAATATCGCACATATACCCCTGCCAGTACTGTTTGATGTTTGGATGTTTGCTCTAATTATTTGACCTATCATTTTAACTCCAAAATTTCTCAAATTTTGAACTTAAGCGCCTGGACATGTGTACTTTCACGCCACATATTTAGTTTTTGATTTTATCTTATCTTAATATTTATTAAAAATCAAAAACATCTAATTTGTGCATTGTCTAGCTTAGAAAATACCAAAAAATATTAAAACACCTCCAAAAATTCCAAAAATACTACCTAGTGTCTATTTTATCTTATTTTAGTGTCAGTCCAAAAATCATAAAAAAATTTCAAAAGAAAAACACTAAAAATTTAAAAACACTCAAAAACTTCAAAAAAATATATAAAATAGTAAAAACTCCAAAAATCAAAAACTTAGTTTCTATTTGTTCCTTAATTTGTCCTTTTTATTTGAAGAATAGTGTGAAAATTTTGAGCTACTGGTTGCTATTTTTAAATCTCATTTTATTCACAGCCAGCCTTATTTGCATTGTTTTGCTATATTTCAGTATTTAAAAGTACCAAAAACACCTTGAAAATTTTCCAAAAATCACAAAAACAGTAAAAAACCCTAAAAAGACTAAAAACAATTTGTTTCTAAATTTTTGGTAATTTTTACTTAGTTTTATAAATATTCCATCTTGTCTTTTATTCCATTGTCTTTAAATTCCAATATTGAAAAAGAAAAAGAAAAATATAAAATATAAAATTATAAAAATCAGAAAATTAAAAATCAAAATACAAAACAAAAAAAAATTAAAAAATTAAAAAAAATTAAAAAATTAAAAACCCACAAAAATTGTAGTTGCTTGCTTGCTTAGTGTAGACACTTTACACACACACACTTGTGCTTACACTTTTGTGAATTACCCTGCTTGCTCCCTGTGTTCGAACTCTCTGCATACTTGCTTGCTATACATTTTGTGCAGAGTTAAAAATAAATTTTAACTCCACATTACTTCTAATTATTGATCTTTAGTGTGGGTTAATTGTTGATTAATTTCGGATTTCATTGAGAGCCGCCACAGCGACGGTTGTCTCTGCCTTGTGTGAGACACCAATTTAGACTCTCTCGAATTTCGAGATTATCAGTGTACACCCCCATAAACTTAGGACATGGTACGTCCTAAGTATAGAAATGAAGAAGGGATGCCACCTTTGGGAAGAAAAAATGAAAACGAAAAGAAGAAAAGAAGAAAAGAAGAAAATAAGAAAAAAGATCACTCAACTCATCTACCTCTCCTATGCTTAGGACATAGTACGTCCTAAGCAAGGAAAATCACAAGGAATGAGGTGGATACGAAAAAATGTTAGATGGAAGGAGATAAAAAGAAAGTGGATATACAAAGTGGTGGATGTACATAGATCAAGAAGGTCAAAAGTGAACATTCTTGCATGATCACTGAGGAATGGATCTAACAAGGTGCAACTCGATATAGGGGTCATCAGTAGACACAGACATCGATATAGGGGAGTTCCAAGGTCTATTCTTTCCGAGTCTTCCTCCTTGGCGATGAATTCTCGGGTCTCAATATCATCCAACATATAACAAAACTTTTTGATATCCTCATCAATGTCATAGTCCTCGGGTTCGGCTAACAGAAGCACACATTCGTGGGATGGGGATCTCTGGTCAACAATGGGTGCAGTGATCAACACATCTCTCCTGACATCAGAACTGAAGCAAATCTCTCCAGATCCATAATCAGTAAAGACTCTCGCAAAGGAGAGGAAATGCCATCCTAGGATGATTGGAGGATGCTCCACAGGGGTAGAGGTCTCCATAGGAAATATGACAAAGTCAATAGTGAAGCTCATGCCCTGAATCTTAATGACAACGTTCTCTAGAATACCCCTCGGCCTCTTAATTGATCCATCAACAAATTGACAAATCACCCTAATTTTCATGAGAGGCCCTAAGTGAAGAGACTGTACCAGCGAAAAGGGTATTATATTAATTGAAGCACCACCATCAAGGAGAGTGTGATCACAAGAATGGTTAGAGATGGTGCAACTTACAAGAGGTGTGATAGTGTTCACTTTCCTAGTGTGTGGACGGTGAGTAATGGCGCAGGAAGTGGCCATGGTTAAAATGTGTTGCTCAGATCTACTCCTTCGCTTTCTCTTCTTGGGTTTATGAGCAGATAATTGAGTCACGGCTCGATGAAGTGGGGATTAAATGATCTCACGAATAGTTACCACCACTTTAGGTTCAGTCAACATTTTTTTGAATTTTTAGATCTCCTCCATACAAGGGAGGAGATCAGAATCATCATCTACACAAGGATGACTAAAAGGAGTATGTATAGTGTAAACCTTGGGGTCAAAGGTGGGAACTAGTGTGTGTGTGTATGTGGTCAAAGGATCTGGCATGTGTGCCCTCTCCTCACAAGGTGACTCCAATGAATGTATCCTGAATTCCTTTTGTATTTTTAAAATTTTCTCATTTTTTGTATTTTGGGCGATTGCAACACAAGCTAAATCGATGATGAATTTTAAATAAAAATGCTCACCTTGCCTCCGCTCTCTTCATGCAAGGATTGTAAAGAGAATTGTAACCTATATATATATATATATATATATATATATATATATGCAAATACAATCCAATGAAGCCGCCCTAAAATAATAATTTCTATTAGAGTGAAGCATCAGATGCTAACTACTCAAAAATGAGATTGAAAGTCCTGTCTTCGATGCGACTTGGTGCCTGCCACAATGGGTCCTACAAGCGATGTATGCGACCTCTCTCGACATGCGGTCTCAAGTCTAAGTAGTCCACAATTATGATTTAACTAAGTCCAAAGAGAATCTATACGTATAAATAATTATCTTAGGGCTTTGGACCTTAATCTATCGAGCAAGCATATCGTAAGCTAGGGTCAATCACATAAAACAAATAAAAGTAAAAGCAAAAAACAAAGAAAATAAAAGCAATGAAAATGTAGCAAAAACGACAAGGCCCCCAAGCTAACAATCATTCGAGTACTGGACCTCGTGAAGTATAGAGTGTCCTGAAGAGTCCGAGTTATTACAATTAATGTCTCTCTCTCACTTTAAATTGCAATAAAAAATTACAAGACAAGGTGTGTTGTCCTAAAAAATCATCAAAGTCCTTCTTTGTGGCTTTCTCCTGTCAAATAGGGCAAGAGAGCGACTACGCTTCACATGAGTACACAAGCGCACCCAGAAGAGCCCCCTCGATCCATATTCCTTGCAACAAAGTCAAACAGAGAGGGTGGTTACACAATTCATAAAATAATATCAAATAAAATGGAAAATAAATAAAGTGTAAAATAAAGACAAGAAGGCACAAACAAAAAAAGACAATCTATGTGACATTGCTCCCTGGCAACAACACCATTTGTTGAAGAGGTTTCGCGAGGGTCTAAAATCTCCTCACTAATAAGCGAATATAGAGTGTCATTGAGGCGACCACTCACTAAACATTGTTCAGGTAATAATTAACCTACAATACAAATCAAGCAATAAAAGCAAAAATAAATGTGGAGTTAAAATTTATCTTAACACTACAATGGATTTATATAGGTGTAAGTATGTAGAGTGACAAACAAAGGGAGCAAACTAGATAAATCATGCAATAAATGCATAGAATTTGTGTTCCTCTTGTCTTTGTATTTTTGTGTCGATTTTTTGTTTTATATTTTTTATGGATTTTAATTTTTATATCCTTTTTAAATTTATAATTTTAAATTTCTATTTATATTTTTTGATTTTTATTTTCTTTTGTAAATATATAATATAAAACTATATAGGCTATATATACAACATAGGATGATATAAATATAATTACTAATAAAAATAAGTAAAAAAACAAAATAAATAAATTGTTTGGGGTTCTAAATAATTTTTTACTATCTGTGTGGTTTTATAGTTAATTTTGCTAATTTCATATACTTTAAAAGTCAAAATATCTAAAATCAATGATTAAATAAATAAGCTGAATTGTTTTGGAAAATAAAAATAGGAAACAAAGTCAAAATTTTCCAAAATTATTTTTAATTAATGACATATAAGAAAAAGAAAATTATAGAATAGAAAATGGAATTTTTGGGAGTTTTTTAGATTTTTATAACGGATTTTAGAGTATTTTAATTATTATGATTTTTTCTATTTTTAGTGGTTTTTTTGTTTAGATAGAAAATACTAAAATACACAAAATATCTTTCTTTAGAAATTTTTCAAAATGTTTCATTTTTTTGGAATTTTATAAATCCAACAGGGATAAAAATGTGCTCTTTTATTTTTTATAAATATAAAAATGCCTAAAACTGAAATCCAAAAATACAAAGTAAATCTACAAGCAAGCAAGCACTTAACCATTTTTTTATGCATTCTTGAAGCATGGATGATATTTTAAATAGATAGAAAATATGCACAAAAATTAATGGGCTGGTCGGGGCATAAATGAAAATAAAATTAAAGTCAAGGTGCTTCCTACAAATTACCCAAAATAGTATAACTGCAAATAAAAGTTTTAATATTAAAATGAAATACAAAACATGCAAGGGCCTCAATGTAAAATGTCATCTCACTTGGGACGACACGTGATGTGACGTGGCCAAGACCAAAGTGCGAATACAATAAAGTACATGGTGTACCTGGCAAATTATCCTAAAGGTTTAAACTGAAAAAAATATTATAGAACTGAATATTAAAGCGATAAAAATCAGGGGCCAAGTATACAATTTACCCCCTAATAGCGTGATCCAACGATTGGGAACAATTCACTTGACACATAGCATGCTTGGAATACGCGATGATGCTTTGCATGGATGGCCATGATTAGATATTTGGACCAAGATCGACAGTGGAGATGTGGCGCATCCAACGGTGGTTTGAGTGTTTGGAGTCGAGCTGCGATCCAACGATCTTGGACTCCCTGGACAAAAAGGGAAGAACAAGGCGGAGGGTGAGCTTCAATCGACGATGTTGAGCTTCTCTGGCCACCTGAAGCTGCTCCAAGGTCTGCAAACCTTCCCGGAGGCATCCACTAGTTGATGGCAGCTTCAAAATGCTCTAAGGATCATTGAGTTCTCCCAGGAGGTCATAGGAGCAAAGTACTCCAGGTACCTCTAACAATTGCAAAAATGCCCGAGCCGGGCTTTGGGCTAGATGGACTTACAAAGGAAGCACATTGGGTCGAGGGAAATTTTCCTCAACCTATTAAGCAGTGGATGGAAGGAACTGGGACGTGGTGGCGACTGCTCCGGTGAGGGGAGGAGGTAGAGCGCCGAAGTCCAGATCCAGATGGATCTCGTTGAATGGTCGATGGGGCGAAGGAGAGACTTTTAGGAAATGAGGTGATGGTGTCTGGTGCGTCAGAAACTCCAGAGTCCCAGTGGAGGAGTTCGTTGGAGCAGAACTCCGGTAAACTACGAAGGCAGTTTTTAACGATAAGGAGAAGATTAAACATTAATCTACATGCAAGAAATAAAAAAAGAACCTAAAATCTACTTGGAAATTATATAAAAAAATGCCTGATTGGTCGGAGAAAAGAGATGAGTATCTCACGACCAAGGTGGCCGGAGATGGCTAGAATTTACATCATTTTTACTCCTCCACACACAAAAGGGGAGGGCAATCAAGCTGTCACCTTGATCGAGCCCTCGAGAACCAAATGGTGAAAGAATTAGGGAAAAAGGGGATTCGAAAAATGGAAGAAGTTCAGGTGGAGGATTTATGTATAGGTGATTGGAGAGGCTGGAAAATCGAGGTGGCATAGGTGATGCAACGCTCCTCGTTCCACGAAACCAAGCACATGTTATAGTTCGATGGACGAGGAGGAAAAGTGAAGAAGAATCCAACCCTAATAGATGACTACATCGATCGGGGAAAAATGTGGAAATTGTGGTCAAATGAAGTTCTGAGCGGAAGGGCGTCTGGGGAGAAGAGTTAACCAGGGTCAACTCTTGACTCCCCCTAGAAAAAAGACGAGTCAAAATTATTTCAGAAATCAATAATAAAAAATAAATGATTTTATTAAACTAAAGTTATAAAATAAGAAATGTTTATTATTTTAATAGTATTTAATATGATTTTATTTATTGTTATGAGTTAATTTATTACAAGTTACTTTTTAAGGATACATTTATTGGTATATTTATATATGTTTTGTATATTTTTTATTTTGTATTTTTGATTTTATTATTTTATTTTCCTAATTTACATATCTATAACTTATTTTTATATTTATAAATATATTTTTATTATAATTTTCTGATATTTTATGTATACCTAAATAAATATCAGTATTAAATATATTGGTATAAGTTTATGTATTTCATCTATGCATTTATGTATATTATTTTATTTTTATATTTTCTTTATGGTTTTATACTATTATAAATATTTACATGTACTATAAATAATATTTGCAAAATTATAAAATATAAAACTATAAAAATAACAAAGAATAAATAAATGAATATTTTCTTCAGGTAAACTATACAATAGGGGTCCAAAGCCTAACTTTCACATCTTAAATCCAAATTGAATGAAACCAACTTATTATATAGTTTATTAAAAGTATATACAATTAAAATGATTTTGATACATTTTGAGTTTTTATTTATGAGATATGGGTTTGAGAAGGTTGGGTTTTGGATTTTTATTTAAGGTATAAAATGTGCACTATATATTATTTTTATTTAAACTCAATTTGTATTTTTCTATATATTATTATCTACAACTTTCATGTACAATGTTTCTTTATTTGAGATGTAAAGAATAGAAAATAAAATAGGTCCAAAAAAGACTTATAGATGAATAAAAGAATGGAATTTTTATTGGATTTTTGGCCCTTATCTCCCCCCTACTTTATTCCTTGTTGGCCCAATCATCAAGATGCCTAGCTGTCATGGTCTAGGGTTATAAAATACCTTTGGTATTTTATAAATTTTCTTTTCTTTTCTTTATTCTATAATTTTGGTATTAAAAATTATATTTTATAGACAATAAATGGAATAAATATTGAATGTTAATTTGTACATAATAGTACTATTTACATGCATTAGGTAGGTTTGTTAAGGCCAAAATGATAGAATAAAGGTGATGAAATGGAGATTCATCAACTAGTACTAGCCCTTACTATTCATACGCTTCTAGAACACACTTTATGGTTGCTAGATGTGGTACTATGTTTGGGTGGCAATACTGACCCTTACTTATATTCGTAACATCATCATTGCACAATAGCTCAAACCTATTTCCATCAACAGTGGCGGCTTTGCCTCGTGGGTATCCCTTTCCTCCTAACTCTATGGTAGGACTATCTCTACCTCTTGAGTAGCCCTTCTCACTATTGGAGGAATCTGCTATAATATCATATGTAACATCCCAGTGTGTAGACTTGATCCGTTATGGAGTGTTACTGGCCCAGATAACCTTGTTGAACTAGGCCTAATTAGAGTCCCTGTCCACAACCCAAAATGCTTAAGCCCTGGTTTTATAGTAATAGCATCCACTGCTTATAAGATACTATCAAACTTGATTAGTAGATGTGGGACTATGTTTGGGGTGCTACAATCACACCCCATTTATATTCGCATATCCTCATTTCATAATTAATGACCTATGACCTATTCTCAATAACATTGGCATCTTGAGGCAAATTACTTCATAGAGCACATGTTCTACTTGCAATCGAGCATCATCTTCGATTATCAGTTGGAGGAGCAACATCTAGAGTTTCTACAATTAAAAGCTTCAATTAATTGGGAAGAACATACCCTATTCTAGGTAGTACATATACCGTTAGATCATGCGTGATCCTAATGCCTACGACCCTCAAATCAAATCTGAAGACTCGATGGTACAACCATTAGATAAGGACTTGATCAACGACATAGAGCACACCATGCATACTGAACCGTTTAATCTTAATACAAGGGGCAAACTATTAGTGGCTCAAGAAGTTAGGAGACATCTGATGTTGCAGAAAAAGGTAAGGGTAGAACTCAAATTGCAGAGTCTCAAAGGGGCACAAGTGTAAAAACCCTTTTTGTATTAGCATATCATCTAAACTTATCATAAGAAAAGTCAATAGTAAGTCATCATAAAGGATAAAGTAAACAGTATTTTTATAATAGAATAATGCATGAAACAAAATTTTCTAAGCAAGCACCTTTCAAAGTGTTCTTAAAATGGATGACTCTTTTTGAATAGTTGATGTTTGGATGGTGAATAGGGCTAGAATAATGCATGTGATATGATGTGATATTGTCTGTGTTGTATGGATTACAACTATGCTTATATTTATAAGTATTATTTGAGGGTGATTAAAAATATTATAACAGATAAACGTGGGATTCATAATACTAATTCCAATCCATAAATGCACGAGTACAGATGAGGGTAACCAAGACCCAAACTTAATTTGCATCACGGATATCCTTGCATGTTCTCTCATCTTCCCATAGGATGAGAGACAGTTGTTGTACAAACAAAAGTATAGGGTAGGGGTTTCCTTTTGTAGTAGTGAAGAAGCATTTCTTAATGCACTCTTTCAACTTTTGAAAGGCAATAACTCACAAAGGATTAGCATCATAATCAAGGTATAAATTCCATATTTTAAGTATGTCTTCTCAATGATCAAGTTGGTAAAAAGTTTTCGGTGGTGGTATGGCCCACGTGAGCACACGTAACTCATTGGATCCATTTGGTACCGGGTAATCTCGGGGGAACCCGATTTACCCCTCTGCATTCCTGGGTGGAAATTCTATCACAAATCAATGTTACATCACATCACATTCTTTATTCCAATCATCTCCCAACCCTCATAACATTTCAAACAACTATTATTCACCAGAGGTTACCTCAGTCCACCACCTAATCCATTAACTATAGATACCACTAGGGGATTTGTGAATTTTACGAACATAATCCCGAAATATTTTGCATTTACGTACATGCCAACCAGGGCTGACCCTGGGGGTTGTTTGGAAGTGCAACTGCCCAGGGCCCATGAACTTTAAGGGGCCCATTTTCATGCATGCTGAAAAATCTAAAAAATAGGCCCTTTAGATCTCCATCTACCTCAACATTTCTTTTGTCAAATTCTCAATATGGAAAAGATGTTTGGTCTTCCCATGAAATCCTCTACTCAACGGCCACATTTTACCTTTTCAAGCAATTCTTAATTTAATTCGCCATCCCCTCTCTCTTTCTCGATATCTTTGTTGTTATGTTCTCTCGATCTTTCTCTCCCAAAAAATTCGAATGGGAACGGCACTGGTCAAGTGCATGCGTCTGCTCTGTTCTCTTGATCTCTCTCTCTCTCTCCCGAAAAATTTGAAAGGGATGAATGGCATGAAGGATATTGAGAATCCTTAAGCGCATCACGGAAGCGTGTCGATCGCATCGTATGCAATCGGAGCAACTAGTCGTACTAGATGCTAGATGCAGCGGAAATTAAAAAATTTTAACTTTAAAGATGAAACCACATGATCACGAGAACACTTCTCGGATCGTTTCATCAAACCACAAAGTACAAGGAATACCTCTTGAAGCGTGGTTGTGATCGCGAGATCCCAAAGTAGAGATCCTCCTATCTTAAGTCCGATCCACGAAGAACGCACTTGCGGGCGCGATGATGAGTCACGTTCCTTCCCGCAATCCTCGATGAAGATCCAAGCGATGGCTCCCCCGATTTCGTCAAACGAAATCCGTCGTCTTCCTTTAGAGTAAGAAACTCCAAAGAAGATGGAGATCCATGAATCGTCGAAGGCGAAAACCGAGAGTCTCTCCTTTCTCAACCCAAAGTGGACGGCCACTTGATGGAGAGAGAAAGAGAGAGGGCGAGAATGAGAAAGAGAAAGAGAGAGTTGTAACCTTGCACAACTCTTAATGATGTACCATGGAGAGGCTACCCTAGCCCTCCTTATATACTAGTTTAGGATCCAATGGATCTCAATCCATGGGACACATGGATCCAAGGGATATGCTTGGTCCATGAAAAATCAATGGCTAGGATTTGTTGTTCAATAACAACAATTAATCAAGAGATAATATAACAAATGAGGTGGAGTTAACCAACCCCTAAAAAAGGGGGGGCGTCACCCATGAACTCTTCATGGGTGACGCCACCCATGAGGGTGGTTGTATTCTCCATTTTATTTATTATATTATTCCTCAATTAATTACAATAAATATCCACCAAAATAATTCCAAAATTAATTTGTGAATATTTCAATCTTGCCATTGAAAATTATGTGAATCATATTCACAACCCAAACTAGTTAGTAAATTGCATTTCCAATTAATTAACAAATGTGAAGCCAATCCACATTA
The DNA here is from genome assembly GCA_037367405.1 of Ottelia alismoides. Taxonomy (NCBI): domain Eukaryota; kingdom Viridiplantae; phylum Streptophyta; class Magnoliopsida; order Alismatales; family Hydrocharitaceae; genus Ottelia; species Ottelia alismoides. The sequence goes on along the minus strand of JAZKJV010007813.1, from coordinate 335,365 downwards.
TTAATTAACAAATGCTATTTACACAAATTCTCTCTCTTATATATGTATATTATAAATCATATTTATAACACACATATATCATGGATAGTGTTATCCACATTCTCTTAATCCTTGATAATTAAATCTCATTTAATTATCTTAGATAATCATTTTCACAATATGAATCATATTCATATTTAAGCTTGATAATTAAATCACATTTAATCATCAAGTCCTTGCTTGGATATTTCATCAAAAGAATTATTCTTGAACCCTTTCAAGAATAATGTGCTTTCTCCGCAGATACTTGGAGATAAGGACAGGGCGATTGTATTATTCCACGTATAGTGACTTGGATGTTGAGATCTTATCTCAAATCCAGATCTTACGGACCTCCCACAGATGCTTGATTAAATCAAGACCGCAAATCCAATCTTCTCATTTAATCAGAATCTCATTCAGATCAATGTCCAACACTTGGACTAAGATCGGATTGCTTCTCTACTGAGAGGAGTCACTAAAATCCAGACCTGTTTCATCACTCCCTCGGAATGGAAGCGTCATGGATATACAATCGTTTATGATCACATCACCCTTCAGGTATTCCCAATACCTGTACATCCTGCATACTGGAAGACCCATGGTCAACCCGAAGATCAAGATCAATTTTACACTGTCTTCTTCAGGGTTTGATCACTAAGTTTCTCATTTGATCATTGGGATTTGGTATCGATCATATACTTTCCAAAAGCATATATCATACCTAGGTCTTGATCATATACTTTCCAAAAGTATATATCAAACCTACAAATTCAGTCAAGCTTCCAAAGCGAGACGACCGTGCACGGAATTTGATTCCTCCCAATATCTCATGAGTGAGCTCATGTCTTCCGGTTCAGTAGTGAACCTGTATGATCCCTTTGAGAGATCGTATTACTCATATGCCCTTATATGCACACCAACGCGCCGGTGTATAGACCTTGGTTAGGTCATCAACCTATTGGTCTGTCAAATGTACATACTCAGACATATAGCAATACATCTGTCTCCGGTCAGAGGATGCGTGCCTATGCTGTGACAGCATTCAACATAGGACTTAGGTTATCTCGATCTCGTTAAGTCAACTCTTTGACCTAACTAATCTGACACCTCCGAATCTCTATTCCTATGCAGAGGACCTGCATCAAGAGGTCGGTCAGATATCAACCTATGTGAGAAAGGATTGCCATCTCCTACTCAGGCTGGAGATCACATCTTAACAATCATTTGACGGTGCTTGATGAGTCCTCAATCTAACTCTTTAGATATTCATCCAAGCACCAGCCTCTATGATTCAATAATTGAATCAACAGCTGTATGATCATTAAGATAGCCATGGTACAAAACCCTAATTGTACAGAGGGACCTATTATGCAAATTATTTATTCTTCATTTCAGATCAGGGAATGATATTTGCAATAACATTTATTGCATAATGGCTCGCCGTGGGCTCACATGTCCAACAATCTCCCACTAGCCCAAAGAGCCATTAACGGGCTAATCATTTAATCCACACTCATGTGACAATCATATGCTATTTAGAAAAATAGCTAGGTAAGCTGATCAGTCACTCTGTTCCCAAAAGACTATGCCAAGTCCTTTTACGGCACTTGCATATCCCTAGGTAACAGTGCTCGCATCCAATGCGAATGTTGCATCTAATGCAACCTATACTCAATCTTGACAAAGCAATTATAGTGTCCTTGACACTATTGCTCAATAACTATTATAACCAGTATTTCCATAATCCTTATTAGAATACCCTTATTCCGGGAGATCACTATCTCTCAAGGTATCCACAGTTAAGACCTTTTAGATCTCTATCTATAAAGTCTTAACTTCTTGAAAATAAGACATAGAGATCACCATCTCTAAAGCCTTGTCATCTTTGAAGATATTGTTATTACTGCAATCAAGTGTTTTATCTCCATAATAGGATTAGTAACAGTTTACTACTCCCACTGCATGGCAGATATCTGGCTTTTGTACACATCTAGCATACACTAAGCTTCTCGTAACTGATGCACAAGTGCAAGGAGTTCTAGCATTCACTTCCTCAACTCTTTGAGGTGCTATCCCTTTTGATAGGTCAGTACCAAATCTCAAGGGAAGGAAGCCTTTCTTGGAATTTCCAAGAATGGAATATGTCCAAGGTGTACTACAAATGTGACAGTCCCAATGCCCTCTTTTCTTTGATTCTGAACAACTTCAGAACTAAGATCTAAGAGGTATTCTTGAGATCATATCTCAAGGTATGGAATAGCCAGATCATAAAACACTTATTATCATCCTTATATCATTCCAAATGATTAAGATATTATCTACATTTAGCACGATGAACACAATGGCACTCCCACTAAGCTTCACATGGTACATCAAGATTCTATTTGAAATCATAACATTTATAATTTCATCAAATCTTATGTTCCAACAACAAGAAGCTTATTTGAGTCCACAGATGGATTTCTTTAGCTTTCACACCTTACTTTCCAAAATCATGAAGCCCTGGGGCTACTTCATGTGAATATCCTCAGAGAGGTATTCTTAGAGGAATGCAATCTTGAATTACATCTTGAAGATGCAACAGTCAAGTTGTGTAGCTAGGGTTAGCAATATTCTGATGATTTTAAGCATGGCCACTGAAGAGCAAGTCTCATTGCAAGCAATGTCTTCTCTTCCGATGTGTAGCTTATGACTACGAACCGAGCTTTGAAGGTCTCTACCTTCTCATCAGGTTCCCTCTTCTCTTGAAGATCCATTTACACCTTAATGGGTCTAACCCTTATAGGTGGATCCTCGAGGGTCCATATACAACATTTGTATATGAAGTCTACTTTAGACTTTATTGCTAATTTCCATCTTTCCATGTCATAATCCTTAGGAGCTTCATCACATGAAGTCCGATCATTGTCAGACTCAACTGACACATGGAATACATCCTCAAACTCATTTGAAGAGGTATTAATGTTTCATCTTTAATTGTCATTTTAGTTTCCGATTTCAGGAGTCTCATTATCTTCTCAAGATTAAATGAGTTCCTATACTTCATTTTCATCTTGATTCTTAAGAGAGTCATCCTCTAAGAATCATATTCTCAGAAATGAGATCTTTTAAGAATCTCAAGGTCATAAAGTAGGTATCCAATACCATACTTTATTTTCCTAATGAAGTAGCACTCTCAAGTGCTAGATTCCAGCTTACATCCATGGAACCTTATTAAGGATATATATTGTAGTCTCTACCACACATATATACCAGGAAACTAAGAGGATAATTATGCTAAAATTCATCATTGATCAAATCATGTCACACATGATCCAATTGTATCTCCCTACAACTCTATTGAGTTCAGGTTTATCAGGAGGAGTGAGATAGAAATGATATTCATATCTCCATAAGGTATTCTTTGAATTTTATCTAATAGGTACAAGCTACCTAGGTTAGATCAAATTCATTTCATCTTTCTTCAAACTTTGGTTCTAAACCAAAATTGTGAAATCTTTGAACATTTCAAAGGTTTCTCAGGTGAAGAGAAGAAATCTCATATTATACGTAATCATCAATAGATATCACGTATCCATGATGTTTACTATGATATAGATGATCTACATACATCAATATGTATGAGATCTTGAATACCTCGACATCTAACACCATTCTCAGAGAAGGGTGTATTGGACATTTTACTTTGAATACAATATTCACAAGTATGTAAGATTTGAAATTTTAGACATTCTAAGGTTTCATATCTTACTAGTCTATTGATCAAATCAATAGACAAATGTCCAAGGCTTGATGCCAGATCATTGTCAAATGATCTTCATCCTCCTATTGATCTTATAAGGTTTGATTTTCAGTATTAGAAATCTTAATGAACCATTCATTAATATTCTAATTTTGTGGAGTCCACTAGATGTTAGATTACTATCTGAAATATTTCCATCATAACTCTTTATGATAGTTCTATCTCAGAATTCATGTTTATTTCCAACATTTAGAAACAAACAATGGGGTATTCTAATATCTAGGTCATAGAGACATTCTCTAAGACTAAGGGCTCTCCCACTGAGAATATGAAGTCCATCTATCCAACAGAGACTGCTGCAACAATTACAGCAATATCCATGTAGATGACTACTAAACCTTAAGATCAAATTTCTAATCTTCTAATATGTATATGCAACCAATTGCAAATATCACTAGAAGATTGGGATACAATTATCAGACTTTATCTTATGAAATAATAAAGTCAGAGTCAATGATAATATGTATATTATTCTGATGCTCTATCTGAGTCCTTCACTAAGGATTTTAGACAGCCTTGATAGTCATACTATCAACACATCAACTTATTGCAGTATTGACATTCATCCAACTCTTTGGATGTCATATGGAAGTCACAGAAGTAGGTCAACTCTTTGACTTTCCTTCTTACTCGGGTCCGACCCATGCTTCCACTGCACTCTCTTAATCTATAAACAACCATTGCTTAAGACTAAGGATCTCTTATGTTAAATTCAAAAGAATTCAATGTAAGAGCATTTCAACATTTATACATGCTTCACTAAATTCATGCAATATGAATATCATAAAGCTTCATGAATGACTTGAGTATAGATAGTAGAATGATGACACTCATCATATCTACATTCATCTTAACTCTTGGAGACTTAGGTTCAGGTAGGTATTCAAACATTTTGAATACATCATCTCTTTCGAGCTACCATTCTGTATAATGCAGAGAACCATGTCATTCATGAATAAATGTCTAGAGCACATATGTGTGCCAAAATATCTTCTTTTATTTTACAAGGATTATTCGACAATTACGATCACCATCGACATGTCACTTCCAAAGTACACTCGATGAAAGATCAAGACTATAGAGACATACAGACCCTAAGGTGATGTCTTATTGTCTTATTTAATTGTCATTCCTCATTATCTTGAGGAAACTTGCACATTGCAACCACATACATTATGTGTTCAATTGCAAGTACAATATCTGGATCAAGAGTCAATCCATGATATTTTACTGGTTATTGTTGAGTATAACATTGAGTGGGTTTAATGAAGGATTATCTGAAATAAGAAATTTGCATAAGGGTATATATATATTATATATACATGTTTTACTTTGATTTAGGAATTTTATATCAAAGTTGTCATGCCTTGTCAACACTGAAAGTTCATTCCCTTAATCACTTTCAATGTAAGAGATATTCTTACCATTATATCTCTAGCAAGATCTGGGATCTCCTTTCCTATCATTGTCGCATCCCAATAATATGAGAACTTACGACTCCAATAAAAAGAAGCGGGAACTCATTCCGCCTTGCAAGTCCAACTTGCATTCCCAATTCGGTCTTTAACACCCGGGCCCACCACCCCTAAGATGATGTTGACCCGTTGCTAATTGAACCAACCGTCAACAGGATTAGAACTCGCTATGCGCAATCCAATATCGCCCCAATAATATGAGGACTCGATATTGGGGTCACTACGCATACGGCCTTACTCTTTCGAGAAGCAAAGAGCCCGATCCAGATGCGCTTGCATATAGGATCTGTCACTTCGGACAGGCGTCTCCTACATACAATCCCTGGCGACGGAACCCTTCGCCTTGACGGGAGACCATGGATGTCACTTATGTGATCCTCCACCTCATATTCAAATTGTAATTAATTATCGTGAATCATATTCACATAATTAATTCTTCCAAGGGAAATACACATCTATTCATAATAGAGTGTTTATTGGATATAATTAATTTAATCACATTAAATTAATCATCAATCCAATCATCAATCAACAAACATGTCTTTTACTTGAATAGTAGGTATAATCTCAAAATACGTATTATTCGAATTTTAATAATTAGAAAAATACATATTGTCTGTCTCCGGTATTATACAATCCCTACCCGCTGTCATGGCCAGTACCGACGAGAGTGGGATGGACCACATACGTTGCAACCCGCGACCCCAATGCTCTCCGACTAGGCACCACATCCGCCTCGGGAAAGGATAATACCAGATAGACCATCATGTATTTTGAGATGTTCATCGGTTTTTCAACCGAAAGTTATACCATATAGTACAAATCAAAACATTTTTGATTATAAGGAGATTTGCTAGACAAATCCCCAATCCTATTCAAGCAAAAGAAAGGGTTTTTCATGTAAAAGTTGTCCTACAACTATTGTAGGATAAACTATAGTTTTCATGAAAGCAATGTTTGTTGATGAAACAATGATCAAGATCTAATATCTTATCATTGTAGTTTAGGCAAGTGTCATTCAATGAAATAATTATTTCTTTAAATATTTCACAAATATTTATCACTAATTATTCCAGAAAATTAACAATTAATTTTCATCATGATAATTGAATGACATATCACAAGGTTCAAGATCAAAATTATTAATTTCCAGCAGTGACCCCCAATCACTAAAATTAACTTATCTTGATCAATTTAAATCCAAAAAATACAAACTCAGTTTCCAAAGATTGCCTATTTGATTTATCAAAGAACCCAAGTGATAATTCACGCATTTCAAGGCGGATTAAAACCGTAATCATCTCATTAATTACGTTCAAATCCGCAGTTCCCGCAACAGTGAATATAGTCATATTCAAAAAGCCATATCTTGAGCAAATAAAGTCCAAATTTAGTAAACTCAAGTCCTATGGTTTCCTTGTTTAATGGGGAACAAAATCCAATTGAAAATTTCGTGTTTAAACATTTTTAAACAGAGCCGAAAAATTCAATTTTACAGAGGTGCGAAAATTGAAATGCAGTAAAATTTCGCAACCCTTTCAAGAACCAAATCGTCTTAAGGTCTATGGATCATATCCAAAACCTTATTCAACCTGGCTCTGATACCACTTGAAGGATATTGAGAATCCTTAAGCGCATCACGGAAGCGTGTCGATCGCATCGTATGCAATCGGAGCAACTAGTCGTACTAGATGCTAGATGCAGCGGAAATTAAAAAATTTCAACTTTAAAGATGAAACCACATGATCACGAGAACACTTCTCGGATCGTTTCATCAAACCACAAAGTACAAGGAATACCTCTTGAAGCGTGGTTGTGATCGCGAGATCCCAAAGTAGAGATCCTCCTATCTTAAGTCCGATCCACGAAGAACGCACTTGCGGGCGCGATGATGAGTCACGTTCCTTCCCGCAATCCTCGATGAAGATCCAAGCGATGGCTCCCCCGATTTCGTCAAACGAAATCCGTCGTCTTCCTTTAGAGTAAGAAACTCCAAAGAAGATGGAGATCCATGAATCGTCGAAGGCGAAAACCGAGAGTCTCTCCTTTCTCAACCCAAAGTGGACGGCCACTTGATGGAGAAGAGAAAGAGAGAGGGCGAGAATGAGAAAGAGAAAGAGAGAGTTGTAACCTTGCACAACTCTTAATGATGTACCATGGAGAGGCTACCCTAGCCCTCCTTATATACTAGTTTAGGATCCAATGGATCTCAATCCATGGGACACATGGATCCAAGGGATATGCTTGGTCCATGAAAAATCAATGGCTAGGATTTGTTGTTCAATAACAACAATTAATCAAGAGATAATATAACAAATGAGGTGGAGTTAACCAACCCCTAAAAAGGGGGGGGGGGCGTCACCCATGAACTCTTCATGGGTGACGCCACCCATGAGGGTGGTTGTATTCTCCATTTTATTTATTATATTATTCCTCAATTAATTACAATAAATATCCACCAAAATAATTCCAAAATTAATTTGCGAATATTTCAATCTTGCCATTGAAAATTATGTGAATCATATTCACAACCCAAACTAGTTAGTAAATTGCATTTCCAATTAATTAACAAATGTGAAGCCAATCCACATTATTAATTAACAAATGCTATTTACACAAATTCTCTCTCTTATATATGTATATTATAAATCATATTTATAACACACATATATCATGGATAGTGTTATCCACATTCTCTTAATCCTTGATAATTAAATCTCATTTAATTATCTTAGATAATCATTTTCACAATATGAATCATATTCATATTTAAGCTTGATAATTAAATCACATTTAATCATCAAGTCCTTGCTTGGATATTTCATCAAAAGAATTATTCTTGAACCCTTTCAAGAATAATGTGCTTTCTCCGCAGATACTTGGAGATAAGGACAGGGCGATTGTATTATTCCACGTATAGTGACTTGGATGTTGAGATCTTATCTCAAATCCAGATCTTACGGACCTCCCACAGATGCTTGATTAAATCAAGACCGCAAATCCAATCTTCTCATTTAATCAGAATCTCATTCAGATCAATGTCCAACACTTGGACTAAGATCGGATTGCTTCTCTACTGAGAGGAGTCACTAAAATCCAGACCTGTTTCATCACTCCCTCGGAATGGAAGCGTCATGGATATACAATCGTTTATGATCACATCACCCTTCAGGTATTCCCAATACCTGTACATCCTGCATACTGGAAGACCCATGGTCAACCCGAAGATCAAGATCAATTTTACACTGTCTTCTTCAGGGTTTGATCACTAAGTTTCTCATTTGATCATTGGGATTTGGTATCGATCATATACTTTCCAAAAGCATATATCATACCTAGGTCTTGATCATATACTTTCCAAAAGTATATATCAAACCTACAAATTCAGTCAAGCTTCCAAAGCGAGACGACCGTGCACGGAATTTGATTCCTCCCAATATCTCATGAGTGAGCTCATGTCTTTCGGTTCAGTAGTGAACCTGTATGATCCCTTTGAGAGATCGTATTACTCATATGCCCTTATATGCACACCAACGCGCCGGTGTATAGACCTTGGTTAGGTCATCAACCTATTGTTGAACACGAAAAATCGCAGAGGTCGTGTCGACTCACAAGGCGAATCAACAGTCGCTGATTTGACCTCCAACAAAATCCGATATTCAAACAACAATTAACCCACAACAGATAAATCAAACAATGAAAGTAAATGTGCGGAGTTAAAATTTATTATAACTCTACAACAAGATGTGTATAGTGCAAGTATGTGTAGAGGTCGAACACAGGGAGCAGACAGGTAGATCGGGGCACAAGTGCTCAAAAATGTGTGTGTTGTGATCAAGTGCCTATTATGCTATTTTGGTGGGTTTTTTGAATTTTATATTTTTTTATTTAATTTTTAATTTTATATTTTTGTATTTTGATTTTTAATTTACTGATTTTATATTTTCTTTTTGTATTTTATATTTTTTTATATTTTCTTTTTCAATGTTGGAAAATAAAAGCAATGTAATAAAGGCAAGCTAGAGTATTTATAAAAAGGGATAAAAATACTCAAAAATAATGAAATAAAGTCTTTCTGGTCTTTTTATACTTTTTTACTGTTTTTGTGATTTTTGGGTAATTTTGAGAATGTTTTTGGTATTTTTAATTATCAAAATAAAGAAAGCAGTGAATAAAATACAAGGCTGAAACTAAAATGGAGAAATAAAATAGCAAACAGTAACAAAAATTCTCCAAATTAATTTTCACTCAAAGACAATAAAACAAAGAAAATTCAGAAAAAGAAAACACTATTTTTGGATTTTTTATGGATTTTATAAATTTTTATGAAGGTTTTTAGAGTTTTGCAATTTTTTGGAGTTTGGTTTTATATTTTTTAATGATTTTTGGCTGGGAATTAAAACTAACTAAAAGACACAAAATATATTTTTTTGGGATTTTTCTGAGGTGTTTTTATATTTTTTTGTGATTTTCTAATGCAAACAGTGCTGAAAATGACTATTTTTGAATTTTTATAAATAATAAAATGCAATAAACATGCAAAATAGAAATATGGCGTGAAACTATTATGAAACAGGACTCTACTATGATTTTTGGGGATTTTTTTGGGGTTTTAGAGATGCATGCATAAAATACAAGAAGCATCAAGAAACTACATGTGCGCAGGGGTATTTTTGAAATATTCAGAAAGTGCAAGGGCCTCTGCGCAAATGTCTCAGAAATATTATAACTGAATAAAAATCTCGCGGACTGAACATTAATAGCCAAAATGTCCGGGAGAATCGTGCAAAACTTCCAGGCCCACGTGCATAGCACGCGCCTGGGGGGGGGGCTTTTCGCAATTATCAAAAACGTGCGGGGCACAGTCGCAAAATTACAAGATATATATATGCTGCAGATGAAAGCTTAGGTTCTATTATAAAATACAAAAGTAGGCTGGGTATAGCTCAAAATTACCAAGCCTGGGGCGCATCCGACGGTGGGAGAGATCCCACTTAACCACGTGGCAGCTCCACAGGGGCCGATACCCCTTCGCGCCCAACGGTGAAGATTAGAAGACCGGAGGCTCGATCTACGGCTGGAAAAGACACTGCATCCAACGGTGGCTGTACGCCACGAAGAACCAGCCAAAGATCGACGGCTGCTGCTATCCGCGGAAGAACGGCTGGAGAACTCGCCGTTGGCGAGTTTCAAAGAGGCGCGACACGCTCCTCCAGCCTCCTCACGGCCTTCCAATCGCACGTCCAATCTCCTGCGGCCCCGATGAACAGTCCAGGGGCGCTAAATGAGCCCGGGGAACGGCTGGGCGAGCTCCCCAAGCTGCGGGCTGCTCCGGCCACCTGGGCGTGTTTGCGTGACGCGCCTGACCTCAGGAGAGGACCTTCAGATCCTGCAAAGACATATAAAAACGCGACAGCGCAAGGAGCATAGATCTGACGTTTAACGGCGATAAAAAGATGAATGGCGGGACGTTTGGAGTGGCCGGAGCTCCAGGAGCTCCGGCGAGGTGTCGATCAGGTGGCTGGATGGGTAATAGGCGAACCTAGGTATGGGATGTGTACCTACGACTACTGCAAGGTTAAAGTTGCGAGAAAAATACAAGGGGAAACAACCTCGAGGGCTATGGAGCCCAAGGTTTGAACCTCAACGCCGGCGACCGGCGGAGATAGGTGGAGATGCCGTTCACCCCACCAGACGCCTCCGCGCAAAGGCCGGAGAGGACCTGTCACCTCCTCGATCCTGGACCTGCAAGCAGAAGAGGGTTTGGCTAGGAAAAACGGGTTCAAAAGTTGGAGGATGGAAATGGGGGGTTTTTGAAAGTTGGTCGAGGTGCGATGTTCGAGGACAGATCACGGGCGAGGGAAGAAGATCTGGTAGGATCCAATAGGTCGGCGCGGATCTCGGATGTTCAGGGTACAATTTTCGTGAAGGGACCATCTTCCCTCGAGCAACGCCCTGATGGCGAAAAAATCGAGAAGAGAGAGAGGTCACGGGCGTCTAACAAGGCTACAAGAGAAGGACAGACTGTTGACCAGTGGGTCAACAGTCCCAGCCCCCTGGTTGGTCCACGTGGACCAACCAGGAAAAACCTATCAAAAATGTTTTGTAAAATCAATAAAAAATAGTAAATGATTTTATTAATTTTTAATTATAAAATAAAAAATGTTTCTTATTTTATGAATTAATTTATGGTGATTTTTATTTATTTTTATGGAGTATATTTTTACAAGTTTGCATTTATACCCTTATAGGTATATATATATCTATATATTAAGGTATTCTATTTTTATTTAGGTATTTTTAATATTGTTATTTTTATTTATGATTTTTAATAATTATAAAATACTTTTATCTACACAAATATATTTTTATTTTATTTTTTCTGATATGTTTTGTATATTTAATAAAATACAAGTATGTTTCATATAGGTATATATATAGGCAATGTATCTATGTATTTTATTTTTAAGTATTTTATTTTTATTTTGATTTAGGTTTTTATTCTTATTTTAATGTACATAATTATTATAAGTATTATTTACAACATTATAAAAATATAAAATTGAATAAATAATGAATAAATAATAAATTGAATATTTTATTCAGTACAAGTGTACAATGAGGGTCCAAAACTCAACTTTCAAACCGTAGCTCCGCCAAATGCGAAACCACCGCCATTGGATAGATTATTTTATTCTATATACAATTAAAGGTGAGTACACTGCATTTGGAGTTTTTATTTGTGAGATACGGGTCTGGGAAGTTGGCATTCTGGATTTTTATTCAGACCATAACTTTTTATCTGTGCATTATTTTTCTGTGAAATCAATTTTGTATTTTTCTTTATAAAATTATCTACAACTTTCTTGTACAAAGTTTCTTTATTTGATGAATAAAAAGTGGAACCAAAAATAGGTCCCAAAAGGAATAAAGAATAAATATAATGTATAGGTATTTTATCTGTGTTTTGGCCCTTATCTCCCCCTACTTTATTCCTTGTCGACCTATTCATCAAGATGCCTAGGTCTCGGGGTTTTGGGTCATAAAATATTTACAATATTTTATTCTTTTTCTTTTCTTTTCTTTATTCTATTATTTTGGCTTTAAAAACCGCATTTTATACAATATTTACACATATATACATGAATGCTAAAATGCATGAATTACGCCTATTTACACGCATTTACTAGGGTTTTTAAGGCCAAAATGATAGAATAAAGATGATGAAACGTGGATTCATCACCTATTGGTCTGTCAAATGTACATACTCAGACATATAGCAATACATCTGTCTCCGGTCAGAGGATGCGTGCCTATGCTGTGACAGCATTCAACATAGGACTTAGGTTATCTCGATCTCGTTAAGTCAACTCTTTGACCTAACTAATCTGACACCTCCGAATCTCTATTCCTATGCAGAGGACCTGCATCAAGAGGTCGGTCAGATATCAACCTATGTGAGAAAGGATTGCCATCTCCTACTCAGGCTGGAGATCACATCTTAACAATCATTTGACGGTGCTTGATGAGTCCTCAATCTAACTCTTTAGATATTCATCCAAGCACCAGCCTCTATGATTCAATAATTGAATCAACAGCTGTATGATCATTAAGATAGCCATGGTACAAAACCCTAATTGTACAGAGGGACCTATTATGCAAATTATTTATTCTTCATTTCAGATCAGGGAATGATATTTGCAATAACATTTATTGCATAATGGCTCGCCGTGGGCTCACATGTCCAACATGGCACTGGTCAAGTGCAGGTGCCTGTCGTGGCTAAGGGGATTGCGGTCTTTTGGAATCCGGTAATTCTTTTGTTATATGTTATCTTATTTTTTAAATCTTCTATTCTTTACTTGTTTCGCAGTTCGAAATTCTTTTAAATTTCTGGGACCGCGTCTTTCCTTAGAGATTTATTGTTAACCAATATCAGGATACACATGCATTGTAGATCGAGGGACAAATTTCATAGCATCAGACGGATTGTTAATTAAGATTCAATGCAGCTAATTTCATGCGAATTAATTAAGATTGACATATAATTATGTGATTATCAACAATGGATGGAAGATGTGTGATTTTCTGTTTAATCTGTCTCCTATATTTTCCTGGATACTGATAAAATCGAGATATATTGTAATAAGTTTAACTAATGGGTTTGACAGGGCTGCCCCTTGCGGGAAGCCAACATGGTTGCTCCACCCTCATTTTCCGCAATTTTTTATTTTTTTTGAAAAATTTCACCACGTATATTCATCTATATATGCCTCCTATATGCCATTCAAATTTCGTCAAGAACAGAGTCTCATATGCTCTCCATCTATAACATGTAATTTTAACGGTCTTAAAATTGTTGTAATCGTACATGTTCTAGATGGAGGGCATAGGAGTCTATGTTTCTGATGAAATTTGAATGGCATATAGGAGGGATATATAGATGAATATACATGATGAAATTTAAAAAAAAATAAAAAAATTATTGAAAAAGGGGGGCGGGGCATCCCCATTTTTTCCTTAACTTATATATAACATATATTGCATTGGGAATCGAACAAATATGGCTCTTGTTTTCATGGTGAAATACATATAGATACAAGATAACATGGCATATGCTATATTGAACTATATATATCCTCTCTGTATTCATAAAATAAGAGTGAGTTCAAATACCCACGTAGTTGTTGCATTTCCTTATAGCATAATGACTTTCTGCCATATTTTTCCTTCTTCCAAAGAGATAATGAAAATAATAGCAGGGATTGTTGTGAGTATTGCAATTGTAGATTGAAGATTAATTGAAGGGAGGAAGTTGTTTGAATATTAAACCATTCGCTTAAGAATGATTTTGTCTAGTAAGGTATTTATTCGGTAGTAATAACTTGAATCTCATAGTAATATCAAGGACGTCGATTTGGGTAGTGTACGAGTGCAATGGCTCAGGGCTACATCAACTTTAGGGGTCTATTTTTACATGTATTCATCCTTTAATTTAGAAAAAATATTATATGTCCTAATGAGGCCTTGTAGAATCAAATTTTTAATAAAACAACTCACTAAAAAATAAGCAATCGAATTTTTCGATGAAACAATTTGTTAGAAAATGAGCTCTTGTGGAATCGATTTTTTATGAAACAACTCGTCAAAAAGTGAACCTCTATAGAATCGAAATTTCAGTGAACAACTCAATGTTAATGTCATGAACTTATATAAGGGCACATTGTTCGTCGAAATTTATAGGGGCCCATTTTTTCTCTTTTGCCCAGGACCCACAAAATATCAGGGACGGCACTGATGCCAACTAAATCAGAGATCACATGACCGTCAAGTTAAGTTGTGTTTGATTATGCACAACGCCCACACACGTTTTGCAATTTCCTAACAGGTGCAGGTCAACTGCAATCACGTGGTTTGCCACGTGAGCTCTGGAACTTTTGTGCATAATCTCTCCCTTGTTTATATAATTATACGCACGTATTATATTGTTTCTAATAATAACGCCTATATCCACGTGAACCAAATATTAAATATACCTATTATACATGTATAAATATAGTAAAAATAAACAATCCTATATAATACATGTTTAAAGTATAGTTACATGGATGTTTATTGATGTTGTATCCGCAAAACATTCCGATTACTATTTATTTTCCGGTCACGCTAAAACCTTCAGCATGGTATTTGTAATTTTCATACATGTGAATATAAAGGTTTCGAGTGTTCGCTTGCAGCCTTTTTTCTTTCATTTTTTTTTGCAATGACTGACTAACTTTTTACCTTTTTTTACTAACCTCAATTGAAGAACCATTTATATATGTATGTAAGTATGTAAAGAATCCCATATATAAACAATTGATAACTTTGTGATAGGAAAAATGAAAATTGGACTCATCCCTTACCAACTATGCTTTCACAAGTAAAATATAGAGCTGCTCAAGAGTAGGAATCATCAGAAGATACACTTGTGGGCTCCTATGACTATCCCAGTAAAAGCATAATCTTAGAACTTTCTTGGGTTTTCTTCTGATTTTTTAAAAGAAAGGGACTAATGCTTTTAATGGAAAACCTCGGTTAAGCAAAGTAGATTTATCAAACGAAGTCAAAAAATAATTATGTTTGGCTATTGATATTTAAAATAGCAAGTTAAGCTAATCATGGGCTCGCATTTCTTTAGTTCAGGTCTTTCAAGGAATCTCCCGAGCCTTAATATTAGCAATATTAAATGAAAGCAATAATTAGATGTAAGAAATAAGGATACTTTTCTCCATACTCAACTTTTATTGGTATAAAAAGGATAAGGGGAGCTATTCCTTAAATGATAAGTATTGTATGATGGATAATATGAACGAGGCACACAATAATTAGAAGGATATCTTTGTGAAGTTCACTTCTACAAGGATGAACTTGTCATCGTTCATTATTTCTGGTTCTTATTCTATCTTATTCTTATCCCTCAACAAACTGAGACTTTAAAGAATTAATATAGTTCAAATCTTAATTTCAGATCTTATAATTTTTCTGAAAAGACCAACCACGGGCAGTTTCTCAATGAGAATGAATGTTCGCAGCTATATTGACGTGAAACTTGACGAAATATGGGCATCTGCTGATCTGCATGGTCCTCCTTTCATGCTAGAATTGATTGATCTACATAGGTCATATTGTACATGTTGTTGGATCTTTATGTATTTCACTTACTTTCCCTACCTTTTAATTTTAAAATACATTTTATTTTTGCCAATATTTGTTTAAATCGACCCAATTTCTAATTGGCACACAAATTCCTAACCCATTTATGATCTTGGAAATGAAATCCATTAAAGGCAGTTGAACAACCACCTTCCCTCTTTTACATCCAATTCATTGGTTGTTTAGATAACCCTTTTGACATTAAACGGATCTTATCGGTAATATTGAGTGCGAGGAATGATACTATGGGAGCTTGTTCATCCCTTAATGTTTAGAGGGAAATGGTGGTCCCTTTGGGCTGCATATTAATTGACAATCCATCTATATAAAGGGTTGTACCATCAACCATTTGCATATAACAAAGAACTAACAACATCTTCCAGTTCTCCACCTCTATCTATCGTTCACCACTTGTGCGCTCATCATGGATTCGGACACATTCTTTAGTTTATTTTTCTCTACGATGACGAGGGCCAACGAACGTTCCGCGATGTTTTCTTGTTGATTGAATCCGAGAGCCAGACCGCCACCAAGATCATGCATAGGAGCGACAGAATCCGACTTCACGACAACATCTTCAGACGTGCCTCCATTTCCTAGACTGGATCTTTGCAACAAAGATTTCTTTATTTTATTTTGATCACCTTTGCTTACCTATCTAAAATAAAAATTAACCTAGAAAACGATACTAGATTACTATAGTTTATCCAACATTGTGAAGTCAGATCCACATATTTTCTATCTACTGTTTGCTATCGCATTTGTTAATTAAACCTCTACTAAAAATGGATCCTAGAGGAATGATGAGCATGGAAGATATTTCTAGTCTTAGACCCCAAAATTTTGTAGGATTACATTTTCATAGATGGAACAAAAAATGAAATTTTGGCTCACCTCATTGGGATTGATTTATGCTATAACTCCTCATGAGAAACTTGAATCTCCTATCAAAACTGCAGACCATGTCAACTTCGTTTCTAATGCTTTATTCTCAATATGTTCCACTTACAACGATCCATTTGCTTCTCCTACATCTCATCCTAAAATGCATAGATAAATAGATTACCTTTGTCATGATAGGATTCTTTCAGATTTATTCGATGAACTTTATGACCTCTACCGTATGCACCCTACTTCTCTCGAGCTTTGGAAAGTTTTAGAAAATAACTTTGGTATGCAAGATGAGGGTTTGGAACAATATACTTTTTATCTTGTGGCTTGATTATAAGATGGTAGAAAATAAGGTTGTCTCCATACAAGTTCTTGAATATAAAAACATTGCCTCCAAGTCTATTGCTAATAGATATAAAGCTTGAGGAGAATGTACAAGTAGCATCTCTAATAAAAAAACTCTCCTTTTCTGGGAAAGACTTTGCTAAATCTCTCTGTCATAGACATGAAAAGATCAACATGTCTTCTCTCTTAAAGACCCTTCAAATCAAAGATCATCACAGGGCAAAAGACACTAAGTACAACCCTCCTGTCGATCTTGTAGACTATGTCAACCCCACAAGAAACCTCATAATTTTCACCCCAAATCTAAAAATCGTTCAAGAAAGGCAAGCAACCTGATCAGAATAATAACATTGATTCTAAGGGATAATCCATCTGCTACACAAGTGGCAAGTCGGGTCACCTTACAAATGTATGCAAGAACCACAATGGATAAAAGAAGCAACTTCCTAAGAATACTGAAGTTAATATGATTTCTTTGGGGGTATATGCTTTTGAAAGGTTAGAAATCAAATCTATTATCCTTAATGTTATTTTTTTCTCACATGAGATTTGGCGGTCAGATTCTGAAGCAGTATCTCACATTTATTATGATCGTTCTCTTTTTTTCCATCTATCAGGCTGATAGCAGCCGTATCATCTATTGAGGTGATGATGTATCTATAAAACACATTGTAGGCTTTGGACATGTTGACTTGAAGCTCACATCAGGGAAAGTCTTGAAGTTACATGATGTTTTACATGTTCCTAGTTTTAAGAAGAAGCTTATCAGTTAAGTTCTAGTTATGTCTTCTGGTTACTCCTTATTAAGTAAGGGTAATAAAGTTGTAATATATCGTTTTGGTTCTTATATAGGTGCCGACTACACTTGTAGTGGTCTTATCAATATTAGTGTTGAGTCTTGTAATGGTTCTTCCCATATAAATGAAAATTACATTAGAGCTCTTTCTGCTACTATGCCATCTAATGTTTGACATGCTCTTTTAGGACAAGTGAATCAAAACAATGAGGTGTATGATTCACATGGACTATAAACCTCAAAATTGATCTGATAGATAATGATAGATGTCAAATTTGTGCGTAAGCTAAATTGCCTAAGAAACCTTTTAGATCAATAGAAAGAAACTCTGTATTAATTGAGCTTGTTCATACCGATGTATGTGATCATGTTCTTATTCGTGATAATATGTGCTACTCTGTAACCTTTATCGATGACTTTTTCAAGTAATATTATGTTTATTTGCTAAGATATAAGGATAAGCAAATGGAAGAGTTTAAAGTCTACAAAATCCAAGTAGAAAATGAAACTGATAAGAACATAAAAAGGATTAGATTTGATAGAGGGGGTGAGTATAATTCAAATGAACTACGCTAGTTCTGTGAGGAAGATGACCTTATATATGAAATCACTGTCCTTATAACCCTCAGTCTAATGGTGTGGTCGAAAGGAAGAATATAACACTGATCAATATGGTCAATGCCATGTTAGCTGAATCTAATCTTAACCAACGATTGTGGGGGAGAGGCTCTCTTAACTGCAAATTATTTTCTTAATCATATCCCTTTTAAACACATAGACAAAACTCCTTATAACCTTTAATTTAACAGAAAACATGTTTTAAAGCACCTTAAAGTATGAGGATGCTTAGTCAAAGTTAGGATCCTTGCAAATAAGAAGAGGAAGTTATTTCCTAAAATCGTTGATTCTATTTTCATAGAGTATGTAGAAAACAATAATGTCAATATATTTCTAGTTATAAAATTTGATATCCTAAAATTAGGATCAATTCTATACTAGATATTAGACATATAAATGTAGTACATTATGAAAACGTCTTTCCTCTCAAATCTTCTCTCCCTATATAAGTTGGTGAAGGAACTTCAAACTTTGAAACCCTTGAATCCCCTCAAGATATAACTCCAATTATTGAAGAAGTTGAAACCTAAATCAAGAAGTTGTTGAGACTCCTAGTGACCTTTGTCATGATTTCTGCACTCTCTTAGTAGAAGAAGACCCCAAGACCTATGATGAAGCTATGAAATCCATAGACCATAGTTTCTAGAAGAAAGCCATTGATAATGAGATAGAATTCATAATGAACAACCACACTTGAATTCTAACCGACCTTTTCCCCTGATACAAGACCATTGTATGTAAATGGGTATTTAGGAAGAAGTTGTAAGTATATGGTTCCATAGATAAGTTTAAGTCCAGGCTAGTAGCCAAAGGATATACCGGAAAGAAGGTATTGATTATTTTTTACATCTATGCTCCCATAACAAAAATCACCTCTATATGTGTACTTGTCTCCTTAGTCGCGATCCATAATTTTGAAATCCATGAAATAGATGTCAAAACTTCTTTCCTAAATGGTGACCTTGAGGAAGAATTTATATAGATGAACCTGAAGAGTTGTAGTCCCTAAACAAGCACATAAGGTTTGTAGACTACTAAAATCTTTACATGGGTTAAAACAAGCACCTAAGCATCGAAATGATAATTTGATAAAAAAATATTTTATCTGATGGATTCACTGCTAATGAATCTGATAGATGCAGTTATTCTAAATCTTCTATGAATGATTTTGTAATCATGTGTGTTGTATATCGATGATATTTTATAGGATCAAATTCAACTATTATTTCTGAGACTAAATGTTTTTTTTTGCTAAAAACTTTGATATGAAAGATTTAGGAATAGTTGATGTTATACTTGGCATAAAATCGAATAGATCCACTTCTGGATATACTCTGATCCATTCTCAGTATGTAGAAAAATTTTACATAGGTTCGATATGTACCATAATGTGCATGTAGTACTCCGTATGATCCCTCCTTAGATCTTAAGGCACATAGTGGTAATCCTGTGGACCAATCTAGATATGCTTAAATCATTTGAAGTCTAATGTATATATCTAACTATTCTATACCCGATATAGCTTATGCTATCAGTAGGTGAAGTAGGCACACTAGTTTTCCTAACACTGATCATTGGAAGGCTTTGGCCAGAGTTTTTATATACCTTAAGGGTACTGTGGATTACAATCGTCAATAAACTGGTGGTGTTGTAGTTTCTTGGAAATCTTCCAAACAAACTGTTAGAAAGAGATCCACAATGGAGGTTGAGTTTACAGCTTTAGATTTAGCTTGTTTTCAGGCAAACTGACTAAGAAACCTCTTAATAGATTTACCCATCATTTCAAAGTTGTTTCCTCTTATCTCTATTCACTGTGATAGTAGATCTTCCATAAATAAAGCTAAACAAATTAAGGGTAACTTAGAAAAATGATTTATGAGATTAAGGAATGAAGAGGTGAGAGACTTCATTACCCAATGTGTAATATCTCTATAATTTGTGAAATCTGTAAAGAACATTACTGATCCTCTCACAAAGTGCCTGGCTACAAAGCAAGTACTCAGTGCATCGAGGGGGATGGATCTTTTACTCATTAGTTGAACACCATAATGGTAACCCAACCAATCCAAAACTGGAGATCCCATGAGGAATGGTTCAATGAGACAACTAAGTTGAGTCAATGCTCGTTGGAAGCACAAACTTAGGAGTTTTACTCCTGATCATCCCTATGGTGCGTGGTGCTTCGATGCTGTCTTGGTGGAGGAAGTGTGTTTCTCTGAATGGAGTCAAGCCATATGTGACAAGATGTAGGACCAGACCGTACACCCTTGGAGGTACCTACTTTGTGAGTGTAACCCTAGGCTAGGGTTTATGTGAGTTGGCTATTCTTGCTAGAGCGCTCATAAAACAGATTCTTGCGAAGGTCGTAATGCACACACCGATATGAACAACCTCATGCCTTAATCAATGTTTGCATGATTTATTAAAATTCAAATAATAGAGTCTGGTTCAAAACGTAGTTCACCACATCTCTCCGGAAATAGATGAATCATTGCTAAGCAAGGTTCAAAGCCACAAGCAACCTTTGCCGAAAGACATAGTTCTATCGTATTTTATGTTTTTAAATTTTCTTTTTCTTTAAATTTTTATTTTATATTTATTAATTAATACTTATGAAATATGTGGGGGGATGTTGGATTCTTTATGTATTTTACAAACCACTCCTACCTTTTACTTTTAAAATACATTTTATTTTTTCTAAGATTTGTTTTAAGTCGATGCAGTTCCCGATTGGCGCATAAGTTTCTAATCCATTTATGATCTCAGAAATGAAATACATTGAAGGTGATTGAACAACCACCTTCCCTCTTTTAAATCCAGATTCATTGTTTGTTTAGATAGCCGTTTTGGCATTAAACGGGTCTCCTTCGTAATGTTAGGTTCGACCAACGATACTATGGGAACTTGTTTATCCGTTATTGTTTAGAGGAAAAAGATGATCCCTTTGGGCTCCATATTAATTGACAATCCTTCTATATTAAGGGTTGTACCATCAAGTATTTGTATACAACAAAGAACCGACAACATCTTCTAGTTCTCCACCTCCATCTATCTTTTATCACTTGTGCACTCATTGTGGACTTGCGATGACACATCCTTTACTTTGTTTTTCTTTATGACGACGAGGTCCAGCGGACGTTCCACACTATTCTCTTGCTAGTACCGAGAGGCTACAACCCCCTTGGGGTGATTGAATCTGGGAGTCAGACTGCTATCAATCTCTTGCATAGGAGCGACGGAATCTAACTTCACGACAGTGTCTTAAGACGTGCCTCCATTTCCCAGACTGGCTCTTCGCAACTAAAATTTCTTTGTTTTTTTGTATCACAATTGCTTGCCTATCTAAAATCAAAATTAACCTTACAAATAATACTAGATTACTATAGTATTTTCCAACACATGGTACACTATCAATTCTTTGGGATGTGATATCATATATTCACATCTAGGAGGATTTGTTCATTATTGTATCTCTTATCAATTGTTTCTTGCTTACTAGCGATTTTACTCTATTCCGTTGAGAAATCCTCTCTATTATAGAGTGATAACCGGAAACACAGAAGCAAGAATTTTACCGAGGGGCCAAATGTATAATTATTATGTATGTAGAAAAAATATTGTATTGTCAAATGATGTTTTCAATAGTGTTCGTATTTTGAAATGAACTTATTTCAATTTTGATAAACTTACAACAAAAGTTCATGATTAAAAGAAAATAATAAAATTTATTTTATTTACAAGGAATACTAAAAATAATTAGAGAGATAAATAAACTTGAATACAATTTTATATCAAATTATACTTATATTTTTAATAATTTGGATATTATTAGATAAATTATAAAAAAATAATTAAAATTGAGCGAGGTAACATTTGAACATCCAAAATAATAAATATGTTATTCTGCCATTTGGCCATTAAATAAATTTACAACAACTTATTAACATTAATATTTATTATAAGAGATATCATATTAAAACTTAATACTTTACACAAGGGACATGTAATAATTAAGAAGGGGTTATGACCGTCAATGACATATACTAGTTCCGCCCTTAATTATCTCAATCCATGCCAACTCTCATCTTTGTACTTTTTATCACAGAAACAAAATCTTTTGGATAGTAAATCCAACCAGTATCCAACGGGTAAACCATTTGAATGTTATTTTGCATACACACTATTCCTTCTTTAATCTCATTAGGGTTTGCATGCTCCGTCTTAACTTCATAATAATTCAAGAAATCCAGATTAGGAGAATCGTACGAATGAAAGCAGTGAAACAAAAAGCCGAACATGCACCGGAGGGACAGGATGGAACGGGAAGAAGCAGTACCGAAGGCACCCAGAGGAAGGACCAGTGCAAGCTCAGAGGATGGACCACTGTCATCAAGTTTTGGCAGCCAGAGGTTGCCACACCCATCCCCATCCCCCCTGACATCGCCCCCGGCAGGACCATCTGCATGAAGCGAAAGCTCGACTCCAGGGCCCCTCTTGGAACTGATCGGTATTATCAATCGTAGGACCTATTTTACATGATGTACTGTCCAGCAAGAGATGTACGCTCATATTGAATGCTTTATTTTTTAGTTGGTAATGTTTTTTTATTTGAAGGCAGTCAGAGATGCCGTATGCCATATCTGAAAGCTTTAGACATGAACCACGGCGTCGGCGTCATTCTTTAGAGGGAAAGTGGTTGCCTCTTGTTATTTAGTTCTAAGATATTGCAATTTCAGTTATGCCTCTTCCTTTTTTTGGAAATATCAATTGTGCTCCGACTTCTCGCCGTTCTATCACTTGTGTCCCTTTGTTACTTTTGTAGTTAATAAGTTGAACTTAACCATGGTTTAATCAAACCATGATGTCATTAATTGGGGAATATTTGGAAGAAAAGCCCTCACCTCCTTCTCCCCTTCGACCCCTCCGACTACTCCTTCTACATGTGAGCCACCGACGATGGTGGCGGAGCTAAGATACGTGCTAGCGAGGGAGCACTGGGGGAAGGGATCGCGACAGCGACGGTGAGGAAGGTGATAAGGGTAGTGGTGGAGGAATGGTTCTTCTGCTGCATGAGGGGGCGAATAGAAGGGGGAGGAGGAGGTCGTCCTAATGAAACTTGTGCTGATCTGATGAAACTTTCGTAGATCTGGCCAGTCCTCTCAATGTCATCCATTTCGATTCGAACATCATATAAAATCCTTATTGCAACAATCATCCAGTAGGGATGTGTCACAAAATAGAGTACGCTTCAACGATATGGCAGATATCCAACAATGCAAATTTAGATAATTAAGATTCCGTAAATTTTACTACAACATCTTTCCAGCTCAAGTCGAACACTATGAATCCATAAAGGGCTTTGCAGATGTTGAAAGAAAACGTAAATTCTCTGTGCAGACTCACTGTCATCACCATGTGAAGAAGCTTCACGAGCCTCGTCTCTTTGTTTTGATCCGACCCTAAGCATCAGCTTCTTTTGTTGTCAGGATTCTACACAAACACCATCGTGTTGATGAATGGTGAGATGGAGGGTGGAGGTCATGGGCGAAGGGAGGGGGCGGGGGGGGGGGGGGGGGGGCAGAGGAGGGAGGAGGATGGGGGCCGAGGAGAGGGGGAAGCAGAGGAGGGTGGAGGCTAGGGGTCGAGGAGAGGAGGGATGGAGAAGGTTAGCCTGGGTAGGAGAAGGAGGGGAGGGAGGAGGATGTCGGCTGGGAGGAGGAGGTCTCCTGGAGAGGAGGAGGAGGGAAGGGAGAGCATGGGGAGGAGAAACATGCACAGGATGAGGAGGGGGCACGATGGGGGGGGGGGGGAGGGGTTAGCGTGTGGGGCAGGAGCAACATGGGAGGGGGTTGAGGGGTGGGTAGGGGTGGAGCTAGGGAGGAGGGGGCAGGGGAGGATGAGCGGGACTATGGAGGATGGGATAGAGGCGGGGGAGGCTGAGGAGGAGGGAGGTGGCAACATCGACGGAGGAGGTGTTGGAGTTTGGACTAGGCCGGGAAGGGGAGGGGCTGTGGAGGATCGAGAAGGGGAGGGGCTGTGGAGGATTGAGAAGGGGAGGGACGTCGATAGAGGCATGCCTGGAAGGGAATTGGGGAAGAAAAATTATTTTAACCTTCATTTTTCAATTAATTACTCTTGTATCCCCAAAGTTAACAACCTTTAGAATGAGGATTGACGACAATTAACCTGAGGGGCACAAGTGATCATTGTGGAAGAAGTCAGGAGAACAACTGATATTCAAAAAAAGGAAAAATTGATATTGCAATATCTCAGAGGGGCACAACTGATAAAAACCCTATTATTTATCTTCCATGTTGTACACTAGGTACCTATTATCTTCCCCAGTGACTTAGGTGAGTTGATTGGTGACCTAAGAAACTGGTGCTTGGCAAAACTTCCAATTATGTCTGTTCAAACTAAGGATTTAAAAATCATTGTTGGAGGCTTTGCAGTAAGAAAATGAAGAGTGGAGTTTGTTGCTATGTTTGGTCAAACCGAGTCTGACCACTCTAAGCCAACGAGTTCGTTGTCATGTTTTCTGTAGTTAAATATATAATAATGAATATTATTCGTTATTTGACTCTTTGAATCCACAATAATTATTACATATGTTGCATGTTATTAGCAAGCATTATATAGCTATAATTATTCGTTGATATTTTTTCTAATCATTGCTAAACCTTACAATGATTAATAGGAACTTTAATGAATAAATAAATATATAAACCATCACTATATGACCTTTTAGCAATGGATATTACATTCATTGCTAATTATATGAACAAACAACAATTTACCAACAAAAATATTAGTTGTTATATATTTAACATTGGAAGATAGGTAACGATTATTCAAATGATTCCTTGCTTTAGGTCAATTTTATTGTAATAGGCCACTAGCTCAATTAGGGTCAGATTAATCATGACATCGCCATTCATACTGACCTGGAAAAAATCGACCTAACTTAACTCACTAGTCAAACCAATTGAATTGCTTTTCAAATTGAGAGCACATACACAACCTTTAAAAAATTTCAATATAATACTAAGTCCTATATAACACGACAAAGTTATATGATACAATAGTATTTATTAATAAGAAAATATTATAATTCTTATTATTTCTAGAGACTCTACTGCTCTTTGTGACAAGAAAATCCATTTGAAGCTCAAAGGAAAGTACTACAATTTTTCATCTACCTTATGTTCAACAAGGAATTCGGATCGAGATGTTGGCAAGTGAACCATAGAAATGTGCAGAGAATGATAATAGCAGAATTGAAAATGCTAAGGTGGATGAGTGGTCATATACGAAAAGATCAGATTCAGATTGATGCGATCAGAAGGAAAGTTGGTGTTACCGATAGAGGATAAGATGAGAGAAAACTATTTATGATGGTTTGACCATTTGCAAAAGGAGGTTGATTGATGCACGGGTTAGAAGATGTGAGATTTTAGATGTTCAATCGGTTAAGAGAGGACGAAAAAGGCCCAAGAAGTGTTGAAATGAGACTATTCGAATGGATCCTAGTTATTTGGATTTAAGCTCGAGAATGACCCAAAATATATCCGAATGGATGCAAAATCCATATAAACAAATCCACTTAATTGGGGGGAAATATTTTTGTTATTCTTGTTATTGTAGTATATTTCTTATTATTTTTGAAAAGAAAAAGAGTTTCTATCAGTTGTGCCACTCTGAGGTATTGTATATTAGTTATGCCCTTTCCTTTTAAGAATCTCAATTCTACCCTATTTTTTCCTACAATGATCACTTGTACCCCTTCAGGTTAGTTGTCGTTCATCCTATCCTAGCAGACGTTAACTTCAGGGGTACAAGGGTAATTAGAAAAAAATGCAAGGTGTGGAAACGTCCTCCTCCCCCTCCAACCCCTCTACCACCTCCACCCCCATCCTCTGTTAGCCATGTGAGACCAAGACGAACTATTCCTACAATAAATGCTATTGTAATATATGATTTATCAAAAAAGTTATTGATTGTTTTCGCTCCCTTTCTGAAATTAAATGAATGAATGGACTATAGGGTCCCTCTGTACAATTAGAGTTATGTACCATGGTTGCCTTAATAATAATACAATTGTTGATTCATTAATTGAATCATAGAGGTTGGTGCTTGGATGAATATCTGAGGAGTTAGATTGATGACTCATCAAGCACTGTCAAATATTTGTTAAGAGATGATCTCGGCCTGAGTAGGAGATAGCAATCTTTTTTCAATAGGCTTATATCTGACCGACCTCTTGATGCAGATCCTCTGCATAAGAATGGTGATTCGGAGGTGTCAGATTAGTTGAGTCAAAGGGTTGTCTTAACGAGATCGAGATAACCAAAGTTTTATATTGAATACTGTCACGATATAGGCACACATACTTTGACCAGAGACAGATGTGTTGCTATATGTCTGAGTGTGTACATTTGGCAGACCAATAGGTTGATGACCTAACCAAGGTCTAAACACCGATGAGCTGGTGTGCATGTAAGAGCATATGAGTAATATAATCTCTCGATGGGATTATACAGGTTCACTTCTGAATCGGAAGACATGAGCTCACTCATTATGATTGATACTGACACCCAATGACAAAGATTGAGAAATTTGATGATGAAATCCTAAAGGTGACAGTGTAAAATTGGTCTATATCTTTGGGTTTATCATAGGTCTTCCAGTATGAAGGATGTATATGTATTAGAAATACCTGAGGGTGATGTGATCATAAACGATTGTATAACCATGATGCTTCCATTCTGAGGGAGTGATGAAACAAGTTTGCATTTTAGTGACTCCTCTCAGTAGAGAAGTAAACTGATCTTGGTCCAAGTATTAAACATTGATCTGAATATGATTCAAATGCAATGAGAAGATTAGATTTATGGTCTTGATTTAATCAACCATCTATGAGAGGTCCATGAGATCTGGATTTGAGATAATATCTCAATGTCCAAGTCAGTATACATGGAACATACAATCTTCCTGTCCTTATCTCCAAGTATCTGTGGAGAAAGCGCATTATTCTTGAAAAAGTTCAAGAATAATTCCATAGTTGAATTATATATGATCAATAATGGATAATTAAATATGTTTTATCTATCATAAATAATGTGAATTTGATTACATTATTAGAATGCATGAGAATGATGACCTAATATAATTAAATGTGATTTAATTATTATAGATGAGAATAATGTGGATAGCAATATCCAAATTATTCATAATATATTATAAATGTGATTTGTATGTATTAAAGAGAGCTTATTATGATTTATATTTGTTGATTAATTATTAGTGTGAATTGGATTCACATTGGACACTTAATTGAAAATGTAAGTCACATTTTATTTTGGATTGTGAATGTAATTCACAAATTTCTAAAGGCGAGATTACAATATTTACAAAATAATTATGAATTATTTTTGTAGAATAATTTACAACAATTTTTGATGTAAATAATGGAGATACATGGAATGATGTAATCTTGGAGATTACATGAAGATTTTCCCATTCTCAATAGGCGAGGGGACGACCCCCAATTCCTATAAGGAAAGGGTGGTCGTCCACTCCACCTATATGGAAGGAGGCTATCTCCTTTCCATTATCTCTAAGTTTAATTGATTTAATTTTAGGATTAAATTATATTGATTTCTCAATATATATTTAATCTAAATTAAATGAATTATTGTTGTGTTTTTCTAATAAAATCTTGGCCATTTAAAGAAGCACAAATCAATCTCATCAGTTGATTTTGTGTAGTCCATGAATTTTGATCTATGGACTCCCAAAACCCTATATAAGAAGAGGCACCCCTTGCTCTTCTTAAGTTTTACAAAATCATCAAGGTCTCCTCTCTCTCTCTCTCATACTCACACCCTCTCTCCCTCTCTCTTCTTAGGTGGCCATCCACCCTAGGCCTAGAGGGAAGAAGTCACTATCGTCGCTTCACATCGATTGCCCTTGGGTTCTCCATCTTATTTGGTGCGCCTCTCTTGTGAAGAAGACGTACGATATCGGCGACAAGATCAGGAGTTCTTTTGCTTGGATCAACATCTTGGATTGCGAGGAACACATGACTAATTCCTGTGCTTGTAAGCGTCTCTTTCAAAGATCGGACTTGAGACAGGAGGTCTCTTTTCTTAGAGGCTTGATCGCAACCATGCTACGAGAGGTATCCCTTTATCTAATATGTGGTTTATATGAAACGATCTAAGAATCATTCTTGGATCATGTGGTTTCATCGTATGAAAAATTTTTAAATTTCGTTGCATTGAACAACAAGGGCGACTAATCGTTCTCGATCATATAAGATACGATCCTCATGCTTCCGTGATGCGTTTAAGGATTATTCAATATCCTTCATCCTCCACCTCCCCTTCCAGCCCCTCCTCCTCCGACCGCCCTTCCCTTCCAACCCCTCCTCCTCGTCGTCCACATCCGACCACCCATCCCATTCCAACCCCTACACCAACACATCATCCTCCACCGCCATCCATCTTCTTCCTCCTCATCCCCATCCTCAACCACTTATTTTATACCCTCCTCCTCCGTCATTTCCTAGACCACCCATTCCAGCCCCTCCTCCTCCGACTGCCCTCATCTTCCAATCCATCTTCCTCCTCCTCTGCATCCTCCTCTTCATCCAACCACCACTCCCCTTCCCGCCCCTTATCCACTGTCGCTGCCCCTCGCGAGCTGCACCTATGCCACCTCACCCCCGTGACCTCCTCCATCTCTTCCCCACTGCCTACTCTACCACCCTCAATCTCCTTCCTTGACTCCGCAGGTTGCTTCTCCAGGTGACGTGTTCTTGATTTATGAGGAATTAATATAGATTTTTAATTTTATTAAAACAAAGAAATATGAATAAGTGAAGAGTCATTGCAACCCACAAATTTCCAAATATAGAAATTTTAATCTAAAGAAGAAATAGAATAAATATTAGGGAGACTTCAATATCCAAGGGTAAATTAATTATTCCTAATTAATAAAGAATCTTATTTCTTTTTTTAATTTTTTATGTCTTTTATATTTTTGTATTTTTTTCGAATTTATGATATTTCTAATATTTATTTTTTTCTATTTTTTATTTTATTTAATTTTTACTTTTAAAATTTTTATATTTTTAATTTTTAAAATAAAATAATTTGTGAATATATATACAAGAGGAACAAAGAAACCTTTTGCATTTTTCAAAAAAATAGCAAAAATAATCAAAACTCTTGAAATAAAATATTTTTGTGTTTTGTATAATTTTTAATGGTTTTATGATTTCTATGTAATTTTTAGATTTTTAAGGATTTTTTAATGAATGAAAACAACAAACAATGAACAAGACAAAATTAAGCTACTGTTTTTGTATTTTTAAAGCATAAAATAAAAAAATATAGTAGAAATCAAATTCAAAAAGATAAGAAATTTTCAAGCCTTAAATCAAGAATAATCATGCATTTTTATGATTTTTTGTGAATTTATATGTTTTTTTATGATTCTATATATTTTTCATTTTTATGGTTTTCTGAAAATATTTTTGAATGATATTTATATATGTGATAAAATATACTAAAAGATAACTACTATAATTTTTTAGAAATTTTCAATGGCTTTTCAATTTTTTATGAATTTTTATAGTCAAATAAGTAAATTGTATACTATTTTTGAATTTTTAAAAATAATTTTGAAAAAAAATTAGTGATAAAGTAAATAATCAGAAGCTTAACCTAATTTTAGAGATTTTTGAGAGTTAATTGGCTAATTATTAAGAACAATTAAAGAGATAATGAAAGGTTGCAAAAATAGGACCTACTTGTAATAATTTCATGTTTACATACTAAATAATAATAGATAAAAGAATGCAAGATGAAACATGCAATTTATCAAGAAATATGCGTGCTTGCGCACATGAATCGACACTTGAGGGATTTATTTGTAAATTCTAAAACTGATGGAGCAAATAATAATACAAAACAATACTATATTTGTTATATTTTTTTTCCAAAAGTCAAATATCGATGCACATGGTTCCACAATGAAAGTACCATAGTGTAATAAATGAGACACTCAAGGAGATCTATGAAATAATTCAATTAAACATGTTTTGAAATGTATGATAATTGTACTTATTTACAATTAGCTAAAACTGCAGGGAAGGAAGAGCAATTTAACCAAGTAATCATATTATGCACATGTGGATCATATGGTTGCGATGAAGTCCGGAGGATCGATCATGTGGCGTGAATTGGGGCTAGATGTACGACTCTAGTTGAAACTTGCGTAGGCGTTCTAGCGCTCACAGAGGGAAGACTGCTTGGAAGAACATGTAGGAAGGCTAGGGCTAATGAACTTGAATCAACACGTTCTCCTCCAATATAGCTCTGATCTGATGCTTGAATATCTCAGAAGGCTCTTGCCATCTCTACATGTAGTGTTGAGGTCAAAATTGACTCTAGATCTCACTGATCGGGGAATGAAGGTAGAGTTCTAATGTGCGTGCAAATAGAGCACCAGATCTTAGATCCCATCTCCATTAATTCCTCTTGATTCCTAAATGTTATTCCATGCTTAAAGGCAGTGCTCTGATGGATGTTATTATGCAAAAATAAAGCAAATCGGAGATGGAATGTGTTAGGTTCTATGGGGATAACAAACTGAATATAAACTTTCTCAGATCCGATGATCCGAGGTTGATCAGTGCATGGGAAATCTATGAAGAAGAGGAGTGAGTCGAGAGAGGAGATGAGATGATATGATCAGATTAAAAATCGAAGACGACCTCCTATTGGGATGATTAGAGTTTGATCGCAGAACTACTGAACTAGACAAAATTCAAATGAAATATAATGAAATTAAATGCAAAATTAAAATAAATTAAACCTACAATTCCCTATATTGGAAATGGTAGGGTCTCGACATTCATCTGACTGTGTCAGGTCGGAGAGACTAAGTTCCTCGAAGTAACTCTGGTGGCGTGTTGGATTACGTTCTTTGGCCCGATTCACGCTCTCTCAATCAAGGGATGCCTTAACTGCCACCTTAGGCATAATCTAGGAACTAATCTCAGGAGAAGAATGTGAAAGATAGATCGAGTTTGAAGATTAGAGATGGAGCTTTATTTATAGGTGATGGATTTGGGTAAAATTCAAAAACAAAGGGCACGTGAACAGAGGTGTTATTGGGTTGAAATTCAATTAAGCAAGTGAGATTGATGGTCCATGTTTATTTGGGTAGTGAAATTAAGATAAAAAGAGAGAAGATCATCTCACGACTAATTAGTTAAAAGGGCAAGTCAAGTTTATTTAAACGAGCGGAGGAGAAAGGGGATCAGTTGACATGGGTAAACCAATCAGGCTAGGGTTCAAATAAATCCAAACCACTACTGGACAAACAATGAAATAATTATAAATAAATAAAAAAATAAATAGAAAATGATTTGAAATTAAAATTTTCAAAATAAATAATTTTTATAAGTAAATAACTTAATTTTGGGACATTTTTATAAATTAAATAAATCAATTAAATAGGTTGAAATAAATAAAAACCTTTATTCATAGGTATAAAATACCTATATATACAATACACATATTTTTAATTAAATATTTTAACAAATAAATACATTATTTTATATTTTATTTATTTACAAAATAAATAGGGGATTTTAAATATATTTTTATTTTATTTTTATAAATTTAATAGGTTAACTAAATAGAGCTATGTACTATAGGTACATTATACCTATAGTAGAAGTACACTTATTTTATTTTGATTATTTTCTATTCTGTTATTAATTTCATTTTATATAAATAAAATAAAATATGTACAAAATAATAAAAATATATCATGTGTAGAAACAAGAAGAAATAAATAAAAAAGAGCATATGTACAATACATATTGTACAATAGGACTCTAAAACGTTGACTTTCACATATTAACGTCAATTATTATGAAACCATTTTTATTTTAAAGCTTATTTAATTTTGAATACAATGAAAGTAAGTTTGATTTTTTGAGCCTGCATGGAGTAAATATAGGTATTTCAATTCTGGATTTATAACTTTTTAAGAGTGTTGTCACTCTTTTTCTATACATGAATTCTTTTTGCAATTGTTGTTATTATTTAAAGCACATTTTTTATTCAAGTTTCAATATGAAAAATACTTTTATTTGAGTTTTTTTATTAATAAATAAAATAGTAAAAGATAAATACAATATGCACAATGATGAATAAGTACAAGTGATTTTTTATTTTCTGGATTTCTATAAATAGATGACCCTATCTCACCCTACTTTATTCCTCCTAGATTACGTCAAATCTAGACATACTCTTAGAGTTAGGATTATCATTTATTTATTACATATATACAATCCTCCCTTCTACTTATTTTTTTTATTTTTTTGGGTTAAATTAATAACACATTATTTACATATGATCTAAAATAAATAATAGGTGAGAATTAATGCTATTTACATGTATTATGTAAGGGGTTTTAGCTAAAATAGATTAATACAGTTGGTGAATTGGTGATTCATCATCCATCTATACTTTACCTTTTATAGTCCCTTTGAAAACACTTATTTGAAGAATAAGTCACTAAAAAGAAAAAGGAAAAAAAGAAAGAACTTAGAACATTTTGATTTTAAAACTATTCTTTATAAAATCAAAGTATGGAGCTCGATCATACCTTTTGATTATTAGTTTGTCAGAACCTCCTTGGGAATAGGATTTAAGATTCAATAACCTTTAAGTTCTATAGGTCTCTATTCAGTTCACCCCAGTAGTTCGGTCAGAACAAGTCCTCATATGCAAATTCTGGTGACTATGAATCTTACCTGTACCGTGAATGTGAAATATTACTCACCAATCTGAAATGACAGAGAACAACCTTCTCTAGCAAGGTGAGCCTAAATTTCTAGTATAAATACTCTTTCCTCGAAGAGAATGGTATTTCCTTTTAAGTTTAGGCACATTATATGTCCACAATCAAAAGGAGGAGAAGATAGAAGAATAAGAAAAGAAATGGAGTTTGACCAGTGTAACCATATCTCCTTGTGAAACCGACAAGTATAGACAAGTCTCCACTAAGATATGCATGTTCTTTAAAGCTTGGACCATTGTGGTCATATATGTATATTTGGTGTAATGTATTATTTTT
The DNA here is from genome assembly GCA_037367405.1 of Ottelia alismoides. Taxonomy (NCBI): domain Eukaryota; kingdom Viridiplantae; phylum Streptophyta; class Magnoliopsida; order Alismatales; family Hydrocharitaceae; genus Ottelia; species Ottelia alismoides. The sequence goes on along the minus strand of JAZKJV010007813.1, from coordinate 301,563 downwards.
GGTAGAAAATATTGTTACACTGCATTGATCTTTTGTACCCCGACAGATATAAAATCTTTGTTCCGTCCATGTTTTGGACTCTAGAAAAAATTGTGCCAGCAGACCATCCCTCATTCGAAGCTTTATTTCAACCCACAACATCCTGTATTTAGAAGTCCATGCCGATAGACTAGGTTGGGGTGCACTGGTCACTCAAAGTGACTGCGTATATTTCCATTCGTGTGTGTCTCCTCCCCACCTCATCTGTGTTGATCTACATGCAAGGCGCTTGTCCAATTTAGGTCACTGTATAAAACAATGATGCATGCGTATAGAAACATTCTACTTAGACCTTCCAATATGACATGTGAACATGGTCTTATGGACCCAAAGAATTAATTCACTATAACCTGAAAAGTCTCAACTTTAGTTCCTACATGGTTCCTCTGAAATTTAGTGGATTAAGATCTTAATCGATCTCCATTCTTCGTACTTTATTCTAGACTAGTTTAATCATCAATACCATTCTGAAAAATGCAAATGCAAATGCATGAATTCGTTTACTAAAAAGAATTTTCCTATTTAAGCTTTATATGTGGTTTTTTAGAGAACTTTTCCATTTTTTATGAGTTTTACCTTTTTCAATTTAAGATTCTAACAAAATTAGAAAATTAGTTATATTTACAAGAATTAACAAGGATCTTATACACATTTACAATTTTTACATAAAATATGTAAATAATATTCTTTTTGAAAATAAAATCTTGTAGAAAATTTGTATAATTTACAAGTTATTGTAAGCTTCATTTGCATGAATTTTATGACAAGTATATACACATATTTGACACAACAAGTTATTTATATACAGTGTGAGAAAATAATTTTACAAAATAATTTTACAAAAGATTTCTACAAACATTTTTACAAAACTCTTTACATAATAATTTACAAAAATAATTTACAAAACATTTTACAAACATGTTACATAAATTTTACAGATATTTTACATACCAATAATTCAATCCTTTTATTTTAAAATATTTTACATATATATTACAAACTAATAATTTTGTACAACAAATAATTTTATAAATATTTTATAAACAAATTATTTTACAAGTATTTTACAATAATTTGTACAAAAATAATTTTACTAAATATTTTTAGGAAAAGTTTACAAAAATTTTACAAAAGAGTTTTACAAAATATTTTACAAAAGAATTTTACAATAGAAATTTCACAACTTTTTACAAAAAAAATTTACAGAAGAAATTTCACAAACTTTTTACAAAACAATTTTTATTTCAATTTTATTAGCTATATTATTAAACATACAAAAGTACGAGTTATGATTAAAGTATATATACAATATATACGACACCCCCTATACTTAGCTCAAACTATGTCCTCATAGTGACCAAGAATTGACAAAGGAAGACATAAATCATGTTAAATATAGAAAAGTGAAAAGAACCTATGCTACAACGACTCAAAGAATAAATAATGAGATGAATATAAGTTTACAATTTAGGATCGAATAATCCTAAGTATACAACACTATACAAATGAGGAAAATCGAGAAAAATAATATAGAAGCTCAGCGACTCGACTTGTCCCCTTTACTTAAGGTAAAAGATCCCTAGGTGTAAAAAGTATATCAAAAAGTTTAGGGACAAGTGAGAGAACATGATAAATTAAAAATCAAAATAAAAGAAGAATGAAATGAACAATGTCACTCCCCCTATACTTAGGGTAAAATATCCCTAAGTATAAGCAACAATGGTAGTGATGAAATAGAATGTAAATAGAACAACTCAATTCATTCGCCTTCCATATACTTAGGATCTTGCCATCGTAAGTATAGCATACACACATGGGAAAAGGGGTGACTAATAAAAACAAAAGATAGAAAGAATAAAATGAAATAAATATATACAAGATAAAAATCAGCTCATGTATCAGATGCAGAAGAAATCAAAGAATCATCATCTGATACCACATGAATGGAATCTACAATGGACATGAATGTGTTGTACTCTATATATGACTTCAGAAACTATCCATTAACCATAAATGACTGTGTGTCATATGCCAACCCAGAAATGACAATGGTACCATTATCATGGACAGAGCTCACCATAAACGGTCCTGACCACTTTCTCTTGAGTTTGCATGGGGATAACTTCAACTTTTCTCAAACAATCACACCTTTTGATTAGGCTTAAAAGTCTTTCTCCTAATGTACTTATCATGCCATCTCTTGACTTTATCCTTATACATCATGATATTGTCATAAGCATAGTCTTGAAATTCCAGCAATCTATTCAGATCAACATTCCTCCTCTGTCTTACTCTCTTATAATCCAAATTGCATACATTGATTGCCTCCAAATTATGAATTAGTTCAATTGGAAAGTGGCAAAGCTTTCTATATATAAAGCGACAGTGAGACATGACCCAATGAGACTTGTAAGCTGTATGATAAGCCCATAGAATCGAGTCAAGAATTTGAAGCTAATTCTTCCTATTTGGATGAACACGTTTCTGAAGAATAGTTTTTATCTCCCTATTTGAAATCTCAACCAAGCTGATAGTCTGTGGGTGGTAACGAGACGCAACACAATTCTCAATGTCGTGACCTCTATGTTGATGAAGTGTCTTTCTCCATCTGAAATGAGAATCTTGAGAATTCCGAACCACGATATAATGTTGTCCTTGCGGAAGTGACAAACATATGACTATCAGCGGCTCAGGTGGGGATAGACTCCACCCAACAACATAATCCACGACAAGCAGGATGTACTCAAATCCCTGACTGTTAGGGAATGTGCCCATGATGTTAATGCCCTAAGTGTCAAAAATATCTGAAATTTGGATATACTTGAGGGGCATTGTATATTTGGAACGGATGGTTCCTCCTATTTTCTGAAAAAGAGTACAACCCTTCATATAATATTGAGCATCCTTATATAGAGTTGGCCATCATAGGCCACATTGTAGAACCTTAGTTGTCATGTGCTTCCCCGAATGGTGACCACCCGCTTCTAATTTATGGCAATGGTCTAGTACACTGGTGTATTCCTCTTGAGGAATGCACCTCCTCCAGATACAATCTGCACCGTTACAAATAGGTACGGATCCTCCCACTGGTAAAAATGAATCTCAAAGAAGAACTTTTCTACCTTAATCTTAGGCCAATCTTGCGGAAGTTTCTTGGAGACAAGATAGCTCACAATATCAACATACCATGGGAGTGAGGCAACAAACAAGATCGCTTCATATGGGAAAGTCCCTATGATAGGAAATAGTAACTGCTCAGGAGTCTCTGCATTCGTAATCCAGGAAAGGTGATCTACCAGTACATTCTTTACTCCAGGTTTATCATGAATCTCCAAATCAAAATACTTGAGTAGAAGGATCCATATAAGTACACATGGCATGGCATCCTTCTTACTTTGTAAATACCTAGTGGTAGAATGACTAGTGAATACAATTACTTTCGATCCAATAAAGTGTGATCTAAATTTCTCTAGTGCAAAAACAACTGATAGAATCTCCTTCTCTATAACGATGTAATTCTATTGTGCCTCATCGAGAGTCTTGTAGAGTAATGTATAGAAAACAATACTCCATCCCTTCTATGCCCTAATACAGCTCTAATTGCATAGTCTGAGGCATTCTCCGTAATCTCAAAATGAAGAGACTAATTAAGTGGTTGTAGGATAGAAGCTCGTGTAACCAAGTCTTTCATCTGGAAAAATGCTTAGAGAACCTTATCATCAATAATAAACTCTATCTCCTTGCGTAGAAGCTTAATTAAAGGTCGAGCGTCCCAGAAATGACCTTAACTACTTTAATGTGGTCAGTGGCTCTAGCTTTGCAATCACATCAACCTTGACCGAGTCAACCTCCATGCCATGTTTGGAGATGACGTGGCCCAATACATTCCCATTAGTCACTATAAAGTGACTCTTTTCCCACAAGAGCCCCATATTCACCTCACAATAACATCGAAGTACTCGATCTAAATAAGCTAAACATGTGTTAAATCTATCCTTGTAGATTGAAAAAACATCCATAAAGACCTCAAGGAAACTACCTACCATGTCGATAAAAATGACCAACATACAACTCTAGAATGTAGCAGGAGCATTACACAATCCTAAGTGTATCCATTAAAGGCGTAGGTGCTGAAAGGACAAGTTAAAGTAGTTTTCTTTTGATCCTCAGAAGCGATTGAAACCTGATTATAACCTGAATACCCATCCAATAAATAAAAAAACTCCTTTCATACCGGTCTTTTAGCGATCTAGTCAATAAAGGGCATCAAAAAGTGATCTTTCTTGGTCGCTGAATTCAAGCATTGATAATCTACATAGACATGCCATGAAGTTGGTACTCAGGTTAGAATCTCCTCACCACGGTCATTCGTAATGATAGTAATCCCAGATTTCTTCAGAACCACATGTAACGAGCTGACCCATTGAAATCATAAATGGAATAAATAAATCCCTCTTCGCATTAGTTCTTTATTTCTTTCATGACAACATACCAACAATTAGGCTTCAGACAACACTAAAACTCACGTGTAAGCTTGTTGTCATCCTCTAAGTAGATATGATGTGATCACAATTCTAGATTAATGCCACCAAGATCTGAAATCTTTAATCACTGGCCTTGCAGTTTCTCTCAAGAATCCTTGGAAAGCGAGATTCTTGGTCATCGATCAACTGTGAACTAATGATGGTCGGAAATATTTTGGGTTCCCTGGTAAGTAAGGCATACTTCAATGTTGATGGTAATAATTTAAGATTAGGTGGGGGCTGAATTTTCTCTATAGCAACCTCAGAAACTGCACTGGTGGTAGTAAATAATCTGGCAACTATGAACTGTCCTCCATGGCTGCAATAGTCTCAGAATATAATGTCTCAAAAAGATATGCAATAAACTCTCTTTGCTTTTCTTGGGATGGATCATCATCAATCAACTCAATAACATCATTAGAAAACAACTCAGAAAGTCCATCAATATACAATTCATCATCATCAACATTGGAGAAAATGTCCACAATGCTTTCTAGACATTTCTTTCAAGAAAGGAGCTCTTTGGTATCGATGTAATCCAAAGATAAATCACTGTCTCTAATCTCATCTAGAAAATCATAGTCCTTTGAATCAAGTGCAACGTGTTCTCTCTCATCTGATACCGGTTTTAATGGCTTCAGATCTGGGATATTATCTATCTTAACCTTATCACCGTAAGTGAAAGGTTATCTCTCCAGTTCCATAATCTACTACCGCTTCATCAGTTCAAAGGAACAACTGACCAAGTATGATTGGGGTATGGAGTAATAGTGCTGAGATGTCCAAGTTCATGACAATAAAGGCCATTAGAATTGCATTCCTTGCACTGTTATGATAACATCCGCTAGAATTCCCCTGGGCCTCTTAATCGATATATCAACAAACTAAAAGATCATCCTGGTTGATCTAACAGGCCCCAACCCAAAATCTTTGAGTGACGAGGTCAACATGAGATTGATGGAGGATACACTATCGAAAAGAGTACAATCAAACTCTTGATAAAATATCTGACATCGAATAAGAGGTGATACCTTTTATTTGTTTTTAGGAGAGAGGTTGCTAATGGCATCAAAAATGGCTATGGTCAATATATGTTTCTCAGTCCTCTCGCATATATTCTATTTTGATGATGCTTTGTAGTACATGCTTCTTTTAATGCTCTTTTCACAACATGAATACTCCATGGCCTTCAGGAGTGGCATCTCAAGAAAGATGTCTAAAGTATCTCTACCACTCCAGGATTAAATAATGCTATTTTTAATTTTTAAATGTTTTTCTTTTATTCAATACATCAGGAAAATGAACAGAATCAAAATCAAATTCTTTTTATTCACATTGGAAGTATCATGTACATATGGATGACCATATTTAGAATGTATAATGTCATCCATAGCATGTAAAGGAAAATAAAATCCGTCTCGGACAGCTTTGTCTATTGAAGAGGACGAAGAATCCGTGATGGGTATTTTCTCCTCCAAGGCTAACTTGCTCTTCTTCTCCCATTATTGTATTTTTGGGATTTTTGATTTTCTTCATTCTATGTTTTTTTGGTATGGATGATGGTGCTCCTCCATCCGATGCTATGCTCAATTTTTGCTCAGTTGATGAAGAATGCGGGGAAGAAGATGAATCTTGATCAACAATTTTATTGACCAATCCTACTTGTGCTAGTTACGATAATCTCCTACCTTCCGAGAGTAACAACATTAGATAAACATGAAAAATAGAAATCATACCTGTATCGAGAGTAGTTGGATCATGATGTGCAATGTACTCCTTATTATAACATAAATTATTGGGATTGGCTTCAACCTGGGCTAGTATGATGGTCTTCGTGGCTGTTAGGTTGTCTAGACTCTGGTCGATGTCACTCATATTCTTCATTATCCGAGAAACATAATCGAGATCAAGGTTCACCTAGGGTGACTCTAGCTTCTCGACAACTAGGTATCACTGACACTAGGAGTGTGGAGGTTGCTGGTACCCCGAATAGCCAGATTCTGCTGAATACTGATAACAATGAGGAGGAGGATGCGAATACTGTGCAGGTTGCTAGTGATAATGCTGATAAGAATAGGCAAGCTGCATTTGCTGAAATCAATGTCTCCATGTCTAGAAGTGTGGTGGAGATTGATAATGAGGCTGAGGCTTGTGCTAATGTGGTCTACCTCCCTAAAACTAGTTAGTTGGCCTAGGGTTGGTCTGTGAATCTGATGACACGCCTCAGCTACTCGGATTAAGGTGTAAATAAGGTTGTTGCGACCCGAACCACGAGGCTAAGTCAATCAAGAAAAAGGAAGACCACCAAAAACGAAAATCAAGCAATCAAGCACAAAAAGCAGTCTCGCTAATTTATTTTACCTAGTATAGCTATCAGGGTCGAAGACAAGGACCACGGTATGCCTAGGCTACAAAGTAGTCGAGAATCCAGAAAGCATATATTTTTGGTGGATTTTAGGTTTTTCAATTTTTTTGGAATTTTTAATATAAGGAAAAAGTATAAAAACACTCACAAACTCACAAACCAACAATTATTTAAAGCTTTTAAAATGTCAGAAAATTAAAATAAAAATATTTTTGAGTTTTTGAAATATTCAGATTTTTTTGTTAATTTCTTGAAATTTTCTGATTTTTAGTTATTTTTCTAAAAATGAAACAAGGATAAAAATGCTAAACAGTGTACAACTGAGATCTAAAGGCAAGTTAAAAATACTTAAAATGCCTGTAAAATCCCAACAACAATTTTATGTAAAACTATAAACTACAAACTAACTACAGAAGAAGAAAACACATTTTTTTTTATTTTTTTCAGAATTTTTAATGATTTTTATATGATTTTTAATTTTTTCAATTTTTATGGGTTTTAGAAATGCTAATGCGACAAAAATTGGACTAAAGCAAGAACACCCAACACAAACACACAGGAATATTTTTAGAATTTTTCAAAGGTTTTTGATATTTTTAATGGGTTTTTAAAGAGAAACTGTGGCCTTTTTTAGGTTTTTAAAGTTTTAAAAATACCAAATGAAAACAAAATGCAACCACAAATTTATAGAAATTCTTACACCATGGCAGAAGCCATGTGTCGAAATTTCATAAATTTTGGACAAAGTTTGCTATTTATTCAAACTAACATAAAGCACATAGCACACATGGACCCAAATGCAAAGAAAACATGTTGCACGACCTAAGCAATAAAACACATAAAAAGTTCAAGGGCCTCTCTGTAATGTTCACACAAATTTCAGCACATGTCCAAAACAAGTACGCATAGGGGTGTAATTGCAAATATCAAAACTAAGTCATCAAAGCATAACACCAAATAAGTCCAGGGCAAGACATGCAAATAACCCAAATTCACGTGAGGGAACCACGTGCTACACAGTTGGAAGGACTAGAATGCAAATACCAAAAGCATAGGGTCCTTGGTGTAAAATATCCGAAATAATAACAACGGCTAAAAATATTTACAAGACTAACTAGTAAATGCAAACTAAGGAAGGGCCTAAGTGCAAGTACCCTTCTTATCGATGATCCAACGGTCGAGGGGGCCTTCACTTAAGATCGGATGACTCAGCGCTACAGATACCCCTTCGACGGTGGACGGTTGCAATCTGATCCTCAGATGGATCTGACGGACAAGACGCCTCGGATGATGGATGATCACTATCAGAACTGGAGGGGGGTTCTCGATCCGACGGCGAAGGAATCCTCTAGAAGAACAGCGAAGAACTCACCGCCGATGAGCTTTGCTCAATCGATACGAGCTATAGGGACCTCCTCGAGGGCTGCTCAGATGGGGAAAATGACGCTGGTAACTGTCCGTAGCTGTTGCTATGCTCCGATGAGGGCGGAACCGTCAGGAACGATTCGACGACGCTGAAGTCCTGGAGCTGCTGTGCTTTGAAATCCGAACCTCTAGATGAGGTTCTCTCAATGCTAAACCTGCACAGATGAATCACTGAGTCGAGGGAAAATTGCCTCGACCTGTTAATGTTTGAAATAGGTGGAGGATGAGGCGGGGTGTAGCCCTCCGACGAGGCGGCAGAGGAAGGCTCGATTCCTGTTCCGAGGTGAATCAGGGTGAACGTAGGGGCATAGAGGATGGGGAGGAGTCTGATGGAGATGATGCGATCATCGAGAGGGCAAATCGTTGGTCCGATCACGATGGATGATCCGAGGATTGCAGTTTGACCGGAAATCGAAAAGATTGAATCTACAACATACAAGAGGTTATCTAGGATACCTGGTGAATGGGGTCATCTGGGCTGAAGGTCGGGTACCTCCGGGGGTCTTCGCCTCACTGGTGGGACGTGTCCAGAGGCTCGAGCTCTCCTTGTGGCGGAGCACGACGATGAAGTCGCTAGACCTAGGGCTATGCACCTCAAGACCTCACTGCAATGCACTCCCTCACTTTCTGTCACTCAAGGAAGAAGACGGAGCTCACTAGAGATGAGGGCAAGGGCCAAAGATGGAGAAGGAAATGCGGCTCCAGGAGATTATATACCCAGCGAGGTACGAGAAGGTTGGAGCAAGGGCACACAATCTGAGGAACAGATCCCTAACGATATGCTCGGGCGCGTATCGTGGATGGTTCCTCAGTAATCGGACCATCTAATCGAGAGGAATGGTGGACGGATCGATTCAGGAAAAATAGGAGAAGATTGGGCGAAAATCGGATCTGCGAAGAAATGAAGTCCAAGGGGGGCAGTTGACCGAGGTCACTTAATATTTTATTTGGCGCTCAGGTCTAGTTTAGACCCTCTCTTGGGTTCAGGTCACTCAATATTTATTCTAAATATTTCCCTCTTTTTCTTTTATTCTTTTATTCTTTTTTTCTTTATTCTTTGATTTTTGCACAAATACATGTTATTGATTAATATTTAACAAATGCATGCTTATTGGTAACTTATTGTATTTACAACTATATACATGATGTTTTGCTAAGATATTTAGCTAAAATAAAAGAATAAAGAGTGATGAATGGGGATTCATCAGAACCCAATTGTGACTTTCTAGATGGATGTGTCTGGCTATGCTCTGGACCGCTCCAAATGTCATTCACCTCTTGTATCTGAGGTGGAGGTGGAAACTACAACTCTGAAAAACATGGAGTCTCCTGGTAATACGACACCATATATGCTAGAGTCCACTGCTGCTAGACCTGATTTGGAGTCTGCACATAGTAAACGTGCTAAACTACAAGAGGTTATCTGAAACTATGCTGTACGGGAGTGGAGTAAGAAGAATCATGTGTGAAGTCTCGGCTACAACACTAGAACTCTAGAATGACTGGATAGTACTCATAAGTAACCACAAGTGATTGGTTATCTCATCTAGCTTGTCCATCTGATTTGTCCTCTATTCGAACAAATTAAGTTTCTCAAGTTCTTGTGGCTGATTTTCTATTATATCAACTTTGGATAGGTGATTTTCAATGATGGTCATATCTGAACTGTCCACCCTATCTACGTCATGAGATGCCATCATGTTGACAGTCTTGTAGGGAATAGAAGGTAAATAATGCTTCTGAAATACACAGGAAAAATATAGAGCTATAGAGTTCTCCACCATTTCCTCAAAGATTTGCCATAATACATCCTTATACTTATAGAAATGTGAACCCCCACGAGGGGCATCTACCAATATGAGGTTCACTAAGATCAAACCCCCAAAATAATTCTGCACTAGCCTCCCCTTTTGCATATCGTGATGGGGGCACTTCACTGTCAAATCTTTGTAGCATTCCCATGCCTCATGAATAAGATCATGGGACATTTGGGAGAATTTTTCTAGTAGTGACCGCATCTAATTCAATCATCCTAGGGGATAATATTGTATCAAGAAATCTGATCTCAACTCTTCTCAGGGCATTAAGACCCTTAACAAATGATTGATTCAATATAATGCCTTATCGATATGGCAGAAGCGGGCAAGCTGTCATCTTCATTACCTCTAATGGAATGTTAGGGTAGTGCATCATGCTGCATATGCGGTCAAACTACTGGAGGTTTATGTCAGGTTCCTTATTGATATGTCCATGGAATATTGGGAGAAGTGGAAGTATTTGGAGCTTTAGCTCGAATCCCCATGGACCACAAGAATTAGAATCCAAGTAATTGTTTGTCCTGCTCCTAGGTTATAGGACTATCTCAATGTGAGCTTGGCCGCAATTCGGTTCTGCTCTACAATTGGTTCTATCTCTGCTCATTCTCTCCCCCATTCCCACCTCCCCTCTGCATCCATTTAGTCCATATAGGCTCAGTTGATAGAACATGCCAACATATAGGCATGACTGAGGGACATGATCTTAGAGATGAGTAACAACAATGAGAGGGGATAAGGATGAGCAATCCCAAAAATTTTTTGATTATAACTTTTTTGGATATTTTTCAAATAAAATCACCTCTTGATTTTTCCAATTCCTTTTTATCTTAAGTCTAGAAACACGAGGAAGGGAGTCAGAAAAGATGATGTGTGTGAAAATCAATGATGCAAGCAAGGAAAGAGATTTGTACCTTTCGCCAACACTCTATATGTAAAATGATCTGCCCTAAAAAAGTAAATCTGTCTTATATGAAATGCAAAAATGTGAACCGTCCTACCATGAATATCTATTATCAGGAAGAACTAGATTTATTTGTCTAAGTCCAAAATTGAATGACTACAGGTATATGAAGATATTATGATGTTTGAACCTATTACTTAGCTGGCTCAACCAAAATATAAAAAAATCCTAAACTAAGGGCTCTAACATAAAAAGAAAAGGAAAATAAAGTCGAAAAAGTCAAATCACGAGAAATAAAGAGAAAAAATAGGAAAAAATAGGAGGAATAAAATAATAAATTGAGAAAAACAAACCACGATGGGATCCCCAAGTGCACCAACACTTAGTGAAACAAATCCTTAACAATCACATAAGGGATGTAATGGATCAAGAGAAAACAAGAAAAAAGGCAAGTGCCAAAAATATATACAAAATTATTACTATAATGATGTCACTAAAATAATGACATAAACTATGAAAAATAAAATGACAGTCTTCTGCTCCTCCTTCTCCTACTCATCAGCTTTCTCCTGCTAGTAAGTGAAGAAGCTCCCATCCTCCGGCTCGCTCGGGTGCATTAGCTCTCCTAGGATTGTCGCGCTTGCTCGTCGGGATCTCACAACAAAGGGGAAACAAAAGATGCGTCAGAACAATTATGATAAAAATATAAAAGAAACAAAAGAGACAGAAGATGAAATAAAATACAACAAGTAAGTAAACAAACAAAATAAGTAGAAGAAAAAGGAACCCCATCTGCCCTCGTCATGACTCCCAGGAAAAAGTACCCTTCGATTTATGAGGAATTAATGTGGGTTTTAAATTTTATTTAAATAAATAAATACGCACAAGCGAAATATTGCTGCAACCCATAAATTCCCAAATTATTTTAAACAAATTCTATTATTTAATATGCATAACGATTCAATATCGAACTCAGGGAGGCTACAATAATGGATAGCAAATTAATTATTGCTAATTAATAAATAATCCTTTTCTTTTCTTTTTGTTTTTGTGTATTTTTGTGTTTTTGTATTTTTATGGATTTTTAATATATTTATTTATGATTTTTTATTTTAATTAATTTCTTATTTTGTAAATTCTTATATTTAAATTTTTAAAGAAAATAATTTATATATATATATATTCAAAAGAAACAAAGAACCTTTTTATTTTTTCAAAATAACAAAAATAATCAAAACTCTATAAATAAAATCTTATTGTGCTATATACATTTTCTACTATTAATTTTTGTATAATATCTAGTATTTTAAGGATTTCTAATGAATAAAAACAACAAACAATGAACAATACAAAATTAAGCTACTATTTTTTATATTGAAAATATAAAACAAAAGAAAATATATCGGAAATCAAATTCAAACAGAAGATAATTTTCCAATATTTAAATCAAGCATAATTATGTATTTTTTTATGTATTTTCTATGAATTTATATTATTTTTTGTGTTTTTCTATTTTTCGGGTTTTCTAAAAATATTTTTGAATGAAATATATATAGGTGACAAAATATACTAAAAGACAACTCCATCATTTTTTTAATTTTTTTAATGTTTTTTTTCAAATTTTTATGAATTTTTAAAGTCAAGTAGAAAAAAGTTATAATGTTTTGAATTTAAAAAAACAAATAAAGAAATTTTGAAAAAATATTAGTATAAAATAAATAAATAGGAGCTTAAACTAGTTTTTTTAGTTTTTTATAGTTAATTAGATAATTATTAAGATCAATTAAAAAGATAATAAAAGTCAACAGAAGTAGTACCTACGTTCAATTAGCTAATGTTAAAAGACTAAACAATAATAGATAAAAGAATGTTGGATGAAACGTATAATTTATCCCGAAATACACACACCCACGCATACTGATCAATACTTGAGGTACTTATTTGCAAATTCAGAAACTCATGGAGTAAATAATAATACAAAACAATAGTATATTTATTGTAATTTTGTCAAAAGTCACATGTCTATGCATGTCGTTCCACAACAAAGGAATAAAGTGTAATAAATGATACATATAGGTAAATTTATGCAATTATTCAATTAAACACGTTCTGATATGTACGATAATTGTACTTATTTACAATTAGTTAAAACTACATGGAAGGAAGAGAAATTTCACCAAGTAAGAGCTACGCGCATGTGGATCGTACATCTGCGATGAAGTCTGGAGGCTCTGATTGGTGTGAAATTGGGGCTACATAGACGACTCTGATTGAAACTAGCACATGTGTTCTCGATCAGACGGAGGGAAGACTACTTAGAAGAACACATATAAAGGTTGAGGCTGATGAACCTCAATCAACTCGTTCTCCTCTAATCCATCTTAGATTTGATGCCTGAAGATCTCAAAAGACTCCTGTCATCTCTCAGTGTTATGCTGAGGTGAAAATCGACTCCAGATCCCACTGATCATGGAGTTCCAATGTGTGTGCAAAGAGAGATCCAGATCTCAGATCCCATCTCCATCAACTCCTCTTGATCCCTACAAGTTATTCTTTACTCGAAGACAGTGCTCCAACGAAGGTTATATGTAAAAACAAAGCAACTCGGAGGTGGAATGTATCAGGTTCGGTGGGGATGACAGATTCATCCTAAACTTCCTCAGATCTGATGATCTGAGGTTGATGAGAGTTTGTGGGAAGGATGTGAAGAAGCGGAGTGAGTCAAGAGAAGTGATGAGATGCTGATCGGATTAAAAATCGAAGATGAACTATGATTCCTCTGATCAAATGTTGATAACAAAATAGATGAAATTCAATGAAATACTATGAAATCAAATGTGAAATTAAAAGAAATCAAACTTTCAATAACCTATGGTACAAATGGGAGGGCCTCGATCTCGATCCGACTATGTCACATCGGAGAGATTAAGCTCATTGGAGTAACTCCAACATCATGCTGGATCGCATTATTCAACCAAATTCATGCTTTCCTGATTAAGGGACGCCTTCGCTGTCACCTCAAGTGTGCATAGATCTCAGGAGAAAATAAAGCAAAAAATAGACCATGTCTGAAGGTTAGAGCTAGAGCTTTATTTATAAGTGACGGGTTTGGGTGTACTTCAAACATGAAAGGGGCATAAATCGAGGTGCTATTGGGTTGAAATTCAATCGAGCATGTACGATTTATGATCTAAGTTTATTTAAGTAGTGAAATTAGGAGAAAAATAGAGAAGATAGGGTCAGGAGAAATCAGTGAGTAAGGGAAGTCAGTTTTATTTAAATGGGTTGAGGATAAAGGTGATAAATTGACCTATGTCAATGGACCCGGGTCAACCCATCTTGCTAGGGTCCAAATAAATCTAAACCATTAGAAGAAAAAAAGAAATGAAAAAAATAGAAAATAAAAAAAATAAATGGAAATGATTTTAAATTAAAAGGTTTTCAAAATAAATATCGTTTTAAAGAAATAACTTTGTTTTGGGTGATTTTTAATACATTAAATAAATTAATTGAATATGTTGAAATAAAAAAATGTTTATTCATAGGTATAAAATACCTATATATACAACATACATATTTTTAATTAAATATTTTTACAAATAAATGCATTATTTTGTATTTTATTTATTTACATAATAAATATACAATTTTAAAAATATTTTTAATTTATTTTCATGAATTAATTTAATAGGTTAAGTAAATAGAATTGTGTATAATATAGGTACATTGCACCTATAATAGAAGTACGCTTATTTTATTTTTATTTATTTTCAATTCTATTATTTTTAATTTTATTTATATAAATAAAATAAAGTATGTATAAAGTAATAAAAAATACAATATGTACAAAAACAAGAAGAAATAAAAAAATAAATAAGAATATAGGTACACTAAAGATATTTATGTATAATATCACTCCAAAAGATCAACTTTCACATCTTTACTCCAAATTGAAACTACTTTCATTTTAAAGCTTATTTAAGTTTTAACACAATGAAAGTACATTTGCTTTATTTTGAGTTTTATGGAGTAGATATAGGTCTTCCAATGCTGGCTTTACTGCTTTTTCAGAGTGTTGTCTATCTTATTATATATATAAATTCGTTTTTGTAAAATTTTTCATTATCTAAACCACATTTCTATATTAAAGTTATGAGAAGAAAATATTTTATTTGAGTTTGTTTTAATGATAAATAAAATGGTATAAGATATGTACAATATGCACAATAATGAATAAATACAAGTGATATTTGATTTTCTGTATTTTTATAGATAAATGACCTTATCTTCCACTAATTTATTCCTTGTCAATCAGGTCAAGTCTTGACCTACTCTCGAGATTAGGATCACCCAATAGTTAGGACCAGAAGTGGGCACTCTGGGAATCTCCTCTCCCTTGTCGTTCGTTACGGTGGTGATTCCTGATTTCTCAGGAATAACATGTAATAGACATACCCATTTAGAATTGAAGATGAGATACATAAATATTACCACACACGACTTCTATATTTCTTTCATCACGACCTCCCAAAGGTTTGGGTTTAGCCAACACTGAAAATCATGGGGAGGCTTGTAATCTTCTTCCAAATAGATGTGGTGCGAGCATAATGAAATATTTATCCCATGGAGATCCAAAATTTTCTAGCCTATTGCCTTGCTGTTTCTCTATAAAACCTCAAGCACACGAGATTCTTGATTTGTAGTCAACTTAGAGTTTATGATGACCGAGAACATGTTTTTTTCACTTGTAAGGAAGGCATATTTCATCGATGCAGGTAATGGATTTTGCTCAGGGAGAGTTGGCATCGGCTCCGTGGAGACTTCAACAATTGTAACTAATGTTATCCCTCTTTGGAGTATGTTGTCCACCTCAAGTAGTTCAGGCTCTAACTGCATTCTAATAGATTTTCAAGGAATCCACCTTGCTCTGATAGGGATGGATTGTTTTCGTTCCGTTCATCAAACTCATTTAGAAAATCAACAGATACCTCCTCTTCTGGGATGGTAGGGAATTCGACTGTTCTTTTTAGGGGTTCCTCCTCAGAGAGGAACTCCTATGTTTTCATATCATACAAGACTAGGGATGTATCTCTGATCTATGCAAGAAATCACAATATTTTGCTTCTTTTTGCATCTTCTCACTCTCATCAGACATCGATTCTGCAAGTTGGGCACCTGAATCATTTCAATAGTTACCTTATCTCTATTTGAGTGAAAGGTTATTTTTCCAGTACCGTAGTCGATTACTGCTTCGGCCATTCAATGGAATGCTCATCCCAAGATGATAGGTGTATGCAGAAGGGGTACTGAGGTGTCCATATCAAGAACAATGAAATCCATAGAGAATGGCATACCTTAGATTGTAACAGTGACATTCTCTAAAATCCCTTTTGGTTGATTTACTGAAGTGTTTGTGGACTGCATAATCGTCCTTATGGCTTTGAGCAGTCCTAACCAAAATTCTTTAAGTAGCATCGTCAGCATCAGATTAATCGAGGATCCACTATCTAGGAGTGTTCTTTCAAACTCTTGGTTGAACATTTCACATCTGATGAGTGGAGCTCCCATGTCCTTCTTCTTTCAAGGGAGGTTGCTGATTGCATGATCTGTCGCTATGGTGAGATTTGTTTCACTCATTTCTTGCGTTTGGTTTTGTTGGGTTGACGCTTTATGGTACATACTTCTTTCAATCCTTTCTTCATTAATGGCATGTACTCCATAGCTTTCAGAAGTGACAATTTGAGCATAATATTTTGCAATAATTCCACGATGCTTGGGTTAGATATAACATTTTCCAAAACTTTTATCATTTTTTACTTTAATGCATTGAGAAATGGAAAAGACGTAATATCATCAAAAACCTAATCTTCACGCGAAAAATTGTTCTTATTTAAAGACTGATGGTTAGGCAAAGTGCAACCACCCAAAGCAAAAGGTACAAGAAAAGCAGGGAATTTAACAGTGTCAGCTTGCATGGGAGTGGTTGCTGGTGCTCACTTCTCCTTAGATACATCGCCATGGCCTTAGCTTTTATTGCTTGAGTTTTGATTTTTTTTCATTTTTTTGTGGAGATGGTGGTGATGGTGCCATTATCTGCTCCTCTTCTGATTCGAGCTCCAATAGGGGCTCAATTGCATTTGATGAAGATTTACTTGTATAAGCTTGACTTTTCCCCTTAACAGAAGCATACGGTTGTAGTGTTCTACCGGTCTTGAGACAAACAACATTAGATAACATAAAAGAATTTATACCTGACTTGAGAGTTTGTAGGGTACCACAATCCACCTTCTCCTTTCTCTTGAAGTCATTGGGGTTTGCCTCTACTTATGTCGGAATGAGTGTCTTGGTAGTAGTGAGGTCATCAATCTTCTAGCTCATCTCCTTCATGTTTTGAATTAACTGAGCCAGATAGTCCATGGCAAGATTCACTGAAGAAGCAACTGTAAATTCTACGATTGAAGGAAACTGATGAGGAGGAAAGGATTGCTGGTGATAACGAGGAGGGAAGGAATAGTTCTGGTACTGAGCAGCTGGCTGCTGCTAATGGTAAGATGGGTAATATGCCATCTACTGGTACTACTGCTATCTCCAATTATTTCCATTATGCGGAGGCTTATGGACCGTTGATACTATAGACCCTCACACCATGTTGTTAGTTGAATGGTCAAATGGTGATATTTTGACCCTGAGATTGTTCTTGCAGACAGGTCGATTGTTGCTCATTGCCCTAGATACCATTAACCTCTTGAATTTGAGGTGGGGGTAGAAAGAGTGGCTCGACATATGACTGTTGGTGTTCAGGCTAGTAAAACACCATTTGTGTCTACGATGGATGCTGTTCAAGAGCCTCCATATAGTATGCATGCTACACCTAAGGGTGACAAGAATGCGGCTAAGGATGGTGTTGTGTGGTAAGATCCTTCTGCTCAATAGGAATGTCGGGGGTTGCCGCCACGAAATTGAAAGCACTGATGGTGTTCACCAACAGCTCCAGCTGCTTGGTGATCATGTCCAACTTATCTAGGTTCTTCATCCCCTGTTTGATTACAACTAGCTTCTCTAGATCCTGTGATCGCTTCTAAATGATGTCTACCTTGGACAGGTGTTTTCCAGTGATGTTGAGATTTGAGTTTTTTTGACTTGTCCACTTCAGGTGTGTCCGCTAGGTTTACTAATTTGTAGAGGATCTGTGGTTGTATATGAAAATAATAGGATGAGGAGAGCACTGCCTCTCCTTAAAACAACTCCTCAAAGATCTACAACACAACTTCCTCATCCAAGTTGAAGTGTGAACCGATGTAGGACAAATCAACCAAATGCTGGATGTTTTTCAGTGAGTCCCCCAAAAAAATGCTAGACCAAACTAGTCTTCGGGATATCACGATGGGTGCACTTCTCTATTAAGTTGTTGAATCACTCCTTGGTCTCATGAATGGACTCTTGTGGTCCTTGGGAGATGTTGGTGATTTTGGACTGCTTCAGATTAAGATAACCACGTGGGTAATACTTATGAAGAAAAACATACTTCAATTCTTCCCACATCATCACCACTTTGCCAACCAAATGATTTATCCAGTAAAGTTCCTTTTTTCAGATGATTATTTATATTATTAGCAACCTCTTTTGTATTCTTTGTCCTCAAGTACTTTTTAGCATTACCTTGAATCCTGACTCTCAATTAATATCTTATTATATGGTGAACTTACACCATGAGCTGAAATTAATTGGAATAACTAATATTGTCAAAAAAATGACGACATCATATTTTTATTGTTATTTTAATAATGATATAAAAAATAGAAATGATGAAAGGGGGCAATGTTAGTGGGGAATTAGAAATGGGTCCACTAATGCATTAATGTAAAAAGGTATGAGATGCTTTGATGAAGAAATGCCAATATGAAGAGGCATCAAATTAGTCGTTGCTTTTATGAAGAGGTGCAATGCTAATATGAAGATGTGCCAAGTTAGTTGGTGTTTTTATCAACAGGTGCAATGCTAATATGAAGAGATGCCAAATTAGTTGTTGCTTTTATGAAGAGGTGCAATGCCAATATGAAGAAGTGCCAAGTTAGTTGGTGCTTATATGAAGAGGTGCAATACCAATATGAAGAGGTGCTTATGTTAAAATTGAGAAGATGCATCCCTTGGTGGGAATGACTACACAAATGTGTATAAAAGGGAGGTGCGGTAAAGGGGAAGGATCGAACAATTAGTGTCCAACACTTCTTCCTTCCTAGTCTCTAGTTTTCCCTCTCCTCGTAATAACCCCATCTATTCTTATAATCCATCTTAATTGTTGATAACAAAATCGAAGTAGTTTCGTCAACTTGTGCATTCGTCCCCCAGTGAATCCGACTCCAGAGGCTCCACCCCGAGTGCCGCTAAAAATCATCCAACATCATAGACATCCGCCAACCATCATTTTCTTGGACCTTCTACGAATCCGATTCCAGAAGCTTCATCCTGAGCTGTCGAACTTCATATTTTATCTCACTTTTATTTTATTATTTTATATTTTATATCTATCTTATTTTATTATCTCCTCTTCGTGTAGTTATTCGTCAAGACTATCATGACGATCCGTATTTAACTGTGATTATCCTTGATTCTTGGAGAACTGGGACGTGACACGAGGTTCGAGCTTGATTCGTGGTTGTGATCACATCCAACTCACCTCACCAGGATATCCAATTTCGCGAAGAGTTAACGCGTACGAGTCCAAATGGAGGTTGTCTCATAGAAGGGGAGTGATCATCACTTGCAGACCTGCATTGTTGTCTTTTACTTTCTTTTCAATTTTTGTTATTCAAACAATTTACAACAAACTCATCAATCTATAAAAGTATTTTTACTTGCAAAATAAAGTGCAGAACCTTCCTGTCCCTATGGATTCAACCTTGACTTAGCCTATACTTTGCCCTATACATAATATAGCTAAGTACGGTAATTTATTTGTTCGAAGTGTATTTTTGCGGTTCGCAACGACTATCTGACGTAAAAATCGGGTGCATAAACCCTCGAAAATATACCTCAACAGACTTCAAATACGATATAGAGATCTACTTGGTGTTTCTCCCTATCATGAAGTGTTTAAAACATCATCCACAAACACAGTCATAAATATATCAAGATCTTCTTGAAAAAATCATATTCATAAGCTCTATAAAATGCAAAAGCACTTCTGAGATCAAAATGCCTCATAAAACAGTTCACAATTACCAAATTAAGCTTATTTACTAATGAAAGGAAGGAACAAATAATTCATTTTGTTTTTCAGTATAAATCATGATTTGTATCTTATACTATACATATACAATGAAAACATACTATTTATATAGCTTGACCAACATAATATTCCTTCAATTTTCATATGTATATAAAATCATGTTTTATTATATATGTTAAACCAATGTTATGCCCATTTCCTTGTATAAACCTTCCTTGCAAATTTTGTATTGTCAATTATCATGTAATAAGAATGGGAGTGACAATCATTGAGGAGAAGAGGTTTCCCGAAAATTTGGATCATGTGGATGAAGTTGTGTATCAATACCTCATCGCTCTCGATGTTAGTGAATGGGAGACCGGAGGGGGGATTTTTCCAGCCGCAAAGAGGTGTAGGCAGGGGTGTCCTCTGGCACCCTTGCTTTTTGTGCTGGTAGCAGATGCGTTGGCGGTAATTTTCAGGTAGGCTGTTGATGGTGGGTGGTGTGAAGGTTTTCGACTGGAAGATATATTTGTCCAGTTATTGCAGTATGCAGATGACACAGTGCTCTTTTTAGATGGGATGGAAGAGATGATGGGCAGATCAACTCAGCTACTAGATATTTTTAGCAGTCTATCAGAACTAGAGATAAACTTACAAAAGTCGGTGGCCATCACCTTCGGATTTCAAAATGAAGAAAGGAACATGATACAAGAACTGTTGGGTTGTCAGTTAGGGGAGCTACCGATTACATACTTGGGGCTTCCGTCGGTGGCAGGTAACTGAAGGTTGCTGATTGGGATGCAATGGTACATAAGATAGAAAATAAATTGGCAGGTTGGAAGGTGATATCTTTATCTAGAGGAGAGAAGCTGGTTATGTTAAAGCATGTCTTATCAGCCATCCCAATATTCTTTTTTAACCAAGTTAATGACGGTAGGGGTAAGAAAGAAAATAGAAAAGCTGATGAGAAGATTCTTCTAGTCGGAAGAGAAGCAACAAAAATCTGGCATGCACCCGGTGGCTTGGGATGAGATCATACGACCTAAGGAGCAGGAGGCTTGGAGATACGAGACTTGGAAACTATGAACAAAGCTTTGATGGTTAAATGGGTGCTGCGAGTCTAGGTCCTAAAAGAAGACTTGTCTTTGAGAATACTGAGGAAGATATACGGGGTGAATGATGCCCTAACAACAGACGTAATTCATTTTGAGTCATCGCTTTGGCAGGGATGTGTGAAGTTCTTAAGCACATTTCTAATAGACTATCGCCAAATGTAGGAGACGTAAGGGATTTCTGATTCTGGAGGGAGGATTGGACGGGGAAAGGGGCTCTTGAGAGGAGGTTTTCAAGGCTCTTTGTGTTGGCTGTTTCGAAGGAAGCAACTTTAAAGAAGTTAGCTAAGAGTGGGGGGTGGAGGATCCCCTTTTCAGCGGTCCTCTCTGACAGAAGAAGGGAGGAGTTGGTGAGACTCTTGGATGCAGCACACTTGCAAGGGATCATTACGTTTGGACGGGCACTAGATTCACTATCAAGCATCTTTATGAAGAGTTGAGAACTGGTGGCGCGGGGACAACTGATCCAGAAATTGGCAAGGATATGAAGATCATTTGGTCTTGCAGGTTACCAAGCAGGATCAAAGTTTTTTTCGTGTCTGAGGAAAAATAAGCTGTGTGACAAGGTGAGGAGGGCAAAAAACCTGGGAACTCAGGAAGTGAGTTGTGATAGATGCGGAGATCAGATGGAGAATACATAACATCTATTTTTCACATGCGAGACTTCAACAAAGGTCTGGAGGGAAACGACTATCCAGTGGTTAGACGTGAGCATCTCGATGAACTTCTGGGAGGCAATAAGGAAGGTGGGAGGAAGCTCCACAAATGATGTGTCAAAAGCTTTTGCGGTGCTCTAGACGATCTGGTTAGCAAGAAACGAGTTCATTTTCAAGAATCAGAACTTTTACTCAGAAAATGTTTTATCACATTGTAGGCTTTAATTAGTTTCTGGGAGGGTCGATAATCTTTGTTGTAATCTCGAGCTTTTTTGACTTAATATAACCGTGTTGACTCTCACTTTGGGAGATCACCCTCCTTGTCATAAAAAAAAGAATGGGTGTAAGGTATTCAAGTCGTTCCTTTTATAACCATGATCATATAGTGATCAAACCATGTATAATTTAAAACTTTAACATGTTACACACATTTGTGTATCACGTAGAAGGCACTATTAGTTAATGATGTAAATATTTGACTTGAAGATAAATTCTATATAAGCTCCATATTATGTACCATACATGTCAAAGTTAAGGGAGACTGGTCTAATGACAAGGGCCGATGACGGAAGCTCGGGACGGAGCCTTATGATGCGGAAGTGTCACGTACGGTTCCCTGAGAAGGGAATGGCTACCCACTGGAGCTTCGCTACTTTTAGCTCTTTTCGAAGCGGCCTGTATATATAGATGCTCTTGATGCCAGGAGTAAAGGGGTTCCCCTCTAGAACTGGAGAAGGAGGGGGCGCGTATAAAAAGATACATGGGATTTTTTAGAGAACAATAAGTCATCAATCTCATATATTCACAGTCAATGGGGAGTTGTCGCATAGTCTTTGCATAACGAATACAAGATGGAATGATGAAGAGAGCATGCCAGACAATCTCCCATATTTTCATATTCCAATGATGATAACAATTATCTATCATGTATGATAATGAAAAAAAGAATATGTTTAACCAATTTCGGAAAAATAATTGGCACTACCATGATCAATGAAATGAACAGTATACTGTTGTGTATTAATCAAAAATATGGTCACATATATTTTGAGGTATTATCTTAAACATGATCATTAATGATGTTTATTATCCTATGAACACGACACATATTTTCAAATGTCTAATTGATATCGAATCAGTGTAGTAGATTTGAGCCGACTCATACACGACTCATACACTTAAAGATCATAGTTCGGATGAGATCATTATATATAATATATAATCCTAGACCTATACATACAATTATAGATCGCAATCCGGGGTTGATCATTGCTCATACATAAAAACCTAATCCGATATATACATTTATAGATCATAGTTCGGATGCGATCATTATGTAAACGTAATCTAAACCGATACATAGACTTAAAGATTGTAATCCGGATAAGACTTTCATTGATACGTAAAATCCTAAAACCGATACATAGCTCGTGCCTAAAGCTTGATTATCTATGTCACGGTCATTGTGGATCCCTTCGGTCACGCATCCACAATCTACTTCTTCTCCGATCCGACACCAATGTCTCCTTCAACGAAGACAAAATCTCCTGTAATATCTCTTTCTCTCTCCCTCTCTCTTTCTCCCTCTCTCTTGCAATGAGTATGACGTTGGGGGAGGTAGGGTATTGAGGGGTAATGGGTTTTTATTGCTATAATGAGGTGGAAATAATGGCTGATTAAATCCATTAAATTAGTATTCAACTCCCCATCAATTGATAATCCACATTGAATATTGCAATAATGGTGATATGAACAAAGATAAAAATTTGGTTGGAATTAGAAATTTCCATCCGTTACATTCATATTTAGGAGATCATGGAAAAGATTGATAATTGGGTGATGATTTCCATATCTCTTGCTATAGTATTTCTGAAGTAACATTTTGGAGGGAGATGGTCTTCAAAGTCAAGTGATCAGTATTGACTCTTTTTCGATGGTTGCATGGTTTTATGATTGCATACTTATTTATACGCAAATAATCTCCATCATACTTCTCCCATGCTAATTGCTCCTGCTTCGATCTTGTTGAGGTGGTGGATAAAGAACAAATGAGGTTTATCCACAGTTCTTGTTTGATTGATATAAGGGATAACAAAAGAATAACTACTATAGACAGAGACATAATGGGCGAAGCAATCATGTTGCAAACGCTTCTCCTAGAATAGCTTATTACATGAAAAACGAAGTTTATCCTATGATAAAACACCATTAACCCGCATCTGAAGATAAAGTCCATTGTATTGATAGGATTTGGGGATCAAACATCAACGAGGAGAAGCTCTGTACGGGAGGATTGTGGCTAGCAAGGAGCATATGAAAGGGCTTCTTAGGAATCATTGATGGAGGAAGCATGTCCAACAAGAGGGAGCACGAGCTCGATTCCCTCTATTCACTTATTTTTCACCATATTCAATTTTCATTCTCTCTTTGTCTTGTTTTTATTTTATTTGCTTATTGCTTTTGCTTGGGAAAAATGAATGTTTCGTCGGCTATTTATATAAGTTCAATGTATAGATTTGCCTTTTATTTTTCTAAAATAGTAATTTTCCTTTAGTTGCATTCTACTCCATGCAAGTAGAATTTAACATTTGTGTTATTGCAATTAAATTAAAAGGCGGTGGGGATGTTGCAAGTTGCATTCAAACAACTTTAATAGGACATACCTATCTCTTGCACAGTATCATAAATGGAACCATATTTATATCAGTTTGACCTGGTATCATATTTTGAAGCATAACTAAATGCCATATACCAAACTATGTGCCATAATATCTGGAAAGTGGCATATAGCGAACAGAATAATTGAAGCCTCGGTCTGTACGAATGAAGTCGCCCCTGAAATCGGTACACATGTCGATTGAAGAATGGCGGATTTAAGATGCCAAAGTGTGATATTTTATAATACGCAACATCCAAATTTTTAAGATTATATTCGAAATATATTGAGTAGAGAGAAGTGGTGATCGGTTCCCATACATGGGATCGAAAAGGAATGGCAAGAAAGCAAGAAGGAAGCCTTCTCTTATACCAGAAAAACGTGTACACTACAGAATGGTTAGGTTAACTCAATCCGATTTTTTATGGGACAAAATTAAATAAATTAGCCGTGGATGTGTGGACACCCACGTAAAGATCGAATTCGGAGTGATGCAATAAGAAAGAAAGTTGGTGTAACTCCGATCGAGGATAAGATATGAGAAAATCGCTTAAGATGGTTTGGACATTTGCAAAGAAGATCAGCTGATGCACCAGTTAGGAGATGCGAGTGTTGGGATGTTGAGCCGGCTAAGAGAGAACGAGGACGGCCCAAGAAGTGTTGGAAAGAGACCATACGAAGGGACCTTAGTTTTGTAGATATAAGCCTGGGATTGGCACAAGATAGATCTGAATGGAGAGGAAGAATCCATGTAGCCGACCCTACTTAATTGTGGGAAAAATCTTTGTTGTTGTTGTTGTTGGTGGTCCCTAAGGTGTCATCATCCAATGTCATTCGATTTTCCGGTTCCCCATAAAACCATGAAATCAGATTCCTATTTGAAAAAATGGAACTGCCTCAAGGAGTTAACTTGTCTCCCTTAGTATCATTTTTTTAATTTTTTAAATGAAATCGTGAAAATTTATGACTATATCCTTATATTATATTATTTAAATTTCGTTAGAAATAGAGACTACTACGTCCTTTATCTTGACAGTCATCTTTTAACGATCGTAGAATCTGAATGACAGGCTGTAGGATCTCGATTTCACATCAAATTTGAATGGCATGATATAAGGTTTTAATGATGAAAATATATGGAATCATTTAAAAAATAAAATTGGAGAAAATAAGATGGATGAGTCAAGTTAGCTCCAAAATCGAGCAGCTCCATTTTACCATTCTTATATAAGACGATAATAATCCGGTTTTATTTTTTAAGCAAAAAAATATATTATACCAATATTAGTCGCGGATCATTGGTATGGTTTTACCTTTTATTCAAGACGTTGGTGATTTCTCTTAGAACAATTTGAAATCAAATACAAATATGACAAGTTATTCCGAATAAATTTTGAGAGCATTCATCGAAGCGGGATATGATACCTTTGATATACTTTGAATCCTAATTAGTTGTTCTGTTAAACAAAGTTGAAGAACCATCTGATTTGGGGTCTTGTTGCTCAGTCAACGAGCTTAAGATGAGCACGCAGTGCTGACCGCCCTCCTAAATTCTGAAATTTTTGCAAATGGGTATTTGGATCCGTATGCATCCAGTATCCGTTTGTACTGATGGTAATATATAAACACTCCATGGTTATGATTATCTATATCCTCAGTATTTTTTTTCTTTCTCCACAAATAATGAAAATCGATTGCCATCAACGACAGACGTAGCACTGTTACAAGTGAACCTTGTAATATATGCGTATATGCTTACTTGATCGTTTGTGTGTGTTTATTTCCTCAATTCGCAATAGATATAATATTTTTCTAACGACCCATGCCTGAGACCATGTTTGTTATCGTGGATTATTCTTTTAGACAACCTACCGATCTTGAGCCTGCTTAAAAACAATTTGACAAGTAGTAACCCCCATTACTTATCCTGCTTAAGAACAAATTGACAAGTAGTAACCCCCACTATTTATCTTGCTTAAGAATAAATTGACAAGTAGTAACCCCCACTACTTATCCTTTGTAATTATTAGATGTGATACTATATTTGAAATACTGTAATTTTGCATTATGAAAATTGATTTCTGAAATTAGTTTCCACTTATTGAATCAGTGTTAATGAGTAGAACTATAAACAAACAGTCCAAATCAAAATGTGTTCCCATTTTCCTTCCTACATCCCTCTCTCTCTCTCTCTCTCTGTGTGTGTGTCCATATATATATATATATATATATATATATATATATATATATATATATATATATATATGGGATAAATGGGGCTGCCCCCTAGGGGGAGCTAACTTGGCTCCCCCCGCCCCATTTTCATTATTTTTTTATTATTTTTTTGAAAATTTCTTCCATGAATATTCATCACTATATCCCTATATTATGCTATTAAAATTTCGTGCGAAACAGAGACTCCTACGGCCTCCATCCAGACAATCATTTTTTAACGGTAACATGATTTTTTAAATCGACCCCGTTTGGATGGAGGTCGTAGGAGTCTCTGTTTTGCACGAAATTTTAATAGCATAATATAGCGATTTAATAATGAATTTACACGGTTTTAGATTTCAAAAAAAATAAAAAAATTATGTCAAAAAGGGGCGGGGGAAGCTAAGTTAGCTCCCCCTAGGGGGCATACACATTTTTCCCTATATATATATATATATATATATATATATATATATATATATATATATATATATATATAAGGCTGATCCTATGAGAGGAGGCCTTTATCAGAGGATGAGAGCAGGTAACGTGAGCCGTTGGATTTGAACTTTGAGCAGCGGACCTGATTAAAACAGAAAACCCATGCCTGTACACTATTTGATGGTACAACTCCCCATGTATGCCATGCAAATCGTGGTTCCTCCCCAGCTTTTCGTCAAAGACCTCTCCGGTGCTCACGTAATGGCCATGCGAGGTCTCCCCGATCTACACTCCGTGAGCTCCCGTACCCTTGGTCGTCGTCCGGCGTTGCCGTCTTCAGCTTCAGTGACCCCTTCGAGCTCCTTGCCCAGCGTGCACCTCCCAACATCACCGTCTGAACAGTGTGTGCCGTCTCGATCGATATGTTTCAGAACTTCTCGCTAACCTTAGGGTTAATGCTTGAACTTTAGCCCTGGCTCTCGTCAACTCCAGGCTCCACGAGTTGTACTGTTATAACTATATTGACACAAGGATTTGCCTCTCTTACACATACGTAACCACTCACCCTCTCTAAAAGCACCTCATGCAGACTATTTACAGGGTTGGTATTACTTGCGAATGGTGTATAGCATGCAGTATTGTATGGACAATAGAGTTACTTGATGCCCATATTTATATGTAATTATTGTTTGCCCAGTTTCTCTGATGACAAAATAACGTAAACTATATATAGAGTAAATCCTAAAGATAGTGAAATTTGCCTCGCAAAACAGATTACCTCAGCATTGGAATCAATTATGAGTCTCCATATTCGGGGCTTCCTTTTAATTAGTTTAAGTAGAATCTGAACAGTTTGTATAAAGCAAGGATCTGGTTAATGTAACTTTCATGTGACCTATTCACTGCTGTTCTAAATTTCTTAAAAAAATTGAAAGAAATTTCTTAAAATTTTAGATATAACACTTCACGAATGGTATTGACGATTATGTTTTGCATCAACTAAACATTTTAGATGATTCTATGTTTGCAACTTTCGATAATCTGCAGTGCGGTTTATCGTGCAAGGCCAACACACGTGAAGGTGGCGATCGGCTCCAGCCCACTTAGGCCAGGGGCTCGCAAGGGTGAGAAGTCTGGAGATAGATCGATTGAGCTGGCACGCACGAGTTCAGAGGGAGATGCTGGGAGGTGCACGCTGGGCAAGGAGCTCGGATGGGAGATAGGTCGATGGAGATGGCACACACGGGTTCAGACGGAGATGCTGGGAGGTGCATGCTGGGTAAGGAGCTCGGACTGAAGATAGATCGATCGAGATGGCATACACCAGTTCAGACGGTGATGTTGGGAGGTGCACGCTGGCAAGGAGCTCGAAGGGGTCACTGAAGCTGAAGACGGCAACGCCGGACGACGACCAAGGGTACGGGAGCTCACGGAGTGTAGATCGGGGAGACCTCGCATGGCCATTACGTGAGCACCGGAGAGGTCTTTGACGAAAAGCTGGGGAGGAACCACGATTTGCATGGCGTACATGGGGAGTTGTACCGTCAAATAGTGTACAGGCATGGGTTCTCTGTTTTAATCAGGTCCGCTGCTCAAAGTTCAAATCCAACGGCTCACGTTACCTGCTCTCATCCTCTCATAAAGGCCTCCTCTCATAGGATCAACCCCCCCCCCTCTCTCTCTCTCTCTCTATATATATATATATATATATATATATATATATATAGGAGTGATCCTATGAGAGGAGGTAGTTATGAGAGGATGAGAGCAATCAATATGGTCCATTGGATCCTAAAAAGCACCAACGGATGAGATTGAAGTAATGCTCCCCCATCTTTCCTCCTTTCCAAGGGTTGCAGAACAAAAAATGTGGTCTCTCCTCCTGTGACGATACAGCTCCAGCTCCCATCTTCCCACTCGTCAGGGATGATGCTTCCTCTCCGAAGCTCTCTCCGGCGCTCACAAATCGGAGCCAAGATGCAGAGCCCCCTGGAAGAATGATCCTGCAAGCTCCCCCCCCCCATGCCGATGGGTGTCAGTCCATCTCGCAACCTTGCCCCACCTTGCTTGAATCGGCTCCGTTGCGAGGGCTTCCTCGAACGCCGGAGCATGCTAGACTATAGCTCTGCTTTCACCCTTGCAGCGGCATTGTCCCCTCCTCGTTAGAGCGGTCCACCTCTCTTAATGCCTGACACACCAGAACCGGCATCAGTAGCTTCTGGCCATTTTCGGAACTTCTCTTCGGCAATCAGTAGTACACGGAAGAGGCTTCCAGACCTCTCAAATCTTGACAGAATATGATGGTCTCGGGCATATTTTGTTATTTCAGAATGCCAAGATTTTTCCAGTGTTCATTGTTGTATTTTTTTCCGTTCAATGTAAACTTTATTTTTCCCCATCTCCAGGATATTCACGGTGCATCGTTGTATGTTTTTATTTCATCCCTTTTTATTTTAGATAGTATTCTTTGTGTCCATTATTTGGTGTGCTGAGGAGAATGACTGATCACATATTTTCTTTGTACCAGCCCTTACTGCGGGAACCATTTTATTTATACAAGGATATCAACTCTATCTTGAACCTTCTCTTTAGATTATTTAATTAAAATGGTAATTTTTGATTGACTAAAAAATTATTATTCAAAATTGTGTAGAGATTGATAGTGATACGAAGAATGTTTATTTGCATCTTGAAGGCGTTAAACTGTATTTCGTGGTGAAAAGCAATCCAGTTCCTTTGGTGGCTAATGGATTTGATTGCAAGAAGTATGGATAAGTCAACACAATTTTTTCCAAACAGTATTCTACATAAGGTAAGACTGACAGTATTCTGCATGATTGCAACAAACAATATTCTTCATGAGGTAGTAAGACTGACAATTTGGTCTTTTAAATTGAAAATCGGATATCCTAACAAAGGTAGATATATCTGGGCAAACAGTTACAAATAAGTTATAACCAAGAAGAAATTACTCCAAACAATGCTCATCTATATCCTATCAAATTGATATTTGATGTTCTATCCACAACGCGCTCAGGGCTCTAGCAACGAGAAGACTAAAATATGAGTAGATCCATCAGCGAAGAGGTCACCACTATCGTTTACTGCCTTAGTGTCAAAAACATCCAGGCCAACATCGATGATGTCCAAGTAAGTAGTCAACATCCAAGCGAACATCAACAACGCCATCCAAGTAGTCGACATCGAAGCGAATGTCAATGTTGTCCGAGCAAGTAGTCATAGTCATCCATTCGACGAGTATCACATTGGCAAAACAACACACTGTTTAACACTCGCATTTACCATATTAACGGTGGAACAACTACTCCAGCTTCGCTCTTAATTGCAAATCGAACAAATTTTGATCCAAATGACCAAATTAAATTTACATACCATTCTCTGTATTTCATCGACTTGCCTTTTAAAATAAATCACATATATGCAGATTGCAGGACAAATCTTCTTTTACTAAACTAAAAAATTCAATGACATGCCATCTTAGCAAATAATAATGGTATACATTACTCCAAAACAAAACTCATATCGCGAACCCCATACTCTCCCAACACCGCTTTAGCATTTGCATCTTAAAACGAAGTTTCTGATACTGGAGACAAAAATACAATCTAAGATAAAAATGGACGAAATAAAATATACAACGATGCACCACCAATATCCTGGAGATGGAAAAAATAAAGTTTATATTGAATGAAAAAAATACAACACTGAACACTGGGAAAATCTTGGCTTTCACAGGTAACAAAATATGCTCGAGACCACCATATTCTGTCAAGATTTGAGGTCTGGATGCCTCTTCCGTATACTACTGATTGCCGAAGAGAAGTTGCTAAAATGGCCAGATGCTACTGACGTCGGTTTTGCTCCGTCAGGCATTAACAGAGGTAAGGAACAACTCTAACGAGGAAGAGACAATGCCGCTACGAGGGTGAAAGCAGCGCTGCAGTCTAGCATTCTCCGGCGATAGAAGGAAGCCCTCGCAACGGAGCCGATTCAAGCAAGGTGGGGTAAGGTTGCGAGATGGACTGACACCCATCGGCATGGGGACGAGCTTGCAGGATCATTCTTCCAGGGGCTCTACATCTTGGCTTCGATTTGTGAGCGCCGGAGAGAGCTTCGGAGAGGAAGCACCGTCCCTGACGAGTGGGAAGATGGGGGCTGGAGGTGTATCGTCAGAGGAGGAGAGACCACTTTTTTGTTCTGCAATCATTGGAAAGGAGGAAAGATGGGGGATCATTACTTCAATCTCATCCGTTAGTGCTTTTTAAGATCCAACGGACCATATTGATTGCTCTCATCCTCTCATAAGCACCTCCTCTCATAGGATCACTCCTCTCTCTCTCTCTCTCTATATATATATATATATATATGAGAAAAGGGTACCTACTCCATGTGTCTTTTATTCACGGTCCCTAATTTTTGTTACATTTGTTAATGACCCCACAACTACTTTCCTTGACTCGAATTACCAAGGTAATATTTGGTGTGTCTAAAACTATGGAGTAACTAGTAAGAGTAGAGAACCAATATATTACCAATATATAGGGTTGGCTATTGACAATTTGGGGCTCGATAAGGAATATATATACATATAATATTTATATATAATACAAATAAAATATAAGTAAACTTTTGCAATTTTCTCTCCACTAACTTTGCCTCTCCCACGAGTCACGAGTCATGACCCTATTCGCTAAATCCCATTCCCGCCCACACATTTGCCCCCTCCCCACGTATTAGAAAATTAGTAATCTTTTATTTTTTTGAGAAAATAGAATATTACAATATATATTATAATTAAGATTTTATCTATAACTAGGATAGTGGCCTAGGAACATATATAGTCTTGCATAGAGCACGTCTTGAGTTCGAACTAGTGCAAAATATTTTTCCATCAAAAAGTACCAAGTCTCCTTAACGAGCTTGCATTGGGCTCGAGCCCCGACCGGGCTCGATAAGGAGCTTAGGTTCGATAAGGGGCTCGGCTCGAGCCTTATCGAGCCCGAGCCAGCTCGATAAGGGCTCGCGCTCATCGAGGCCGAGCCCGAGCCAGTTCGGTTGGGCTCGAACGAGCCCGAGCCCAGTTAGGCTTATTGAACCCGAGCTAGGAGCTGGCACGTCTCGTTGTGCTCGATAGTCGGCCCTAAATATGAGCATGCCATTGTCTAGCTTAAATCTATAATATAATGTGTATTTTTTTATTATAACAATCTTATTAAAATAATATATTAATTGTGTATAAAAAGGATACAAAGTATGTCTCGATTTTTCAGTTACCAACCTCATTCATTTTTAAAATGTAAGAAAATAGAAACCAATCTTATTATTTATATCAGATATATGTTTCATAAGTTAGCTTCTGAGATCCTTTTATGTCTATGTTAAATCATAAAGTTGAAAGTCATTGTACTCTGTTACATTTCAAAAATGAGATCGGTAAATGAGAGTGGAGAGTAGTTGGGACTATTTTTTGTATTTTATCTTAATTACTTTAGAAATACGAGGCGCATGTGGTACAATTAAGAAGGAAATCATGTTGGCCATAGGTGATTTGGTTGTTGCTTATAGCTCTGAAGAAGCTCTCAAGGTTATACCACAATGCTAGACTTATTCTATGGAATGGTTGTGTTGTCTTTGTTTCGGTAGTATTCTTTTTTTTTCTGTAAAAAGCGCGGGCCAGTCCATTCATCAAGTACTAGCAGAGTACGAGTAAGTCTGTATTTTAACTTCTATTCTCGTACACTGTTTCTATATACTATAGGGTCAATTAATCTGATATTTCTATTTAAAAAATTTGATTCCAGAAACGCAGTGGACCTGGTCAGCCACCTACGTCCCCCACATAGCAGAATTGGGTAGAAGTCAGTCATTCATAATGAAGGTTGCTTTCCTTAGGTGAAATATAATTCCTTGGGCCCATAATCTTACTGCATACTCTTGATGCAACTCAGCAAATGGTGAATGGTTCACAGAGAATATCATACCCCCTTCCTTGGATTCCATTTTGAAGAGATAATACAAGGTTTCCGCCAAATTATTAAGAAAGTTATGTATGTTATCAGGAAACATCTGGACGGAGATATTATTATTGTTGGTGGGTTGAGGTATCCTCATGTGAATAATAACGGTTTGAGGATTAGGAGGGTTGGAATGATAATTGTGATTTGATGTGACATTAATTATATGTTATATTAAATTTTAAATGATTATAATATATTTTTTATATTAATACAAATAATCCCAATCCAGAAATGCAAAATTTGAACAAAGAGGTGTACCTTGGTAACCAAACAGGCCCAAAGAATGATAGTTCTCTTTGCATTCAAAGGGATAATTATTCACAGCATACACAAAACGATAGCGACGTTGACTGCCACACGTCTACGTTTCTCGGTTCCACACTTTCGGGAAACGAAACCAGTTAAATATATCGACGCTAATTCCATACCCTGTATGTAGCCATCTACAGGCACATCTGAAACACGCCCATCTGATTTAGACAGAACGAATTCAAATCCGCATCGACAGGGAAAAAGGAAAAGCAAAAAGAGAGCAGACGTGATGATTCATGGGATCAAAGCAGACAGACAGATAGATGGATATCATTCGATGCGTTTAAATTGGAACAAAACCATGATATCAGAGTTGCATGAGGAGGGGACCTGTGGGAGGGAGGGCCATCATGCAATCTGCATGAGGTGGAAATGGGCGTGTGGACGTAGAGGGGTCGTCGTGTCCCTCGCAGAGCCCAAACACGAGACGTGAAGGGGATGGGATCGATTAGATTTGGGACCATGTAGGGGTGGGTGGACCAGCTTGAGAACACCATCTTTTTGCCTTTGTTCTCCATCGCTATAAATGGAGAGCGGGCCGGAAATGGGTTCCATGGCAGTATGGGGCACACGAAGTGACACCTTTCGCATCAATATCAGGTCGCTCTCCCCACTTGTTTTCTGACTTTTTATCAACACACTTCCAACCAATGTCACCCATTGGTGCGCTGTTGCATAAATCCTATCAGGACATGTAGGGGGATAGAGCCAACCATCTCATTTGAGGCCCCGATTGAAGACGATCAGGATGCAAGGTAAAAGAAAACTTGGGTTCCACGGTACTTAGTACGATCGTTCAAGTGGACACGGGACTTAAAATGTTCATGGTACAAAAATGAATCAAAAAGATAACTATGTTAATTACATTAACGACGTCCATGGAGATTCGGGGGGAAAAGGAAGGATCACTATACCATCTTCACGACAATTTGATAGCATGTACGAAGGCAGCGGGTATGAGATGGCGACTCAGGAAGCTTGAGACTTCATGGCTTTGAAGCATAAAATTATAGATGGTGAGGTGTAGGATGGGAATGGACCGGGTTCGGGTCGTGCCCTATAGGGTCTAGGCCTAAGCCCATTTAACCAATTGAGCTTTGGACAGGACCAAGTCGGTAAAATTTTTTTTATCAGTCCAAGCCCAAAACCGGACCTATTTTTATGGGTTGGACCGACCCTTATCTGATATATTCCCAAATAAACGTATTAAATGGTTTTATTTTTAGGTGTGGAGTTCCAGCATAGTCAAACATACCAACCACTAATTCCTAAACCAACGTGTAATAATTAATAACAACCACCACTACATTGCAAATGACTAAGAACAAAACCCTTTAGGATTATCTTTGGTTTAGCTCACAGAATCAGTACAAAACTAGGGTTTTTTAATAATATTATTTAAAAGTCCAATAGCAATCCGTTGGAATTGGATAATATAAGATTAAATCGGAATATGCAAGTGACGAAAACCTTCGATGTTCAAAATAGTTTCTATGATTGCTAAAATATTTTGGACAACGGAGTTTCAATTAAACAAATCAATAGCAATATGGAACTCAATCAAGATGGAAAAGATTGATCTGAAACATTCTTGGGTGTCTCCATAACGTCTTAAGATCTAAACAATTCTCCTTGAAGTTTTCAGTCTGATAAACGGGTTTTCTTCGGTGATTTTTTGGCTCGAATTTGAAGGTCGTGGATTGGGACCCTTTGCGCGGGTGGTGGAAAGGGTCTTGACTCCGGCCAAGATCGTGGCGAAGGTGGAAGCGTGTAGGGACAAGAAGATGTCAACGATTTGAGAGAGGCGAGAGAGCTCGCAGGCGGCCGGTGGCGATCGCCAGTGGCTGAGTTGTTCTATCATCTAGCCTCTAGGGTTTGGGAGTTGGGGAGGGGGGATTCGGGGGGTGAAGGAAACTAAGTTTGAGGGGGGTGTTGCTGGAAATGCCATGGTCAAAGCCCGATGGTGGGGGAGGGGAGTTGTCGTTGGGCTTTCATTCAAGCTCGCAAGCTTTCGAATGGGTGGGGCTAGCGATCCAGTAGTCTAGCCACGCGATCATGCTAAATGGATTGGGCCTAGCCTAGCTTGAGCTCATACCAATAGTAGCCAAGCTGATATTTTTGGCCCAAGACCAGCCTAATGTTGATTCGAATGCAGCTTGGGCCAAGTTTTTTGGTCAGGATTTCGATTTAGACCAAGCTGTCCCAACCCATCGCTCATCCATAATGAGGTGATGTCAGCTATGAAAGTGACAAGTATAAATATGTGTTAAAGGGAGCATACTTAGCCATGTTTTTTCAGGTTGGATGGGTAAGGAAAAAGTTTGCATCTTTATCAATTTGAAAGGGTGGTCAGGAAGTACCCCTGTAATATCCTTGTACATCGCTCCTTCCAGATTAACCACCAGACTGATGTTATGTTGGCAGACATCTGCAATGGGACGAGGAATACATACATGAATTATGAAGTAAGAAACAAAATCCTCCAAGCTCCCACCAAATATAGAAATATTCATTGTGGTTAGGATCTCGAGGGTATAAGGGCATTTAAGGAAGATATGTGATATGGATTCAAGGTCAGCAAGGCATATGAGACATGTATTCGTGGTTGGGATATCTGGAATTAAAGGTTTATCTTGGACACATAATTTGTTGTAGTAGAAAGACCATAGGAAAAGGAACACCACAAAGATGAAAGGGCTTCGCCCAAAGTTTCATATTTAGTTTAGGTCCCAAGCCACGTTGGCTAAGTCTGTCGTATATATGATGTCATTCTTTTGGGGATATATAGTAGATCGTGCCAAAATCGATTCAGACAAAAAATATCAAAGAATGTGAAATAGATGTGTTTTTTAATTTAATAGGGTATATCATCCAGGGTCGAACTCATGGAGTCTACAAATAAACTAGGGTTCTTAATTATTGCTAATTTATAAAGATTTTAAATTTCTCTTCTTTTTTTTTTCTAATTTTTATATTTTTGATGATTTTTATATTTTTATTAATTTTAAAATATTTAATATTTTTATATTTTTCTGATTTTAAATTTTTAATTTATTTTAATTTTACATAATTTTAATTCTTTCATAATAATTTAAAATCAATTTATGAATAAGGTATACATAAAAAATGCTTTTTATATTTTTAAATATGTAAAAAATACTCAAAAAATAAGAAATCAAATGTTTTTGTGTTTTTAGATAATTCTATATTTTATGGATCTTTATTAATTTAAGAATGACAATAATTTTATTAGTAAAACTGGCTACTTATTTTTAAAATAAAAATAAAATCATATGATCTGGAAATAAATTTTATATAAAGGTATTTTTCAGTCTTTAAAACAAGATGAAAATGTATTTATATATTTTTATTATTTTGTAAAATTTTTTATAAGTTTTTTATGTACTTAAAAATTTATGGTTTTCATATTGAATTTTTGTTTGGTTTTTATATCTATGATAAGATACAGTAAAATACATGTACAATATTTTTTAGACTTTTTCAAAGTAATTTCAAAATTATATGCTTTTAAATTTTTAAAAAGTGAAATAAGTTATATTTTTACATTTTTAAAAATAGAATGTGAAATTATTTTAAAAACAAAAATTACCTAAATTAAAACAACTTATCAAGAAGCTATTGTCATTTTTTTGTATATTTTTAGAGCAATAAAAATAATTAATCAAAGGAATATAACAAATAGAATAAAAATGCAGCAAAGTAAGGATCTAACTACAATGAATGAGAATCTTTGGAGCAATTACCAACATGAAATAAAATGCAGGACTACAAACACAAAAATCCCAATAATTCACGTGCTCCAGCACATATGCGTCTCAAATACATGGGCATTGTTGCAATTAACAGAAACTTTTCTCAATTTCTTAACAAATGAATTATTGTAGGATTAAATGTGAAAAATCTCCACGCATTCACGTAGGAGTCCACATGAGAACAGTTTAGTCGGATACAAGTGAAAATAAAGAAACTTACAAAAGTTTTATGTAATCATTCAAATATTTTATTTGCAAAAGAAGGACTAAAGTAAACATAGCAGAAACAAGCATGGAAGAGAAGCAAATTTATCCATCAACTCGTGGGAGGTATGTAGAGGCATTGAGTTAGCATAGTGCATATCACGCCCTAAATATTGATATGCTGACATGGAATCGGGCATGAATGGATGCTTGAGACTCAGTATAGAGCGCGGGTTCTTGATCAAACGTTAGCAAGGTGATGAATACCCATTCATGCACCTTCATTCCTTTATTTTGTCTGTAAAATCCCAGCTAAATACATGTAAATATAGCTAACTCCTATAAAATTACTTTCTACCTATTGTCTGAAAATAATGCTTAAATACCTTTATTTAAATATAAAATAAATGAATTAATGAAAGAAAAATAAAGGAAGCATTGTAAATACTAATTGACGCTAACCTTCAAACTAAGTTGATATTAACTTGGCTGATAAGGAATAAAATAGGAGGAGATAAGAAAAATTAAATACAAACAAAATAACACTACCACCTAGATACCCTAAGTGCCTCATACACTCTATGTATCTCAAACATACACTAATTTTTACATACTCTTACCCACCTCAAAGAAAGATATTTTTAATATAAAACATGTACACAAAAAATTATAGAAAAATATAAAAATAATTGCACATAAAAATATGCTACAATGTGACTAGGATATACATATGAAAAAATTACAAACAAAACCTCACAAATCCATATCTTCTTATGAACTCAAAATTGACAAATTCGCATATTTTATTCAATATATTCATTCTTTTTCTTTACATTTCTCATATTTTTATATACTTGAAAATATATTCAAAATATATTTAAATAATAAATGTAAAATAAAAGCATTAAAAATACACCAAAATAAATAATGAAACACAATATATAGGTAAACAATACCTATATAATATGTGCACATATTCATTTAAGTAAATAATTAAACTCAAAAAATAAATCTAAAATGTGCAAATACATATTTGAATATACTGTAAATATATACATTATGTATATAAAATAATAAAATCTGAAATACAAGATAAAAATAAAATATATCATATATGGTTATTTATACCTATAATTATACTTATAAAATTAATCCCTAATAAATAAGTAGATAAAAATAAATAAAAATAACCTAAAAATAGCACATAAAATAAAAAATGAAATATTTTAAGAAAAAATTAATAAAATCATTTGCTATTTCATTTCTCGTTTATTTCCATTTTCAATTCTGTTTTGTTTTCCAGCACATGCCATGGACTAATGGGAGCGAGTAGAGCCTGAGTTGACCTCAACGAACTCCCTAGTCTCCTAGCCATGTAACCTGTCAGAACGCTGACCCTTCTTCTCCCTATTTTATATCTCAATACATTGAACTATTCACCTTGCCCAATTCATGAAATTTCCTCCTTGATCTTTGCTCTTAAATGCCATACCAAATGCTTTGTCAATCTTGCGTCAATCTGCATAGAAACACTAATTCTTTTGAACCTCCATGCACTATTAACACACAAACCTCCGTGCTTTGATTCAATTTTTTATCCTTTTGATCAACTTTTGACCCTTAGATCGATGCCTGGAGTATTCTTCTGTGACATGGAGTGATCCCCATCGATTCACAATGATGAGGAAGGAAGTTCGAGGAGATTCACCCCATCACTGAAGCTTCTCCGTCTGTCTTCTTCTCTTGTCCACATCAGGTAGGTGAGTTGTTCTTTTCTTTATCTTTTCAATTTCTAGGAGTAGTAGTATCATAGTTGTGCCTTTTTATTTCATTTGATTTCATCTATTATCTCTCTAAAATGGAAATCAGAGTTCATTAGAGCTCTAGTCCCCAGGATTTGTTCAATGTGTATTTGATCGTTGACCGACTTGCTAACCACCCTCACACCTTCACCTCATCATCTCATGTTTCTATGGCCCATTATTAATCCTTGATGTTGCTCAGATCTGGGAATCATATCTCCTTCCTTCGCCTGTCGTCATAATCATCACTCAATTTTAGACCACCATTTTTGTTCACCATTGGGTCGAGGAGCTCTATCCTCAAGCCCTGAAGCTTCTGATTCAGGTATACACCTAAAAAGGACACCATTTGGGGAATTAAATCAGCCGGCCGATAGCTCCAGATCCTCGAGTTCTTTTTCGACTTTCCAGGCCTCCTCCTATGAGGTCTGGACCTTTTTGAAGCATCCATAAACTACAGAATGCTCCAAGGAATGTCTAAACCATCTCAGGAGCAAAGAAGTCTCTTTGGAGAGAGTTGAAGGCCCAATCAAAGCTTAATTCACCAATTGTTCTTCATTGTTCATCTAGGGAGATCAACTCTGTCAGATCAGATCCCTCTCCAGATCACACAACAACCATCCTATTAAATGTTAGAGAGCCATCAGATCTGAGGGCATGATTTAATCTCTACCTTCCATCATTGAACCATCAACAACCACTAAAAAGGCTTCTCGTGTATAAGTGAAACTATTATTTGAAGTTGTATTTTATTCGAGGGCAGATCTTTTTGTATTTTATTTTTACTATAGAAACTATTACTTGAAGTTGTAAAGTTTTGTAATATATACGTTAATGACCCTGAGCTTTATTTTTTTGGCACTTTAGTCTAATCCACGTCACTCACGTCCCTAAGCACGTGAGGGGGCGAGAAAATTATGCTAGGATACTAAAAATGATTAGATGGGAGTTGCTAAGTAATGGCCTGACAATTCAGACTCAATGTCGCTGAAGCGACTACTCAAATCCTCTTATTGGTCAACAATTAACAAAAACAAGTAATTAAGAAATTAAGAGTAATAGTTAAAATTTATTATACCCTACTACGATTGTATAGTGGCAAGCAAGTGGGGATCGAACACATGAAGCAAGGGAGTGGAGCAGGCAAGATACAAATCAAGCACCAAATATCTTCTCAAACACTTAGCCAAGTTGCAAGTTTTGTGGGTTTTTAGTTTTATATTTTTTATTTGATTTATGACTTTTATTTTTTTATATTTTGATTTTTAATTTTCTGATTTTGTATTTTCTTTTTATATTTGTACTTTTATATTTTCTTCTTCTTTTAATAAGGATATAAAACTATATAGACTATACATAGATAAGAGAGATGAGAGAGAGGTAGTATATAGATAAAAATAGATAAAAATAGTCAAAAATAGAGAAGAAATATCTTTTTGTATTTTTTATATTTTTCTAATGTTTTGTAATTTTTCTGTAATTTTACTATTTTTTGGTATTTTTAAAGTAAAAAAGGCTCAAGACAAGGAAGAAAATAGATGCCTAAAATTAAACTAGAGATGAAAAATATAAAATAGATTAAAAAATTCTCCAAATTAATTTTAAAATAATAGTAATAATCTAACGAAAATTCAGGAATAAAAATTATATTTTTATGATTTTTGGATTTTTTATATTTAAATAAAGATTTTGGAGGTTTTACAAATTTTATGAGTTCCTTTTATATATTTTTAGTGATTTTTGGCATGGATGTTAAAC
Source organism: Ottelia alismoides (assembly GCA_037367405.1). Lineage (NCBI taxonomy): Eukaryota > Viridiplantae > Streptophyta > Magnoliopsida > Alismatales > Hydrocharitaceae > Ottelia > Ottelia alismoides. The sequence goes on along the minus strand of JAZKJV010007813.1, from coordinate 260,316 downwards.
ACACATAAATAAGAAAAATATAATTTTTTGGAATTTTTCAAAATGTTTTTTTAATTTTTAGGTATTTTCTAATGCAAATAGGAACAAAACTGCATTGTTACAAATTTTTATAAATAATAAAATACTTCAAAATGTAAAATAATAAAATGGCATTGAAGTAAAATGCAACATGGACTTAGATCTATATTGAGATTTTTTAGATTTTTATAGATGCACGAAATCGAGAAACAATAATACTAGAAAGGGTTTATATGTAAATAGCAGAAACTCTAGGGGCCAAAGTTTAAAGTTCACAAAAATTTATAACTTATGTAACAAGTTACATAAACAAATACAAATAGATAAAGCCATGAGGTCTTTTCTGCAAAAATTCCAAAATCACGTGTTAGAACACGTGCACCCCTAGCGAGGACTAAAATGTATTTTCCAAAAATCCTAGGGGGCTAACTTGCAAATTATCCAAAAAGTTATAACTAATTATCAAAGTTGTTGGATTGAACAGAAATATTAAAAGCCTCAAGGGCCCAGTTTCAAAATGTCTCCTCACGTGAATCGTTACGTGAGGTGACGTGGCTGGGACCAAATTGCGAACATGGAATGTATGGGGGTGTTTTCGCAAATATTACAAAATGAAATTGCAGCATATGAAAGTTTGATAAGTAAAAAGTAACTACAAAAACTGAGGGGTTACACTGCAAAATACGCCCCCAACGAAGTGCGATCCAACGGGCGTGCTACTCCCACTTGCCACACGTCAGGCTGTGAGGACGCGATAACGGTTTGGCTTCAAGGGCTGGGATTAGATCACCCTAGGGCGATCAAATGGTTGAAAGGTGCAGGATCCGACGGGTGTTGTAGCGTCTGGCGTAGTGAAAAGATCAGACATGTAGGAGCTCCTTGGGAAGAACTGTCCAAGAACTTGCTGATGGTGAGCTTCGACCCGCTCGCCTGAGATCTTCTAGTCATCAGGGACATTAGGGACATAGGCAAAATGGAGCCAAGGCTCCTCTGCACCAGATGGGCACTTCAGAAGGGCCTCCGGAGCTCAGGGGACGTCGCATGGGCCCAAGGACGAGCATGAGCTTCAGGTGCCTCCGATATCAAAAAAATCGACGTCAAAAGACATCCTTTGGTCTCCAAATCCTGTAGGGGATTAATGCAAAAACAACGGGGAACTGGAGGCCTTATTAGCAATAGTGGATGGGCGATGATGATGATCAATGTTGACCGGTAAAACAAGATGATCGGCCAGACATAGATCAAGAGGATTTCGTAATGTTTTGGATGGAATCGATGATAGAGATTTGTGAGGATTAACTACTGTTATCCTAAGGGTTTAAAGGAACACAACAGAAGAGAGAAAAGCTCACCTAGGTGGTGCCGACGAAAAGCTCCAGCGACGTTGCTCCAGCAAGCTGGATCAGCTCGATTCAACACCCTCGCGGCCTCCGGAAGGATGCAATCGACTCCTGCTGTCACCATGAGGATTATCAAGCTTCAAGGTCTAGGGTTGGAAGGTGGAAGAGTGATCAAAAGTCAATGGGAAGTCAGAGGTGGTTCTTATGCATGTTGATGAGCGGTTCCAAAGGACGAGAGAGATCTCGCGAATCGATAGATCAATCCACGAGAAGAAGCTTGGGCGTGTAAGCTCATACTGTGAGGAGAAAAGGTCGTGAAGAATTCGACATGAAAGGATGAAATATGTGGTCTACAAAAATCACGAATCTCGACAAAAATAAGGTTCTGACAGAGATGCAGGGCGGGTCAGAGAGTTGACCTGCGGTCAAATCTCTGTGCCTCCTAGTTTGTCCACGTGGACCAACCAGGAAAAACCTGCAGAAAAAAATTTGTAAAATAGATTAAAAATAATAAATGATTTTATTAATTTTAAGTTATTAAATGAAAAATATTTATTTCTTTTTGAAAATTTATGATGAATTTTATTTGTTTTTTTCAAGGTTTGGTATTAGAAGTTCCCTTTTAAGGGCTATATATAGGTATATTCATCTATGTATTTTATTTTTATTTTCTATTTTGAATTTTATGAATTTTATTTATTATTCTATATAAATATAACTTAGTTTTATATACTTAAAAATATTTTTTGTTTTATTTTTTTGATGTAATTTATATGATTAAATAAATAGTTGTATCATCTATATAGGCATAGGTATAGGTATTATACCTATGTGTTTTATACAAGTATTTATTTCTATATTTTCTTGAATATTTTATTTCTATGTTAATATATACATATATTATAAATAATATTTACGAAAATATAAAAATGTAAAAATATGAAAATATAAAAATAATGAATAACAAGTAAATGAATATTTTAATCAATAAAGTATACAATAAGGGTCAAAACCTAACTTTCAAATCGTAACTCCAAAAAATATGAAAATACCTTCATTAAATAAATTATTAAAAGTTATCTATAATTAAATGTGATTTCAATATATTTTGAGTTTTTATTTGAGAGATATGGGTATGGGAAGTTCGGATTTTAGAAACTTATTCTAGATATATTTTGTACACTGCATATTATTTTTATGTGAAATCAATTTTTTATTTTTTTCTATTTAATTATCTACAACTTTCACGTTCGAAGTTTCTTTATTTAAGTATAAAAAAGTAGAACTAAAAATAGGTCCCAAAAAATGAATAAAAGTAAATTAAATAAAAGGGATTTTTATTGATATTTGGTCCTTATCTCCCCCTACTGTATTCATTGTAGACCTAGTCATTGAGATGCCTAGGTATCAGGGGTTCAGGTCATAAAATATTTGCAATATTTTATTCTTATTATTTTCTTTTCATTACTCTATAATTTTGGCTTTAAAAATCGTATTGTATAAACTATTTACAACAAGATGCATGAATGATAAAATGCATGAATTAAGGCTATTTACACGTATTTACTAGGATTTCTAACGCTAAAATAATAGAATAAATATGATGAAATGGAGATTCAACATCCCCTATACTTTCCATTGCTAGTCCCTAGCAAACAGTTATGCAATAAGTGTAGAAAAAGAAAAACAAAGAAAAAGAAGAAAATTGGATTTAGTTTAATTATCAAACTTGTCTTCACAAAATCAAAGTTTGGAGCTTAAGTCAAACCTTTGGAATTTTAGGGCGGGCGGAACTTAATGAGAACATGATTTGAAATCCAATAGCCTTTGAGAATCCCAAAAACTCTGCTCAAGTCTCCTCAACAGCCAGGTCAGAATCCTTCAACTCAAACGCTTTAGTGATGGAGGCTCTTCCCAACTGAAATGGCACAGACACAGACTTCTCCAGTATGATAACCAGTGATTCCCCAATCTAATAACTCATTCCTCGAGGAACGGGGTATTCCCTTCTAAGTTCAAGTGACAAACTAGCTCAAGATGAGGGGGTGAAAAGAAGAATGGACAGTAGCCAGTATAGCTACCTATCCTAGGATGCAAGACCAATGTAGTTAAGTCATCCAGCTGCAGGCTCACATGATTTGACTTTGAAACTCTAGCTTGCTTATTGACTATATAAATATGTACACTCCGACATGCATTTTTATTTTTGTACATGCCTATCCACTTTTTTGGAGTTTTAGCTTTTTGCTTTTTTTTGAAATACTATTCACAACAACATTTACATAAGGAGTTTTTCCTCTCGTGCTAGTAAACTATCCCTCTTTTGAAGCTTTATTGCAACCCACACTCTCTTGTCTTCAAAACTCATCATCACCGGACGGGTTAGGATGCACTTCCCTCCATAGAGGAGGATAAATGTTTCCACTTGCATGCATCTTATGCCGGCAAATCCAACCCCCTCACCACTCTGTCTAAGTCGAGCCAAGTGAAAGGTGTAGGTGTCCAAGTTAGGTCATTATCGATAAGAGTCGTGCGTGTGCTCCGAAATACTCTACGTAGGCAGTCAAGAATCCATTGAACCAGGAGGTCTCGTGATTCTCAAAGAATTAAGTCAACTAGACCTGAAGTACCTCAATTCCAGCTCCTATAAGGTTCCTGTTAATTAGGTAGATTTAAAGGTCCAACCTGCTCCAATCTTCGGATTTTACTTAGACTTGTTCAACCATCAAACTCAATCCAAAAACTGCTAATGCTATGCAAATGCTATGCAGAATATATAAAAATCAAGTTGCACTTCAAAATATGTGGTGTTTTTGCAAGCTCCCCCTACATTATTTTCAATTTCATAAATGCTCCTACCAACTTTATTATAGTTATATTTGCATTTATATTTTCTATAAGTACAAGCCATGCTCCAAAAATCATAAAAATATAGGTAGAGATGCATAATTAATTGCTCATCCGTGCCCCATATTTTATTTGGCATTTTTCGCATTCAAAATTATTAAAAAAATCAAAGAAGCACTTTTTATTCCATGTTATCTTTAAAATATATAAAAAATATAAAATAATCACTAAAAATTCTAAAAACTTTTCCTACTGTTTATTGCTCTATTTTATAACTATAGACCAAAAATCACAAAAATTATAAAAGAAAAACCAAAAAAATCACAAACCCTAGCTAACCCTAAAAAAATTACAAAATGTTTTCATAAACTCTGAAAGTAGTTTTATATCCTATATATATTATAAAATTAGTTTTGAGAAATTATGAATGTATTTACTATCTTTAATTCTCAAATCAAGTTGTCTTATTTATTATGTCCTTGATTTTGATATTTTGATTTTAAAAATATTTAAAAATTAGTAAAAATCACCCAAAATTGCCAAAAATACAAGAATTTAAAAAAATATAAAAATATTTAATTCATAATTTTTGATTATATTAACCTATGTTTATAATTAGTATAACCTATATAGATTATATATTGATATGCTATTATAGATGTCTAATAATAATATTATTATAATAAATCTCTAAGTATATTTTAAAACCTTTAAAAAGATAAAAAGGATTGTTCTTGTTTGTATTCTCTGATTTTGATCTATATTTACTATATATATATACACTCTAGATTATACATATTATTACATATTACATATATATTCACTTATTATACATAAAAAAAGAAATTAAAAATAAGGAAAATATAAAAATAAAATGAACATTATAAATTTAAAAATTAATATGTATATGATATGAAAAAATAAATAATTTAAACCCACAAAAACATTAAGAAACATAATAGTATACAAGTAATTATATACATATATGCATTATTATTTGGAAATAAATAATAATACTTTTACAACATCTTGTTCCGTGTGTTCGACACCCAACTTGTACTTGTCCACTATACACACTTATGTGTAGGGTTTATAGTAAAATTTGACTCCACACTCTGATTTGTATTGATTGGTGATGAATCTATGTTTCATCATCTTTATTTTATCATTCTGGCCTTAAAAAATCTATTAAATGCGTGTAAATAGGCTTAATTTAGGCATTTTAGCATTGATGCATCATTGTGTAAATAGTGTATAAAATGTGGTTTTTAAAGCCAAAATTATAGAATAAGGAAAAGAAAAGAAAAAGAATAAAATATTGCAAATATTTTATGACTCGAAATCCCGAGACCTAGGCATCTCGATGACTAGGTCGACAAGTAATAAAGTAGGGGGAGATAAGGGCCAAAATACCAATAAATTCCCTTTCATTTCGTTCACTCTTTATTCATTTTAGGACCTATTTTTGGTTTCACTTTTTATACTCCAAACAAAAAACTTTGTACATAAAAGTTGTAGATAATTAAATATAGAAAAATAAAAAATTGATTTCACAGAAAAATAATGTACAGATAAAAAGTTATGATCTGAATAATTTTCCAAAATCCCAACTTCCTAGACCCGTATCTCTCAAATAAAAACTCCGAATGTTCCAAACTCCCCTTTAATTATATATAATTTGAAATAAGCTATTTAATGAAGCTAGTTTCGTATTTTGCAAAGCTACGGTTTGAAAGTTGAATTTTGGGCCCCTATTGTATACTTGTACAGATTAAAATATTCATTTTATTATTTTTTCATTATTTCTTTTAATTTTATATTTTTATAATTTTGTAAATATTATTTATAACATATTTTTACATTAAAATCAGAATAAAAACCTAAACAAGAGACAAAAATAAAAATACATGTCAGTAATACATAGGTATAATACCTATACATGTACAATTAATACTTACATTTTATTAAGTGTACAAAATATTTCAAAAAAATAAAATAAAAATATATTTAAGTGTATAAAAATATTTTATAAATATATAAAATAATAATCAAAATAAATAAAATTAAATATATAAAATAAAAATAAAATAATAAAATATATAGATAAATGTACCTGTATAGGCCTAAAAAGGTAACTTGTAATTATAAGCCTCGTAAAAATAAATAAAAACCATAATAAAATAACTCATAAAATAAAAAATATTTTTTATTCAATTACAAAAAATTAATAAATTCATTTACTAATTTCAATTGAATTAATAAAACATTTTTTGCGGGGTTTTCCTTGTTCGTCCACGTGGACCAACCAGGTGGCTCTGACAGTTGACCGAAGGTCAACTGTCTGACCCTCTCCTGTAGCCTGTCAGAATTGAGTTTCGAGCCTACTTCGTGGAATTATTGAGGCTCTTCCTTTCATTATTTCGTGTCGCTTCCTTGACACTTTTTGCTCCTCGATCATCCGTCATACACGCCCTAGTGTTTTTTTGGCTTTGGATCACTAATTCGCCCGTTGTCACCTCGTTCTTAGAGCATGTTCATCACTTGTTTAAATAACCCCCTGTCACCTCCTTCCTCTTTTTAACCCTTCTGGACGTTTTTTCCTCTCTCTTTGGCGAGCTCTGGACTGGACCTCGTGACAGGAGGTCCTCCCGCTCTCTTGAGGCGAGGTTGAGCGGACATGGAGGTGTCTCCAACCCCCATCTCCGGCCACGACTGTGAGGTTTCCATCTCTGGCTTTGATAGCCATTGAGGTCTGTTTCTTCTGTATTTTTAGTGCATTCTTAATCTTTGGGTAAGTTAGAATCTTTATTTTGTCTTTTAATTAAGTAAGCTAGCCTAAATTTCGCTCATTGAAGCTTGTCGGACCCCCGCTCTGGCGATACTCCTCCTGCACCATCCACGTTTCCCTCGCGCCTCGAAGGTCCTGTGAACTTTTTACTGTGATTATCGTGCTTCCCTTGCAGGTCCCAGGACCCGAAGGACCCCATCTAGGGTCATTTTTGTTGATGCCCGACCTTCCTGGAGCCGCCCTCTTTCGTCGACGTCGTGGCTACGCTCCGGCGGTCTTCCCGCCATTTCGAAGCAGTCACCCACTCGAGGGGCTCCTAGGAAGCTTGTACAGCCATCGGACGGGAACATTCAGCTCTGAGCATCAAGATTTTGTCGCTCCAAGGTCGTTTTGGTCGTGTTCTTCGGCCGTTCGTCCTCCATGCCCAAGAGCTGTTCGATTATCCTGTGTTCTTGACACGCTACAGCCGCCGTCGGATCGTGATCTTTTCCAGACGTCCGATTGTGCCCTCACGTTCTAATCTTGGCCATAAAAAACGAAGAGGTACGGGCTGACAGGTCGTTGCCACGTGGCATAAGTAAACTCTCATCCGCCGTCCGATCTGCACGAGGCGTGGGTATTTTGCGGTATTTCCCCCGCCAAATTTTGTAATTAGTATATGCTATTCAAACTTTCTTAGGCAGTTATTATATTTTGTTAATTTTGCAAGTGTGCCCCTGTAACTTTCATATATGGTGCATGTGCTTGTCACGTGTGTCTTGGATCTGTGTTTTTGGCTATTTCTATCTAGTCCAGAAAGATTTTAATTAGTTATATAATTTCTGGAAAAATTGCACCGAGGCCCCTAGACTCTTTGGTATTTCCAAAAACTCCTCTACCGGCATTGCATTTTCTTTATGTTTCCTCTATTTATTGCATGCATCTATAAAACTCCAAAAATCACCAAAAAAATATCGTAGCTTCCTGTTGCATTCTAGTTCCATGCCATATTTTTATTTTGCATTTTTATTTCATTTTAATATTTATAAAAATTCAAAAACATGCATTTTATTTACTTTTTGCATTAGAAAATACATAAAAATTATAAAAGGTTTTTGAAAAATTCCAAAATTTTTTTGTGTTTCTGTGTGTTTTAGCTCCAGACCAAAAATCACTTAAATTTCAAAATAAAACTCCTAAAAATTACAAAACCCCGAAAATCTTCATAATAATCTTAAAATTTCTACAAAATCCTAAAAATACAATTTCAGTTTCTGAATTTTTCCTATTTTATTGTCTTTAGTTTAAAATTAATTTGAGGAATTTGGGGCATTGTTTGGTATTTTTCATCCTCATTTTAATTTCGGCCAGCAACTTAGTTCACTATTTTCCAGTATTTTTTCCTTTAAAAATACCAAAAAATAGGAAAAATATATAAAAATCACAAAAATATTAAAAAAATAAGACACAAAAATACTTTATTTCCTGTATTTTGATTATTTTTCCCTATTTTTATCTCTCTCCTATCTCTAATGTGTATATATATAAATATAGATATTATATCTTTATTAAAAGAAAAAGAAAAGACAAAAATACAAAATATAAAAAGAATATATAAAATCAAAAAAATGAAAAATCAATATATAAAATTAAATAAAAAATATAACATTAAAACCCCACAAAAATAACATTTATAGACAAGTCATCACATTCACATTTTTGAGCATTATTGCCCTGTTCTACCTGTCTGCTCCCTGTGTTCGACCTCTACATTGCTTGCACACTATACACATCTTGTATGTAGAGATATAATAAATTTTAACTCCACATTTATTCTCATTGCCTTATTTAATTGTTGTGGGTTAATTGTTGTTTGAATTTCGAATTTCGTGCGGTCGCCACAACGACTATCTCCGTCTTGTGTGAGACATATTTAGACCGCTGATTTTTGGGTTCAACAATTGGTTATTCTAATTGTGGGTTGATTTTTGAAATTGATCGAGGTCTAAAAATTACAGTGACAATTATATCCACAATTTCATTTGTTGAAAAATATGCAAATTTCTAAATACTTAAAATAATTTTAATGAATAATAATATGAAGATTTATATTCAGGATCCATGCAATAACATCATTTTGAATATAGTAGATTCCAATGAACTTGTGAAGGAGGAGGAAAAAACAAAGAGAGTATTTGATCTTTGATGGTGATGTGTACGTGATGAATCTACGTTTCATCATCTTTATTCTATTATTTTGGCCTCATTAAGCCTAGTAAATGCATGTAAATAGGCTTAATTTAGGCATTTTAGTATTCATGCATCATTGTGTAAATAGTGTATAAAATGCGATTTTAAAGCCAAAATTATAGAATAAAGAAAAGAAAAGAAAATTAATAAAATATTGCAAATATTTTATGAACCTAAACCCCGAGACCTACGCATCTCGATGTCTAGGTCGACCAGGAATAAAGTAGGGGGAGATAAGGGCCAAAATACAATAATGATTCCTTTTATTCAATTCAAGCTTTATTCATTTTGGGACTTATTTTTAGTTGCACTTTTTATACTTCAAATAAAGAAACTTTGTACATGATAGTTGTAGATAATAAAATATAGAAAAATACAAAATTGATTTCACACAAAAATAATGTACAGATAAAAAGTTATGATCTGAATAGATTTTCCAAAACCCTAAATTCCCAAACCTGTATCTCTCAAATAAAAACTCGAAACGCATTAAAATCACCTTTAATTGTATATAACTTTTAATAATCTATTTAATGAGGATAGTTTCATATTTTTTGGAGTTACGGTTTGAAAATTGAGTTTGGACCCCAATACTCGTACATATTAAAATATTCAATTTATTTATTATTCATTATTTTTATACTTTTATATTTTTATAATTTTGTAAATATTAGTTGTAATATATGTGTGTATTTAAAATAGAATAAAAACAAAAAAAACATAAAATACTTGTTTAAATATACAGATGAAATACCTATACTTATACCTACGTAGATAATACTTCTATTTATTTAACTGTATAAATCACTTCAGAAAAATCAAATAAAAATTATATTTAAGTTCATAAAATTAAGATGTAAATATATAAAATCATAAACAAAAATAATAAAATTAAATATACAAAATAAAAATAAAATACTAAAATATGTAGATGAATACACTGTATATTACCTATAAAAGGTAACTTGTAATTCCACTCCTCGAAAAAATAAAATAAAAAAATTATTAAAGATTTTTATTTCATAGACTAAAAAATTAAATCATTTGGTATTTTAAAATAAATTTATAAATCTTTTTTCCAAGGATTTTTTCCGGTTAGTCCACGTGGACCAACCAGGTTCTTTCCCTGGTTGACCTCGGTCAACTCTCTGACCGAGGTCTGGCCTTGTGTCGGACTGCATTTTTTTGGCTATTCGTGATTTTTTCTAGGAAAAACCTTTCACCATTCGTGTTGAAGACTTCTTGACTTTTATTCCTCGTTGAAAGGTTATTCACGCCCTGGGTTTACTTCGGGCATTGGATCGCTGCCGCGAGTGATTCGCATCGATCTTGGGAGTCACCCATCGCCTCGTATAAACGTGACCCCCATCTTCCTTTTGACGTTCGATCTCTCTTCCACCCCTAAATATGAGACCTAATACCCCAGCATCCTTCTTGGTGACAGCAGGAACTGGGCGCACACTTTGGGAGGTTCAGGCAGTGTCGAATCGCCGTGTATCTACTCGCCAGAGGTCTCGTCGGAGCCACCCTCTCGCGCCGCCTTGATGAGTCTTTTCCTTCCTTGTTCAGTACTGTTTCAAACCCTTAGAACATCTGTAGCGTGTCACCGAATTTCCCTTTCATCGACTCGCCCCTCGATTATTCTAAAATTTCATTGTTTCGCATATGGTCCTGCCCCAGGTTGCGCCGGCCAATGATGATCACCATTTTGCTGCTCCACACCTCCACTTCACCACCGCGGGGTTAAGGCAGTTTTCCCTCGAACCCATCACCCTTTTTTTGCAGGTCAGAGCACGTATCGAAGGACCTGGGGCTCATTTTGCACCTCGCTGGAGGTACCTGGGCACCCCTGATGAATACCCATTCATCACTCTTTATTCTTATATTTTAGCTACAAAAACCTTTGCAAATGCATATATATTCATGTAAATACAAATAATTATCAAAAGCATGCATTGTATAAAGTTTAATAATTAGCATGTTTTGTGCAAAAATAAAAGAATAAAGAGTAAAAAGAAAAGAGGGCAATATTTAGAATAAATATTGAGCAACCTAACCCAAGGGAGGGCTCAGCATGGGCCTGACCGCATAAAAACCAAAGTAGAGGGAGATAGGGACTCATTTGTGTAGATATTTATGTAAATAAAATAAAATATTTTCCTCATAAAAATAGATTAAAAGAGGTTTGTAAATATTTGTTTATATTTAAATATAAAAACCAGATAAAAATAGAAAAATTAAAAAGAAACAAAAACATCACTCATGTACATAGTCACCTTGTATATAGTCCACTCATCCATATTTATTTAGCTTTATAAATAAATAAAATTAATTTCCAAAAATTTTGTTAATATTCTATATGATATGGTGTAAATAAATAAAATAAAAACAATTAAAACAAAAACAAAATAAAAATAACAAAAACTAAAAATCCAAAAATACTTTGTAAATATACCATGTATATATATGTACATATCTATTTATTTCACCTATGTATATAAATAATAAAATAAAATAAAAATATATTTTTATTCCTAATTTTATGATATAAATAAATAAAATATAAAATGGGAATAAAATTGTATAAAAATAAAAAATTTAAAAATCAAAATTAAAAATCTATATATTGTATATATACCTATATATAACCCTACTATGTACATACACTATTTCTTGTTTTGAAAAATTAATTAAAAATCACTAAAAAATAGAAAATATTAAAACAAAAATATTTCATGTTTTGACTTTTTAATAATTCTACCATTTACTATTTATAATTGATTTTTCAAATCTTTTCCACGTGGTAGCTTTTCATTGGTCCACGGAGATGTTGATCTCTGGTCAACTCCCTCCGCGGACCTTCTTCTCAAGCGGATCTCACGCCCGACCCGACTTCTCCTCTTTTTCTGCGCTCGATCCGCTCGCCATCTCCACAAACCCCGGGTCCTATCTCTTCTCCTTGCATCCGAGACCCTCGCCGGGGTATCCACATCGGGATCCGCGCTTCACGCAACCCTACCCGACCAACCCTAGCCGGACCTGCACCCATACATAAGCCGAGCTCCGCCACCTTCATTCCCATCTTTTGGCTCATTCGCTCCACCCCAGTGACCTCCAGTGTGTGAGTGAGAGTGACAGCTCGCTCCAGGTGCTGTCGCAGCGAGGAGAGGGGCAGTGGCCCACTGATCCGGCGAGATACACCGCCGTGCTCCGCCCAGAGCTGGAGCTCGAGCCTCGGAGACCGACGCTCCTTGAGGCAAGGACCAGGAGCTGCGCAAGCTCGCCCACAGTCGCTTCGTCCACCCATGTAGACCCATCTCCCTTTCCTTTTCTTTAATTTTCGATTAGCCCCAATTCGTGCCGCCGTCGCCTTCCTTCGATTCCGACCACCTCATCGTTCCGTTCGATCATCGGAATCCACCGTCACCTCCGCCTTCCTCCCGCGCACGTTCTGCACCCATCCACTCAACCCAGCTCGCACAGGAGCCGGGGTTCGAGCTCCTCCGTCCACACCCTCGCCGGAGCTCGCCCATATCGACCACCCGACCACCTTCACCACACCTAACGGGGTCGAGGTAGTTTGCCCTCGACCCGCGAGCTTTCTGGTCTACTTTGTAGGTTCATCCAAGCCCATCTGAGTGCTTGGACCATTGGGTCCAGTAGCTCCACCTCCGTCGACCTCGCCGGAGCTCTCCAGAGCTCGGCTGGGTCATCGGAGGCCACCACCAGCTGCGGAGCTTCACGGCGGAGCTTTTCCGATCTTCAGGAGCAGCAGGGGAGGATCTCAACACGTGTGTCGGGCCGGCGAAGCTCGCCAGCCAACTGTTCTTCCAACATCTTCCCCGACCGTCCGATCAGCCTCAGAGCTCCAGATCAGATCATGACCGTTCATCCGCGGAGCCGCAGATAGCGTCAGATCAGTGGAGGTGTGATCCCAGCCGTTGATTCACGAGGGTTCGGCCACTGCGTACGAGGACCGTCCGATCTCCACGTGGAGGGCCCTCACCCGTTCGATCAGGCCAAGCATTTCAAGGTCGAAGGCGCCACCGCTCTCACTCGTTGGATCTGCTACGTGGCGTACATCCAGTGGCTCCATTAATAAAGGGTAATTTACCCTTAGGTCATGTCTTTTCTTTTATTTAGCATTTAGTCTTGTAAATACACAGTGTAGTTATTTAGTTTTGGTACAATTGCATTAAGAACCCTGCACTTTACTTTCTTTGCTTATATGCCCTTGTGTATGGTGTAGCACGTGCTTCGACACGTGGTTTTCTGGGCTATTTGCATTTTATACCTGGTAGTTCTGATATGTTATGAATTGAATGAATAGTTTTGGATTATTGCATTTATACCCCTGTGCGTAATTTAATAGTGCATGTGCGTTTATTGTTGGGTATTTTGCAGACAAGCCCTTGGGCTTTTGGTACCTGTTACCAAATGGCCCTCGGAACTTGTTTTACTTACATTTGGGTCCCTGAGGCCTCAGGCACGTGCCACGCGCGTGATCTCTTGGGTATTTTGCACCGGACCCCCCAGGACTCTTGGTATTTGCACTTAGGTCCCTGTGCACACTATCTCCTCTTTATTTTTGAATAAAATAGCAAACCTACTCCAAATCCAATGAAAATTGGACACATGGCTCCTGCCATTGTTTAAGATTTTCTGGGATTTTTGGAGGCATTTTTATTTTGATTTGATATTTTAAAAAATTCAAAAACGTCTATTTTTGTTACTGTTTAACTTTGAAAATCACAAAAAATATTAAAAACTATCTAAAAATTACAAAAAATTTAACTACTGTTCATTTTGTTGTGCTTGATTTTCTAGCCAATTTTGGCTATTTTTCATCATCTAAAACTCCTAAAAATTGAAAAACACTTAAAATCTTATAAAAATTCTACTAAAGAAACTAAAAACCCAAAAATAATAATTTAGGTGCTCAAATTTTCCATGTTTTCTTCTCTATACAAGACAAATACCTCCAGCTTATTGGGGACTGTTAGATATTTTATCTAAGTCCCTTAAGCTCGGTTGGACAGTACCTACAGTTTCTGACCTTGTTTTTTTTTTTAGAAAATAAAATAAAAATCAGAAAAATCCAAAAAATTCACCAAAAACAGTAAAAAACATAAAACACACAAAAATATTTTTATTAGAATTTTTGATTGATTTTTGATGCACTAAATAAATTGTTGAATTACCTTGCTTATTAATTTTCTTTATTTTCTTAAATCTCTAAAAATCCAAAAAAATATAAAAAGAATTAAAAACCACCAAAAACACTTGTCTTATATTTTATCCATTCTTTTTGACTACTTCGTAGGCCGCGAGGCTATTACGTGCTCCTTGTGTTTGACCCTGGTCGCTATACCAGGTTAAAATAATAGCAAGACCGCTATTGATTTTCGAGTTGATTTTTTATATTGGTGGTCTATTTTTCTTGATTGATCGAGCCTGATTGCTTGGGTCGCAACGACTATTTAGCACCTTATACCCTAGTGGTCAGGACGGTCTTCAGAATGGCGCCGTTGCCGGGGAGCACGGCTTAGTAGTCAGTTTTTGAGTTTTTCCGCGGTTTTCTTTTCCGCGGCTTTTTGTGCATATTTTGTATAGATCTAATTGTTTAAATAATCTGGTCTGACGTTCTGTTTGTTTTCTTGCGAGGGCCCGAGGATCGAGGCGGCTTCTTCGGAAGCCGACGCAACCGCGAGAGTCGGAGGCGGCTCTTTTCTTTACAGAGTCGCAGGAGAGCGCGAGGAATGAGCAGGAGTGCGGGAGCCGCGGGATAGCCGTGGAGTAGCATAGTTTAGATTAGGTTTTATTTCCGCAATAATTGAACTGTTATTGTAATAATACAGGGACAGACAGAGACTTGAACTTTCAGGGTTTGTTTCGCCGAGCACTGGTGTGCTCGGGGGACCCCTTGACTAGTTCGGTTTTTTGTTGTTTTTACGCGGTTTTTCCTGTACTGCCTTTTCTGGTTTCACGCGGATTTTCGAGCCCCTAGCCGTAGGATTTTCTGCTTGATTGTGACGTAATTTATAGGATCCAAACACCCTAATATAATTGCTTGTTCCTATAGTGCGGTAATTGGACCTATAATAAAAAATAATAATAATAAAATAGCCGTTCCATCACCTTCGAGCCTACGCGCCGCGAGCTCGCCCCATCAAGCGCTACTCCTGAACTCGACCTATCGAGAAGAGGAGGGGTGGGTCTAGACCAGACTCTTTGGATTGGAGGCTGGTGGTCGGCTAGCCGTTCTTTCGAGTAGCACTGCTGTTTAGGGACTCGGTTTTCCGCCTGCACCATTTAGGTAGTTTATTTCCTGTCTTTTAAATTCTGCGCGGATCATCTTGCATGTAGAGTGCTGGAGCCAGGTATGCATTTCTGACTTTGCATGCATCATTGATTTATCACGCATCGGCTTTTTCGTCTTCTCCCCCTGTTTTGGACTAAATAACCATGAGAACCGAAAAATTCGTTAGGCCTTTGTTTTTATTGAAAAATATTAAAAAGAAAAAAACCATAAAATTGGGACTGTTTAAGCTATTGACCCTAAAAGACACTTGATTGAAAAAATTTGTCTTGGGGAGAGCAACCCCCTCATTGTTTGGTTTGGTTGCGCGAGAGAGTGACCCGTTCACTAGGTAGAGCCCTCCGATGCTATTCCTGACTGACTACCGACTGTTCCGTGCGGGCCAGTCGGTTGGGGTAGCATCGGGAATCCCAACAGGTCACGTAAGCGCTCTGATAGATTGTTTGTTCACCTAATAAAATTTGACAAGATAATTTGACCGAGCCTTTACGGTCTTCAGCTCGTGTTGCGTTGGTTAACAGAGGGTTTGGTTGCCGATCATAGTTTCTCCAGATCTCATCCGCCTTACTCGTCAGATCACGATGATGGGTAGACGCTCTCTTAGGCAGCCTCTGGTTGCACCGCTTTCGGGCACGTCTACCCGGTCATCTAGGTTGGCCCGTGAGAGCCGAGATCAGCTCTCCGAGCCCGAGTATGATTCCGCCCTGTTCCCCCTCGACCCCCTTTCTTTCGGTTCTGAGAGATACGAGCCAGATGAGAGATTAGCAGACTTGACAACACCTGAGTTTGACTCATTTAATTTTTCAGAGACGATGGCCGGCCATTCTGATGATCGCACCAGAGGTCCACAGGAGAGCAGCATTTCGTTCTGGACCAGGGTTCGATCAACTCTACCCTGATCGCCTCCCTCGAGTCAGTCCAGCAGCAGTTGAGGGATCAGGGGGCATTCATGATGGACATGAGGAGAGAGCTTGAGCAGATGAGATCCAACCGCGAGAACCGTGGAGGAGGAGGACCCGACGATGCGGCAGCAGCCGCAGCAGCAGCAACAACAGGAGCAGGAGGAGCACCACCACCACTTAGATCGATGCGGGAGAACCACAATCCCGGGTCGACCTTGACACACCGCTGGGTGGTACTTCCAGCCATCGTGGGGGACTTCAAGTTCCCCCCGAACACTTTGCAGCTTCTTCCCCGATTCCACGGTTTGGCCACCGAGGAGCCTCATCTCCACCTGCAGGAGTTTGAGATGATTTGCAGTACTTTCCACGATCATCAGGTGGACCAGGATACTATCAGGATGATTGCCTTCCCCTTTTCCTTGGCAGACAGAGCAACCACCTGGCTGAAGCACTTAGGGAAGTTCGTTTACACCTGGGAGCAGCTCCGCACCGAGTACTTGAACAAGTACTATCCACTCGGACGGACCAATGCAGCGAGAGCCCTCATTAGCAACTTCTCTATGCTCCCCAACGAGCAATTCCATGAGGCATGGGAGAGGTTTCGTGAGCTGATTGACCGATGCCCGCACCACGACATCTCAAAGCCCAACCTTGTGCAGAGCTTCTTCAGCGGGCTGACACCAGAGCTTCAGGGCTTGGTGAACGCTTCTTGTGGCGGGTCTTACTTCTCCAAGGATCACGACCAGGCCTGGGCCATCTACGAGGAGATGGCCGATAACTACATGGTGATGTCACAGACCAGGTTGTACACTCAGGGCAGACCCCAGTAGCAGCCTGGACCCATACAGTACCAGAGGATAGCACGGGTCGATGCCGGTCCTTCCAGTTCGTCCGCAGTAGCAGCAGCACTGGCAGAGTCTTCAGCTGCGGACATGGGTATCATCAATGAGAAGTTGGATCGGATGGAGCTGATCGAGAAGAAGCAGTGCCAGGGCATCACTCAGATGGAGCAGATGGCACAGACTCTGAGCGACATGAAGACCCATCTCATGTGTCTCCAGGAGGCACAGACGGCTCCACAGCCCCGTCTTCAGTCACGAGGCGATACCGGCGGCAGCAGCATCTCGTTTCAGCGCTCCAGCTCACATCAGCAGCCTAGACAGGTTCACCTTGTACAGGCGGAGCCGTACCAGCAGCAACAGCCCTCCTACCAGTCACCACCATCTCCAGACATGCAGATGGTGGTATACCAGCCGGATCAGCCTCTGGCAGTACTCCCGCCAGCCCAGTACGATGCAGAGCCGTTGATGGATGTCAACGGGATTGGTATGACCGTCCACAACCTGGGATCCGACGAGACCATCCCGGATTCAGGTGGGGAGTGGAGGTACCCAGCCCCAGCAACAGCGATCTGGCCAGGGAGGCCAGTACAGCCAGCAGAGGGATCACCAGCAGCAGCAGCCCCCAGTTTACCAGTCACAACAGCAGTCATCCTTCGTTCCTCGTCCCTATCAGCAGGGACAGTCTTGGAGGCGAGAGCAGCCTCACCAGCCACACCAGCAGCAGCACCCTCCTACCTACTCCTTTCAGCAGCAGCAACACCAGTTCCGGCAGCCTCATTACCAGAGAGGTTACCCGTCGGGCTCTTATGGTCCACCATACGAGAGCCCCGCCTTGGACGACATAGCCCGCCTCCTCACGGACCAGCAAGCTACTTTCAGACGGGAGATGGACGAGTTCCGCCAGGAGATGCGGGACATCGTGAGAGGGAAGGCCACCATCCCTGCCCAGATAGAGCCGAATCCCAACAGCCTGAAGCGGAAGTCTGAGCAGGTAGTTTACACTGAGCATGCCACTCCTAGTGATCCGTTTGATGATATGTCTTCAGATCTTTTTGATGCTGATTTTGTTACACTTAGGAGCGGTAGGGCACCAACAGGCGGCACCTCGTCTGAGCAACATCATGAGGATGCACCTAGAGCGCCAGATGAGGAGGAGGAGAGCGGTACTGAGGCTGCACATGATGATGATGGTGGTACTGATGCCACCAAGGATGTTGATCCCCCAGGCGGTGCTGAGGCCGCCACTTCACCAGTTCGAGGAGGTGGTACTGACGCCACCCGAGTTGCCGAGCCAGCACGCGGTACTGAGGCCGCGAGACGTCCAGCAGAGCCAGCCCGTGGTGGTACTGAGACCACCGGTGTTCATGTAGAGAGAGCTGTTGTTTTTCCTTCCATTGATGTACCTCAGAACCATAGTGTGAATAAAGGAAAAGGTTTAGTTTATTCTGGTCCCACTGTGGTGCTTGATGTATGTGCGGATCCGTTCGTCGAGCCGTCTAGACCTATTCCTAGTCCTTCATCTGAGAAGGACCCTGTGATCCCCTTCCCTAGAGCCCTTCAGATGGGGAAGGGGAAGAAAAGAGAAAAAGATCCAAAAAAGAGAGAGCAGGAGGAGTTCAGCCAGAGCATGATTGATAGATTTCACATACAGCTGACCCTTCAGGAGGCTTTGCAGCACATCCCCCTTCTTCAGCGATCGTTGAGAGACAGGACTATAGTCAGGAGGAGGAGGAGGAGGAACCACCATTCAGAGATTCATGTGCTGACGAAAGCAACGTGCTTCGCAATCCAGAACCGTATGCCGGCCAAGAGGCCAGATTCAGGAGCCCATATGTCAGATGTCACATTAGAGAGCAGAGGTTCGACCGGACTCTATTAGATAGCGGATCGTCTATCAACCTCCTTCCGACAGCCCTTCTCGATCGTTTCGAGTTGGGCACTCTTAGACAGAGCAGGACAGTCCTTCAGTTTGCTGATCGATCTGTCAAGAGGTCGAAGGGGTTGTTGCGAGACGTCATCGTCACTATTCAGGGCCTGCAATTCCCCGTGGACTTCGTAGTGTTGGACACGGAGATCCCTGATTCAGTGGCCGATACCCCCATCATTCTCGGTCGTCCGTTCTTGGCCACAGCCAAGGCGGTGACTGATCATGATAGCGGGAAGGTATACTTTCGCGTCGAGGGCGAGAGTGTACAAACAAAGACGGTCGAGGACTACAAAGCCAGAGACAGAGCATGCTCAGAGACCAGCACAGATACAGAGCAGCTGACAGATGCCGGGCTAGACATCCACCAGGACTGTGATTTTGTGATCACAGACGACGAGGCAGCATGGGCAGACCCTGCAGCACAGGCCATCCTCTCATTTTCAGACACAGACACAGCTGATGCCGAGATGACAGCAGAGGAGAGCTTGGAGAGCACAGCCCTGGTTCAGGATACCACAGAGGCAGCAGAGCCGGTTCTCGACCGCGATACAGAGTTCAGTGACGGTGGTACTGATGCCACCTTGTTTGATGCAGATCCCTCGGATTCAGAGTCTGATTGGGCGGATTGCGATGATCAGATGCCAGATCTGAGTCCTACAGAGCCTATAGCTGAGGAGGAGGTAGATGCAGAGCAGATCAGAGACAGTACAATTGAGCAGCCTTCTCTAGATCCAGTTTGAGAGAGTTCGTTGTCTTTCTCCCAGGCAGACTTGGCAGCATACACGCATCTTCTTCCGAAGCCAGATTTGCCAGCACCCAGCTGTCCAGAGCTGAAGCCGCTCCCTACTTCGCTGAAGTATCGATTCCTTGTGGGCGAGCCTGAGATGTACCCAATCATCATCTCCGCCGATATGACTGGAGAGCAATAATCCCGTTTAATGGGGGTTCTTGAAAAGAACCGCAAGGTAATCGGATGGAGCGTAGCAGATCTCCATGGGATTAGTCCATCGTTGTGCTCCCACCATATTTATCTCGAGGAGGGGGCGAAGCCGTTGCGTGAGTTCCAGCGGCGGCTGAACCCCAACCTGAGAGAGGTCGTCATGAAGGAGATTTCCAAATGGTGGAGTGCAGATTTTATTTATCCCATTTCCGACTCCAAGTGGGTCAGCCCCTTGCATGTGGTGCCCAAGAAGACGAGCATCACGATTGTGTTCAGTGAGTCGGGAGAGGAGATTGCTACACGAGTACCTACCTCTTGGTGGGTTTGTGTTGACTACAAGAGACTCAACCATGCCACCAAGAAGGACCATTTCCCCTGCCTTTTATTGACCAGATCATTGAGAGATTGGCAGGGAAGAGCCATTATTGCTTCCTGGATGGGTACTCGGGCTACAACCAGGTGGCCATCGCTCCTGAGGATCAGGAGAAGACCACCTTTACCTGTCCCTTCGGCACATACGCCTTCCGACGCATGCCATTTGGGCTATGCAATGCCCCTGCGACATTTCAGAGATGCATGCTGTCGATCTTTTCGGACATGGTAGGGGAGTGTTTGGAGATCTTCATGGACGATTTCTCGGTCTACGGCGACGGATTCGACTCCTGTCTTGACTGCCTAGACCGAGTACTCCAGTGATGTATTCAGGTCCATTTGGTGCTTTCTTGGGAGAAGAGTTACTTCATGGTGACTCAAGGGACGGTGCTTGGCCATATCATCTCCAACAGCGGCATGGAGGTTGATCCGGCCAAGGTTGATGTCATTAGAAAACTCACACCACCGTCCAATTTGCGGCAGTTACGGTCTCTCCTGGGGCACGTCAGTTTCTATCGGCGGTTCATTCGTGATTTCAGTAGGGTTGCCCGGCCGTTGACTGACCTGCAGACGAAAGACACCGAGTTCCTTGTCGACGACAAGTGTCTTTCGTCCTTTGATACTCTTAAGCAGTGTATTGTTGAGGCTCCTGTTCTTCAGCCACCAGATTGGTCTCTCCCATTCGAGATCATGACGGATGCCTCCGATTTTGCCGTGGGGGCTGTGCTGGGACAGAGGAGGGATGGAGTCCCCTTTGCTATCCACTATGCTAGCCGCACATTGGATTCCGCCCAGCGAAATTACACGGTCACAGAGAAGGAGATGCTAGCCGTAGTATTCGCCCTAGATAAGTTTCGATCTTATATCATTGGATCTAGAGTGACCTTGTACACTGATCACACTGCCATCCGATACCTCATGGCAAAGAAGGATGCCAAGGCCAGACTTACTAGATGGATCCTTCTACTCCAGGAGTTCGACATTGAGATCAAGGATAAGCCTTGAGTCAAGAATGTGGTGGCGGATCATCTCTCCCGTATAGAGCAGCCTGAGGAGTCTGAGCAGATTGATCCCATTTGTGAGACCTTCCCAGATGAGGCGATCCTTGCTATCGCCTCACTCTCGTGGTATGCCGATATTGTGAACTTTCTCGTTGCTGGGAAAGTCCCACAAGATTGGCCCAGGTAGAGGCTTGAGACCTTCCTTGCGAAGGCCAAGTCCTACCACTGGGAGGATCCCATCCTTTACCACGAAGGAGGGGATAGCATCTGGCGTCGGTGTATTCCTCAGGAGGAGCACCATAGCGTCCTCACTTACTGCCACAAGCTTGAGGCAGGAGGACATCATTCTGGGAGGAGAACGGCATAGAAAGTGCTCCAATCCGGCTTGTGGTGGCCTACCCTCTTCAAGGACTCTGATGAGTTCGTGAAGAGGTGTACTGACTGTCAGAGGATGGGCACTTGTGGACAGCGTGATATGATGCCGATGCAGCCCATTCACTTCTGTAAGGTTTTTGACGCATGGGGCATCGATTTCATGGGTCCATTTCCTAAGAGTCAGGGATTTGAGTACATTCTGTTGGCCGTAGATTATGTTAGTCGTTGGTTTGAGGCTATCCCCGCCCGAGCCGCTGATGCCAGGACAGTTTGCAGATTTTTGAGAAAGCACATAATCACGCGGTTCGGGGTACCTCGAGTTCTGATTTCAGATGGGGGGTCTCATTTCATCAACGACCTAGTGAAGGCCCTTGCTAGCGAGTTCGGTATAGACCATCGTGTTGCTACACATTACCATCCACAGACGAATGGTCTAGCCAAGGTGTCGAATAGGGAGATCAAGACTATATTGCAGAAAGTCGTCCGCCCTGACCGAAAGGATTGGTCACAGCTTTTGGACTCGGTCTTGTGGGCATACAGGACGTCTTTCAAGACATCATTGGGCACATCTCCCTTTCGCATCGTATATGGCAAGCCGTGCCATTTACCCGTTGAGCTGAGGCACAGGTCACTTTGGGCAGTTACAGACATATTTATGGATCCAGATGGTGTAAGAGACCAGAGGAGGGCAGAGTTAGCAGCCCTGGAGGAGTTGAGAGATACCGCCTTCTCAAACAGCCTGCAGTATAAGGAGAGAGTGAAGGAGTGGCATGATTCTCATATCAGCCACAAGCATTTTGAGCCTGGACAGAGAGTATGGCTGTTTGATGCGAGGCTTCGTTTATTTCCAGGGAAGCTACAGAGCAAGTGGAAGGGACCCTACTTGGTCAGAAAGGTACACGACAACGGTAGCATTGATATATCCGAGTTGTCTTCTGAGAGTACCTTTCGAGTGAACGGCCAGCGACTCAAGCCATTTCTAGATCATGAGCCGCGGGTCGTTGATCTTGCCCCTATTCATTTTGCGTGAGATGTGGTCTTTGACTCACATCTAATGCATCTCACGCCTAAGTTTCACTGATCTTCCGCCTTGTATAGATCCAGTTGTCTATATCACTCTATTCTTTAGTCCCACATCCCTTTTCTCATCTTATGATTATGCTATACTTAGGGTGTACTTTAACCTAAGTATAGGGGGGATGTAGGACCTGCGGGTATTCTTTTCATTCGTTCTACCCCTGTTTTGCTGCCTATACTTAGGGATATTTGACCCTAAGTATAGGGGGGGGGGGCAGACTCTGTACATTCTTCACTCGGATTTCCCTTCATGTACAGCTTGCTATACTTAGGATTATTTAATCCTAAGTATAGGGGGAAACCACCGAGTTCTCCTCATTCTATTCATTCATTCATCTCTGTATCTAGCCATTCCTTTTCACTTCCCTGTTACTAAGCACGAGTTATGTCTTCTTTATCACTCTTGATCACTCTGAGGACATCGTTCGAGCTAAGTATAGGGGGGGTGTGTGTATATGTTTCATATATACCTGATGAATACCCATTCATCACTCTTTATTCTTATATTTTAGCTACAAAAACCTTTGCAAATGCATGTATATGCATGTAAATACAAATAACTATCAAAAGCATGCATTGTGTAAAAATATATAATTAGCATGTTTTTGTGCAAAAATAAAAGAATAAAGATTAAAAAGAAAAAGAGGGAAATATTTAGAATAAATATTGAGCAACCTAACCCAAGGGAGGGCTCAGCATGGGCCTGACCGCATAAAAGCCAAAGTAGAGGGAGATAGGGGCTCATATGTGTAAATATTTATGTAAATAAATAAAAGTATTTTCCTCACAAAAGTAGACTCAAATTGGTTTGTAAATATTTGTACATATTTATAGATATAAAAAAACAAGATAAAATAGAAAAAACAAAAAAAGAACAAAAACATCACTTTCATATTGTACATAGAACCACCTTTATATTTATTTAGCCTTATAAATAAATAAAATTAATTTCCAAAATTTTTGTAAATATTCTACATTATATAGTATAAATAAATAAAATAAAAACAATTAAAAAAAACGAAATAAAAATAACAAAATTAAAAACACAAAAATATATTGTAAATATACCATGTATATAATTATACATATGTATTTATTTCACTTATGTATATAAATAATAAAAAATTAAATAAAAATGTCTTTTTATTCCTCATTTTATAATATAAATAAATAAAATATAAAACAGGAATAAAATTGTATAAAAAAAATAATTAAAAATCAAAAAAACTAAAAACCTATAAATTGTATATATACCTATATATGAACCTACTATGTAAATACACTATTTTTACTTTGAAAAATTAATTAAAAATCACTAAAAAATAGAAAAAAAATAAAATAAAAATATTTCATGTTTTAAGTTTTCACTAATTCGGCCATTTGCTACCTTTAAATTCATTTTCAAAATCCAGCCACGTGGCCTTCTCTCATTGGTCCTGGGGATTGTTGACCGCCCGGTCAACTCCCACCCCCAGGACCACTTCACACGGGTTCTTAGCGGGTAACCCATCTTCTCGGATTTTTAGCGCTTAAACCCGATTCATCCCCACTCAAACCCCGGGTCCGATTTGATCTTGATATACCCGAGATCCTCGCCGGAGCTCCTGCATCGGGATCCACACGCTTCCACGCCCTATCCGCGCCTATCTTCTCGGACTCTCCAGCATATAAAGCTCCAGCTCCGCCTCCTCGAATCTCATCTTTGGCCATTCGATTCCACCCCCTGTGAGCTCCAGCATGCTCGTGAGAGTGACAGCTCGCGTCCCGTGCTATTGAAGCGAGGAGAGGGAGCGTGACCACTGATCCGGCGAAGCTTCGCCGCCTTGCTCCGCCACCAGCAGGAGCCCGAGCCTCGAAGGGAGACGCTCCTCGAGGCGAAGACCCAGAGCATCCTTAGCTCGTCCCCAGTCTCATCAGCCACCCAGGTAGTCCTTTAGCCCTTCCTTTTCCTTTAATTTCGAGTTACCCCCAAATCGCTGCTCCGTCGTCCCCCGCCGATTCCGATCGATTCCGACCATCATCCAACCATCGGGCTTAACCATAGCCATCGCCTTCTTCCCGCGCACCTTCTCCATAGCTCCATCCAACCCAGCTCGCACAGGAGCTGGGATTCGAGCTCCACCGTCCCCCCTTCGCTGGAGCTCGCCCATATCGCCTCACAGTTCACCGTCACCCCGCCTAACCGGGTCGAGGCAGTTTGCCCTCGACCCGCGAGTCTTCTGGTCATCTTTGCAGGTACTACCCAGCCCATCTGAGGGCTTGGGTCATTCGGGCCAGGAGCCTCGCCTCCGCCGACCTCGTCAGAGCTCACCAGAGCTCGGCTGGGCCATCGGAGGCCACCAGCAGCTGCGGAGCACCACGTCAGAGCTTCTCCGATCTTCAGGCGCAGCAGGGGAGGTCAGGAGCGCACGTACTGGGCCGGCGAACTTCGCCGGCCACTTGTTCTTCCTCGACCTTCAGCCACCGTCCGATCAGACCTCCAGCACCAGTTTGCATCTGGGCCGTCCGTTCAGGAGCAGCAGCCACCATTTGATCTGAGGAGGATAGATCTGGACCGTCCGATGCTCGAGGGTTAGCCACAGAGAGCCACCACCGTTCGATCCTCCACATGGAACAACCCCCGCCATCGGATTCGCCCGAGGAGCCCAGCTATGGAGCGCCCGTTGTTCGCCACTGTCAGATGCTCCACGTGGCCTCCATCCAGCCGCTCCATTAATAAAGGGTAAACTACCCTTAGGCCCTTCTGTTTATTTCCTTTCGCATTTAGTCCTGTAATTATCTAGTGTAGTTGTTTAGTTTTTGGGATATTTGCATCGAGGACCCTGTGCTTAGTTTTATTTGCATTTATGCCCCTGTGTATGGTCTGACACGTGCATCGACACGTGAGTTTTTGGCTTATTTGGATATCATACCCCTGTAGTTCTGGATGTTAATGAATGAATGAAAGTTTGTTTTTATTTGCATTTATACCCCTGTGCGTGAAACATTTGAGCATGTGCGTGGTTTTTTGGGTTATTTGCAGATAAGCCCCTGGACTTTTGGTACTTGTTACCAAATAGCCCTCGGGACTTATTTTCATTACATTTGGGTCCCTGAGTGCCCCAGGAACGCACATAACACGTGTTTTGCTGGGTTAATTGCACCAGACCCCCCAGACTTCCGGGTATTTGCGTTTTGGTCCCTGTGCACTATGCCCCCTTTTCATTTTTGAATAAAATAGCAAATTACCTCCAAATCCAACGAAAATTGGACATATGGCTCCTACCATAGTGTAAAATTTTCAAAGATTTTTGGAGACATTTCTGAGTTGATTTGATATTTTTAAAAATTCAAAAACATCTAATTTTGCTACTGTCTAACTTTAAAAATCACAAAAAAATATTACATAATATCTAAAAATTACAAAAAAATTGTCTACTATTTGTTTATGTGTGTTTGATTTTCTAGCCAATTTTGGCTATTTTTCATTACTGAAAACCACTAAAAATTGAAAAACACTTAAAAACTTATAAAAATTCTAATAATTAAACCAGAAACCCAAAAATAATAATATAGGTGCCTAAATTTTCATTGTTTTATCCTCTTTACAGGAAAATTACCTCCCAGCTAATTTGGGGCCTTTAGATATTTTATCTAGGCCCTTTTATCTCGGCTGGACAGTACCTTTCATTTCAGTCACTGTTTCATTTTTAGAAACTTAAATAAGCATCAGAAAAATCCCAAAAATTCACCAAAAACACTAAAAATTATAAAACACATAAAAATATTTTTGTCGGAATTTTTGGTTGATTTTTAGTGCATTTAATAAATTGTTGAAGTGTGTAGTTTCTTTGCTTTTATTATTTTGTTAACATATTAAAAATCCAAAAAAATATAAAAACCCTTAAAAACCACCAAAAATATCTTCTCTTCTCTGATTGACTACTTCATAGGCCGTTAGGCCAATCCGTGCTCCTTGTGTTCGACCCTGGTCGCTATACCAGGTTAAATTAATAGCAAGGCCGCTTTCGTATTTGGATTGATTTTATCTATTTTAGTGGTCTATTTTTCTTGAACGAGCCTAGCTGAGTGGTTGAGGTCGCAACGACCATTTTTGTACCTTTATCTTAGTCGCTCAGCTCGCTCATCAACACCTTAGCCATAACTCGTACTTTGTGTGAGTGTGTTAATAAATAAAATGGCTAAAAACCCTAAAAATCACAAAAATTAAAAATTTTTCCTGTAAATAATCATTCTTTTATTGCACATACATAGCTAGTGTACAAATTATTTTTGTAAAAATGTTTTCAAAAAAATCTTTTGTAAAGCTTGTGTAAATATTTTCTTATCAAAAATTATGTATATAGTATAAAATTTTTCCAAAATGTTTTGAAAATCAAAAGTTTGCAAAAATCTTGTGTAAATGTTTGTAAATACCTTTGCAAAACTTGCACTTCATGCATTCATCCATTCATGATTTCAAAACATTTTTCAAAAAATTTTGCACGATTGTAAATATGTGTAAATAGCATCTTTGTATATATGTATATAATTTTCCTGGATGATAGTTGACATTTAAACTAGCCTAGAATTAAATTGAGAAATGGAGCTTGATTAAGATCTTAATCCACCTAATTCTAAGAGGAACCTTATAGGGCTTAGGGTTAAGGCTTTTCAGGTCCATAAGGACTTAATTCTTTGAGTCCACTAGGCTATGAGCATATGTCATCTTGATGAGCCTAAGTAGAACACTTAACAACACACGCATGACTCTTAGAGACAATGGCTTGACTTGCACCAGCACCTTACACATAGCTCTCCATGGATGAGGTGGTGAGGAGGAAGTTTCCTTTGGCTTGGGGTAGCATATGAGGGTAGTACTTCTAGGCAGAACCTCTCTTCTTCTTCTAGTGAAGGAAGTGCGTCTCAACTTGGTCTAGTGGTGATGAAGGCTAAAGACAGAAGCCGTGGGTTGCAATAAAGCTTTAAAAGAGGGATAGTCTACTGGCTCAAGAGGAAAATTTCTTGTATATATGTTGCACCATGTAGATATGTTGTACAGAGGCACTTAAAAAAAATGCAAAAAGAACTCCAAAAAAGTGGTGGGTCGGATTGAAAATTTAATAACCCCACCGGAGTGTATATAGTCAAATAAAGCAAAAGCTTATGGTATCCATGTTACATCTCATGAAGCTTGCAGCGGGAGACTTAGCTACACTGGCTGAGCTTCCAAAAGTCTATACTTCTTCCCCCTCTTCTTGAGCCGGTTGCACTTGAACTTAGAAGGGAATACCCCGCTTCTCGTGGAAAGAGTTGCTAGACCAAGGCATTAGAGTTACCAGGTTGAGGGAGGTTGTTTCTTTGTTACTTCTGAGGTGGGGAGCTACATATCACTTACACTGCATGGAAAGATTCATGGTCATTAGAGTTTGTGTATGTAGACTTGTTCTGATCTGGTTTATTATAGAGTCTTGTCCATAGATTGGTGGAACTTCGAGGCTGTTGAGTTTTAAGCTTAAGCCTAAATAAGGTTCCGACACATTAATAATCCAAAGATCTGATCGAGCTCCATGATTCAATTTAATGAAGGAAAGTTTAATATTCAACCTTGATCCATGTACATTCCCCTCTTTTTCTTTTTCTTTCTTTCTTTTTCACTTCTTTTTCAAATAAGTGTTTGCTAAGGGACTAGAAAAAGCTAAGTATAGGGGGGTGATGAATACCCATTCATCACTCTTTATTCTTATATTTTAGCTACAAAAACCTTTGCAAATGCATGTATATTCATGTAAATACAAATAATTATCAAAAGCATGCATTGTATAAAGTTTAATAATTAGCATGTTTTTGTGCAAAAATAAAAGAATAAAGAGCAAAAAGAAAAAGAGGGAAATATTTAGAATAAATATTGAGCAACCTAACCCAAGGGAGGGCTCAGCATGGGCCTGACCGCATAAAAACCAAAGTAGAGGGAGATAGGGACTTATGTGTGTAGATATTTATGTAAATAAAATAAAAATATTTTCCTCACAAAAATAGATTAAAAGAGGTTTGTAAATATTTGTATATATTTAAATATAAAAACCTGATAAAAATAGAAAAATTAAAAAGAAAACAAAAACATCACTCATGTACATAGTCACCTTGTATATAGTCCACTCATCCCTATTTATTTAACTTTATAAATAAATAAAATTAATTTCCAAAAATTTTGTAAATATTCTATATGATATGGTGTAAATAAATAAAATAAAAACAATTAAAACAAAAATAAAATAAAAATAACAAAAATTAAAAATCCAAAAATACTTTGTAAATATACCATGTATATATATGTACATATCTATTTATTTCACCTATGTATATAAATAATAAAAATAAAATAAAAATATCTTTTTATTCCTAATTTTATGATATAAATAAATAAAATATAAAATGGGAATAAAATTGTATAAAAATAACAAATTAAAAATCAAAATTAAAAATCTATATATTGTATATATACCTATATATAGCCCTACTATGTACATACACTATTTTTTATTTTGAAAAATTAATTAAAAATCACTAAAAAATAGAAAATATTAAAACAAAAATATTTCATGTTTTGACTTTTTAATAATTCTGCCATTTACTATTTATAATTGATTTATCAAATCTTTTCCACGTGGCAGCTTTTCATTGGTCCACGGAGATGTTGACCTCCGGTCAACTCCCTCCGCGGACCTTCTTCTCCAGCGGATCTCGCACCCGACCCGACTTCTCCTCTTTTTCCGCGCTCGATCCGCTCGCCATCTCCGCAAACCCCAGGTCCTATATCTTCTCCTTGCATCCGAGACCCTCACCGGGGTATCCACACCGGGATCCGTGCTTCACGCAGCCCTACCCGACCAACCCTAGCCGGACCTGCACCCATACATAAGCCGAGCTCCGCCACCTTCATTCCCATCTTTGGCTCATTCTCTCCACCCCCAGTGACCTCCAGTGCGTGAGTGAGAGTGACAGCTCGCTCCAGGTGCTGTCGCAGCGAGGAGAGGGGCAGTGGCCCACTGATCCGGCGAGATACACCGCCGTGCTCCACCCAGAGCCGGAGCTCGAGCCTCGGAGACCGACGCTCCTTGAGGCAAGGACCAGGAGCTACGCAAGCTCGCCCACAGTCGCTTCGTCCACCTAGGTAGACCCATTGATAAGGGCAAAAGAATCGGTTTCACGGCTTTCTTTTATTTGATGAAGAAAGTGGTCGATGTAGCAAAAGCCGCGAAACAAAAAAAACTATTCTTAAAAACCTATCAAACAATTACGGTTTTCCGAATAAAAACCGTTCACTAATATTTAACCAGGCAAGTGTTCCTGGGTCGAACTCAAGGAGGCAGAATAAATTCCCTAGATTTTTCTCTTCGTAATTTTATTTTTTATTCTTCTATAAGTCAAAACACCTTTTTATTGATTTTTATTTTTGATATTTTTATTTGATTTTATTGTTTTTAAATTTTTATTTAATTTTCAAAAAGGGATATTTTTCAAAAGATTTACTTATTATATAATAGGTGGAGATAATATAGGTGATACTATATAGTAGGGTGAACGTGGTTCGAGCTGCGAACTCGAACTACACAAGAAAACAAAGCAAAACGAGGCAGCTTCCGATTAAATCAAAACACTTCGAAAACACATCGAAAAGCCGCGGAAATTTTATACTAGGTAGTTGGGGTAGTTGTGTAACTACCCTCAAGAAATCGTCGAAATCCGAGTCACAAGAACAAGAAACAACCCCTACAGCCCAGGGGCATAAGCGCAAGAAAAATTATTAAAAATGTTTGCAAAATGGTCCTGGAGGTTTGTTCTGAAGAAAAAGTACAAGAATCTTTACATTTAGGTCCCTGCGGAGGGACCTAAATGCAATTACGCAAACGTCTGGAGGCGGGTTGAAGTCTCTGGAAGTCGGCTGTGCTTAGTATGTAAATTTTCCACCGGTTCACTTTTGACGGCCGAGATTAGAACATCCTTGCGCGGATCTGACGCTCCTGATTTGGCCACGCGTCGCAAGGCTGTAACCCCCCTATTCTTGGGCGGTTAGAACTGATGGCGGATGTCCTCTCTTCTCTGATTTATCGCGGCCGACTGACGATGGTTCTGGCACTCCGGTGGGGCCAGAGGGGTGTCTCCTCCACCCCTCGAGCTCGCCCGCGGTAGGGTGGCGGCTGGCGACGCTCCGAGCGGCGGTGACACAACAATAAAGATGGCATCTTCAACTCCTGGTAGCTGACACTGTCCTGACGAAGCTTCTTTGGAGATGCTTCTAATGAAGATCGAAGGATTCTAGAGGCGAAGAAAGGCCTCGCGACGAAGGCTGACCTGCAAGGAATACGAGTATGTGCTCGATTCGTGTCGAATCGGCCAACAAATAAGAGATCTCAAACCCCAAAAATGATAAAAAAACTTAAGTTCCAGCCAAACAACCAGTTGCTTGTGAACGACGATGGAATGCGATTTGATTTGAATGAGAAATGAATCGAATCGAGAGGTGCTTTCGAAGATGCGTTAAAGATGGATCATTAACCTATCTAAAAGCGCAATTAGCCACGCTAATAGTGGCTCGTAGATCGAGAAACAAAATCGCAAAAAATGAAAGAAAAGGTCTGGGAGTTCCAGGTGTATTACCTGGAATAATGCTCGACGGTCGACCTTTGGGCAGGAGCTAGACGCGCGATGGCGGCGCTGCAAGGCCAAGCTTGGCCTTGGAACCTCCTCCGTCGACTCCTCTTCCTCGCGGGCTACGCCTTGGTGCTGTCACCACCGTGGGCTGGCCGGATTCAAGCTAGGAAGGTGGGGGGTCGGTAGTCTGGAGCTGGAGCTTCAGGCAGTTGGGAAAGTTGTTGGTTAATGGCGACCTTAGGGGCTATTTATAGGATGATTACTTGGGCTCCAAGGTCGGATGGACGGTGGGCGATGGAGAGGGTTGTTGGAGGAAGGGATTGGAGGGTTAGGATAGGTCGGAAGCTTCTAGATGAGCTCGGGGAAATTAGGGGAAGTCGGCTGGCCGAACAGACTGGCCGCAACCTATTCTTGAGGAAGAAGACCCCAGGTGCTGACAAGTGTCAGCACCTGGTTCATCCAGAGGCTAAAATATCTTATAAATTAGATATAAAATAGTAAATTACGTTATTTTAGATAGGTATAAATACAAGAAGTGTTAATAAATTAATTTCCTAATTTATGGCATAATTACTTTTAATAAATAATAAATATTATTTAAAATATAAATATTATATTAATAAATAAGTATTTATAAATAGATTTTAGATTTTTAATTTAATAAATAAATAAGTAAAAATTAATTTTATATTTTCTTAACTATTAGGGTATTAATTAAGGTTTATACGAATTTTTATAGATTTTTATAAATTAATTTACATATTTTAATAAATAAGGTTATTATCTAAGTAGGTCATTTATACCTATATTTTATGGTGAAACTACAAGATCATGAAATAATTTAAAAATTATAAACTTAAGAAAATAATAAATAGTGTGTGTTACATAAAATAAATAGCCCAGAAACCCCGTTGTCTTTTGGTCCCAAAACCGACTTTTTGCAAACGGACTCCGAATTTTATGAAATCACCTTTATTAATTAGAGAATATTATTTAATGAACTTTAAAGGTGAGTAAAGTGAAATTGGAGTTCGTATGAGGAAGTTATGATGTTCGGAAGTTGAGATTTTGACAATTTGTATGTTGGGTTTCTTGGCATATACAAAGGGTAATATACATTTTTATATTTTTATATACATTTTTAGGAATAATTAGGAGAAGAGTTTAGTGAAAAATATGTTTATATGAAATAATTAAAAATCTTTGAAGTCTTGTATTTATTTTATAAATAATGAAGAGTATATTTGTGTGTGTTAAATTATTTTTTTTATGTTTTCTTTCCTTATCTCCCCCTACTTTTTTGGTTTGTCGACCAATTCATGCTGACTTGGTCTCGGGAGTTAGGTTATAAATATATCTTATAGCTATATTTATATTTTTAGTCATATTGTATATATATATATACATATATTCAATATGCCTTTTTGTTTCTTTTCTTGTTCTTTATTTATTTACATGATTTTAGTGGTAAAAAGTGAATTTTTGCACATGAGTGGTGTTTTGTTAAAAGATGAGAATTAATGAATATTTATATGTATTTGTTAAGGGTTTTAAGACAAAATGCGACAGAAAAGTTAATGAATCATGGATTCATCACCCATCTCCATTTCTTTTTCTTTAATTTTCGATTAGCCCCAATTCGCGCTGCCGTCGCCTTCCTTCGATTCCGACCACCTCATCGTTCCGTTCGATCATCGGAATCCACCGTCACCTCCGCCTTCCTCCCGCGCACGTTCTGCACCCATCCACTCAACCTAGCTCGCACAGGAGCCGGGGTTCGAGCTCCTCCGTCCACACCCTCGCCGGAGCTCGCCCATATCGACCCCCCGACCACCTTCACCACGCCTAACGGGGTCGAGGTAGTTTGCCCTCGACCCGCGAGCTTTCTGGTCTACTTTGCAGGTTCATCAAGCCCATCTGAGGGCTTGGACCATTGGGTCCAGTAGCTCCACCTCCGCCGACCTCGCCGGAGCTCTCCAGACTCGGCTGGGTCATCGGAGGCCACCACCAGCTGCGGAGCTTCACGGCGGAGCTTTTCCGATCTTCAAGAGCAGCAGGGGAGGATCTCAGCACGTGTGTCGGGCCGGCGAAGCTCGCCGGCCAACTGTTCTTCCAACATCTTCCCCGACCGTCCGATCAGCCTCAGAGCTCCAGATCAGATCATGACCGTTCATCCGCGGAGCTGCAGATAGCGTCAGATCAGTGGCGGTGTGATCCCAGCCGTTGATTCACGAGGGTTCGTCCACTGCGTACGAGGACCGTCCGATCTCCACGTGGAGGGCCCTCACCCTTTCGATCAGGCCAAGCATTTCAAGGTCGAAGGTGCCACCGCTCTCACTCGTTGGATCTGCTACGTGGCGTCCATCCAACGGCTCCATTAATAAAGGGTAATTTACCCTTAGGCCCTGTCTTTTCTTTTATTTAGCATTTAGTCTTGTAAATACACAGTGTAGTTATTTAGTTTTGGTACAATTGCATTAAGGACCCTGCACTTTACTTTCTTTGCTTATATGCCCCTATGTATGGTGTAGCACGTGCTTCGACACGTGGTTTTCTGGGCTATTTGCATTTTATACCTGGTAGTTCTGATATGTTATGAATTGGATGAATAGTTTTGGATTATTGCATTTATACCCCTGTGCGTAATTTAATAGTGCATGTGCATTTATTGTTGGGTATTTTGCAGACAAGCCCTTGGGCTTTTGGAACCTGTTACCAAATAGCCCTCGGAACTTGTTTTCCTTACATTTGGGTCCCTGAGTGCCTCAGGCACGCGCCACGTGCGTGATCTCCTGGGTATTTTGCACCGGACCCCCCAGGACTCTTGGTATTTGCACTTAGGATCCTGTGCACAGTGCCTCCTCTTTATTTTTGAATAAAATAGCAAACCTACTCCAAATCCAATGAAAATTGGATACGTGGCTCCTGCCATTGTGTAAGATTTTCTGGGAATTTTGGAGACATTTTTATTTTGATTTGATATTTTTAAAAATTCAAAAACATCTATTTTTCTTACTGTTTAACTTTGAAAATCACAAAAAATATTAAAACCTATCTAAAAATTACAAAAAATTACCTACTGTTCGTTTCGTTGTGCTTGATTTTCTAGCCAAGT
Source organism: Ottelia alismoides (assembly GCA_037367405.1). NCBI lineage: Eukaryota > Viridiplantae > Streptophyta > Magnoliopsida > Alismatales > Hydrocharitaceae > Ottelia > Ottelia alismoides. The sequence continues at coordinate 225,590 of JAZKJV010007813.1, read as the reverse complement.
TTGGCTATTTTTCATTATCTAAAACTCCTAAAAATTGAAAAACACTTAAAATCTTATAAAAATTCTAATAAATAAACTAAAAACCCAAAAATAATAATTTAGGTGCTCAAATTTTCCTTGTTTTATAGAGGAAATATACCTCCAGGCTTATTGGGGACTCTTAGATATTTTATCTAAGTCCCTTAAGCTCGGCTGGACAGTACCTACAGTTTCTGACCTTGTTTTATTTTTAGAAAATAAAATAAAAATCAGAAAATCCCAAAAATTCACCAAAAACAGTAAAAGAACATAAAACACACAAAAATATTTTTATTAGAATTTTTGATTGATTTTTGATGCATTAAATAAATTGTTGAATTGCCTTGCTTATTAATTTTCTTTATTTTCTTAAATATCTAAAAATCCAAAAAATATAAAAAGAATTAAAAACCACCAAAAACACTTGTCTTATATTTTATCCATTCTTTTTGACTACTTCGTAGGCCGCGAGGCCATTACGTGCTCCTTGTGTTCGACCATGGTCGCTATACTAGGTTAAAATAATAGCAAGACCGCTATTGATTTTCGAGTTGATTTTTATATTGGTGGTCTATTTTTCTTGATTGATCGAGCCTGATTGCTTGGGTCGCATCGACCATTTAGCACCTTATACCCTAGTGGTCAGGACGGTCGTCAACCCCCAGCTCCATCACCTCCTGACGCGAGCTCCAGCCGTCGCCAGAGACTTTTGGAGCCCCCAGCATCAAGAGGACACCTGCAGAAGCGTCTTCGACCATTTTGGATCCTCAACGAAGGTCGGAGGAGGGAGATTCGGACAAGGGAAACTCGCTTCACCGCGAGTTCTTCCCTGTTCTTCATCTTCAACTTTCGGTCGTCCGATTAAGGGCTGCCGCCCAAGAATACAACCACCGTAGGATCATCAAGCGCCCCCACCGTTCGATCAGGTGCCTGAGATCTAATCCCAGCCATCCCTGCGTGACGCGTCATCGGCCGTCTTCGAAGCGCCACGTGTATTAGTTAAAGGATTGCTGTCGTTGGATGACACCCAGGCATTGGTAATTTTTCCTAATACCACCGCAATTTTTGTATTTAAAATTTAAGCTTCAAACTTTCGTATGCAGCTTTAAAGTTTTGTAATAATTGCACCTAGACCATCATACTTTTCATATTTGCGAACAGGTCCATGTCCACATCATCTCACGTGCTTGTGCGTGTGAGGGGGTTGAGCTTTTTGCATAGGAACCCTTACAGGTTTAGTTATTTATTTTCAGTACTAATTAATTTAAGTGTAATATTTTGGGAAAAATTGCAAGCTAGCCCCCGTATTTTTGGAATATTACGTTTAAGTCCCTGCTAGGCGCGCACTTGCCAATGTACGTGGGTTGTGCTTTATGCAGAAGTACTCTTGCAGTTTTGGATATTTATATTTAGTCTAGAAATATTGTTCTTATGTTATAAAATTGTGGGAAATTTGCACTTTGGCCCCTGAGGTTCTGGATATTTACAAAGATACTCTTGCTAGTAGTGTAGTTTCTCTTTGTTGTCTCTATTTATTTCAGGTATCTATAAAACTATGAAAATTCTGAAAAAATATCATTGTGTGTCTGTTGCATTGCTCTATCACACCACATTTGTATTTTGCATTTTTGTTGCATTTTAATATTTATAAAAATCCAAAAACATGCATTTTCGTCAATGTTTACATTAGAAAATACATAAAAAATTATCAAACGCTTTTGAAAAATTCCAAAAAAATATATTTCGTTTATTTCTGTGTGTTTTAATATCATACTAAAACTTACTAAAAATTTCAAAAGACAACTCCTAAAAATTAGAAACCCTCTAAAATCTTTAGAAAAATCTTAAAAGTGCCTAAAAAGTCACAAAAATCTAGTTTCTATTTCTAAATTTTCCTTACTGTATTATCTTTATTTAAAATTAATTTGGAGAATTTTTGACACTATTTGATATTTTTTATCTCCATTTTAATTTCAAGAATTGATTTTGTTCACTATTATTTAGTATTTTTGATTTTCAATATACCAAAAAATTAAGAAAAAATCAAGAAAAATTATAAAAACATTAGAAAAATATAAAAAGCACAAAAATAATTTATTTCCTGTATTTTGAATATTTTCACATATTTTTATACCTCTCTTATGCGTATATATCCTATATAGTTGGTAATATTGCTTTCTGGAAGAGGGTAATGGAGAGAGAGCGAGGGAGAGCGAGGGAGAGAGAAGGAGGGGGAGGGAGAGAGCGGGAGTCGAGACGAAGAGAGGGAGGGAGAGGGAGAGAGAGGGCTGTGATGAGCGACCTGAAGGCTAGGGTATAAGTGCTAAATTGGTCGTTGCGACCCACGCGATCAAGTCGGCTCAATCAAGAAAAATGAACCACTAATATCAATCAAATAAATCAAACACACGAAATAGCGGTCCTGCTATTGGATTAACCTGGTATAGCGACCAGGGTCGAACTCAAGGAGCACGGGTTGGCCTCTCGACCTATGAAGTAGTCACAGAAGAGATAAAATAAAAGGATAAAATATTTTTGGTGGTTTTTGAATATTTTATATTTTTTTGGATTTTTTAGTTTATTAAGAAAATGAGAAAAGCAACCAAGCACGCACTTCAACAAATTATTAAATGCACTAAAAGTCAACCGAAAATTCAAACAAAAATGTTTTTATGGGTTTTAAATTTTTTGTGTTTTTGGTAAATTTTTGAGAATTTTCTGATGTTTATTGAATTTTCTAAAAATCAAAAAGTGGTAGAAATACAAGGTACTGTCCAGCCGAGCTAAAAGGGCTTAGATAAAATATCGAAAGCCCCCAAATTAGCTGGGAGGTAATTTTCCTGTAAGGAAGACAAAATGAGGAAAATTTAGGCCCTATTTTATTTTTTTTGGATTTTTGGTTTAATTTTTAGAATTTTTATAAGTTTTTAGGTGTTTTTCAATTTTTAGTGGTTTTCAGTAATGAAAAATAGCGAAAATTGGCTAGAAAATCAAACACATCAAAATAGACAATAGACAATTTTTTTGTAATTTTTGGACACTATTTAGTATTTTTTTGTGATTTTTAAAGTCAAACAATAGCAAAAATAGATGTTTTTGATTTTCTAATATCAAACAGTGACGAAAATGTCTCCAAAATTTATAGAAAATTTTACATCATGGCAGGAGCCATGTATCCAATTTTCATTAAATTTGGAGGTGATTTGCTATTTTATTCAAAAATAAAGAGGGGGCACCGTGCATAGAGACCAAAGTGCAAATACCCAAGAGTCTGGGGGTTCTGGTGCAAAATACCCAGCAAAACACGTGCCACGTGCGTGCCTGGGGCACTCTGGGACCCAAATGTAATAAAAATAAGTCCCGAGGACTTATTGGTAATAGGCACCAAAAGTCTAGGGGCCTATCTGCAAAATACCCAAAATATAAAGCACATGCTCAAATAAACCACGCACAGGGGTATAAATGCAAATAGATAAAAACTTTCATTTATTCAAGAACAACCAGAACTATCGGGGTCTCTATTGCAAATAAACCAGATAAACACGTGACGAAGCACGTGGCATACAACGCACAGGGGTATAAATGCAAATAGCTAAAATACGAGGTCCTCTATGCAAATAACCCTAAAACTAAACAACCAAGTTCAACATTTACAGGACTAAAACGAAATAAAAGACAAGACAGGGCCTAAGGGTAAATTACCCTTTATTATGCGGGCTGCTGGATGCGCGCCACGTGGAGTATCGGATGGTGGCTAACGGTGGGCGCTCCAGATGTCGCCTCCTCAGATCGGACGATGATGGTTGCTCCGGAGATGGACGGCTCGGATTGAAACTGGAGCGGTAGGTGGCGATCGAACGGTAGCTGGAGGTCGTGGAAGAACAGGTGGCCGGCGAACTTCGCCGGCCCAGTGCGAGCGCTTCCGACCTCCTCGCGGGGCGCTGGGGATCTGAGAAGGTCCGGCATGAGCCTCCGCGTCGAGTGGGGGTCTCCATTGACCCAGTCGAGCTCCGAGGAGCTCGAACGAGGTCGACAGAGCTGAGCCTCTTGGCTGGGAGACGAAGGACCTCAGATGGCCTTCGTTTGACCTGAAAAGCAAACCAGAAGACTCGCGGGTCGAGGGCAAACTGCCTCGACCCGGTTAGGCGAGGTGATGGTGGTCTGTGGGTAGCAGCGGACGAGCTCCGGCGAAGGGAGGACGGTGAAGCTCGACTCCCAGCTCCTGTGCGAGCTGGGTTGGATGGAAATGTGGAGAAGGTGCGCGGGAGGAAGGCGAGGGCTATGGCTATGCCCGATGATCAGATGGTGGTCGGAAGCGATGGGAATCGAAGATGAACGGCGGAGGCGCTATTTGGGGGTAAATGGAAATTAACGAAACCGGAAAGCCTAAGGGGATACCTGGGTGGTGGAAGAGACTGGGGAGGAGCTGCTGAAGCTCCTGGTCGTCGCCTCAAGGATCGTCTCCCTCCGAGGCTCGGTGCTCACGCAGGTGGCGGAGCAGCGGCGGCGTAGCTCGCCGGATCGATGGCCAAGCTCCCTCTCCTCGCTTCGACAGGTCGAGACACAAGCTGCCACTCTAGCGGACTCTCTGGAGCTCACTGGGGGTGGAGACAAGTGACCAAAGATGGTGAAATGGGGTGGCGGAGCTCGCTTATGTACGCTGGAAGGGTCCGGGAAAGATGGCTCGGGTAGGGCGTGGAGGCGCGCGGATCCCGAGGTGGATGCCCGGCGAGGATGTCGGATGTGGTTGGATCAAAACGGATCCGGGGTTTGGTGGAATGGCGATCGGGTCGAGCGGGCAAAATTTCGAGAAGTCGGGTCCACGACCCAGATCCGCGGGAAGTGGTCCTGGGGGGGGGGGGTAGTTGACCGGGCGGTCAACATCCCCAGGACCCAATAGAGACAGGCCACGGGTTGGATCTTCAAGTGCAAATTAAGGGTAGCTAGGGGCCGAATCTGCAAAAAGTTAAAACATGAAATATTTTTATTTTATTTTTTCTATTTTTTTGGTGATTTTTTAATAATTTTTTTCGAAATAAAAATAAGCTATATACAATATAGTACTATACATAGGTATATATACAATATATAGAGTTTTGATTTTTGATTTTTTTTAATTGTTATTTTTGTGCAATTTTATTCTTATTTTATATTTTATTTATTTTCATTATAAAATAAGGAAATAAAAAGGGTGTTTTTATTTTATTTTTATTATTTATTTTACATAGGTAAATAAATACATATATACATCTATATACATGGTATATGTGCAATATATTTTTGTATTTTTAATTTTGCTATTTTTATTTTGCTTTTGTTTTAATTTATTTACAATATATAACATAGAATATTTACAAAAAGTTTGGAAATTAATTTTATTTATTTACAAGGTTAAATAAATGCATAGAAGTGGTTTATGTACATGGTGAAGGTGGTATTTTTGGTCTTTTTGATTTTTATCTTTTTCTTTTGTTTTTATACTTATAGATATATACAAGTATTTACAAGCATAATTTAAGCCATTTTTGTTGAGGAAAATATTTTTATTTATTTACATAAATATGTACACACATGAGCCCCTATCTCCCTCTACTTTGGCTTTTATGCGGTCAGGCCCATGCTGAACCCTCCCTTGGGTTAGGTTGCTCAATATTTATTCTAAATATTTCCCTATTTTTCTTTTTAATCTTTATTCTTTTATTTTTGCACAAAAACATGCTAATTATAGGTTTTTACACAATGCATGCTTTTGGTAATTATTTGTATTTACACATATCTACATGCATTTGCAAAGGTTTTTGTAGCTAAAATTTAAGAATAAAGAGTGATGAATGAGTATTCATCACCCCCTATATTTAACTTTTGCTAGTCCCTTAGCAAACACTTATTTGAAAAAGAAGTGAGAAAGAAAGAAAGAAAAAGAAAAGAGGGCAATGTATATGGATCAATGTTGAATATTAAACTTTCCTTCATTAAATTGAATTATGGAGCTCGATCAGATCTTTGGATTATTAATGTGTCGGAACCTTATTTAGACTTAAGCTTAAAACTCAACAGCCTCTAAGTTCCACCAATCTATGGGCAAGACTCCTCAATAAACTAGATCAGAACAAGTCTACATACACAAACTCTAATGACTATGAATCTTTCCATGCAGTGTAAGTGCTATGTAGCTCCCCACCTCAGAAGTAACAAAGAAACAACCTCCCTCAACCTGGTAACTCTAATGCCTCGGTCTAGCAACTCTTTCCTCGAGAAGCGGTGTATTCCCTTCTAAGTTCAAGTGCAACCGGCTCAAGAAGAGGGGGAAGAAGTATAGACTTTTGGAAGCTCAGCCAGTGTAGCTAAGTCTCCCGCTGCAAGCTTCATGAGATGTAACATGGATACCATAAGCTTTTGCTTTATTTGACTATATACACTTCGATGGGGTTATTAAATTTTCAATCCGACCCACCACTTTTTTGGAGTTCTTTTTGCATTTTGCATTTTTTTCAAGTGCTTCTATACAACATATCTACATGGTGCAGCATATATACAAGAAATTTTCCTCTTGAGCCAGTAGACTATCCCTCTTTTGAAGCTTTATTGCAACCCACGGCTTATGTCTTTAGCCTTCATCACCACTAGACCAAGTTGAGACGCACTTCCTTCACTAGAAGAAGAAGAGAGGTTCCGCCTAGAAGTACTACCCTCATATGCTACACCAAGCCAAAGGAAACTGCCTCCTCACCACCTCATCCGTGGAGAGCCATGTGTAAAGTGCTGGTGCAAGTCAAGCCATTGTCTCTAAGAGTCATGCGTGTGTTGTTAAGTGCTCTACTTTCTCTCATCAAGATGACATATGCTCATAGCCTAGTGGACTCAAAGAATTAAGTCCTTATGGACCTGAAAAGCCTTAACCCTAAGCCCTATAAGGTTCCTCTTAGATTTAGGTGGATTAAGATCTTATTCAAGCTCCATTTCTCAATTTAATTCCAGGCTTAGTTTAAATGTCAACTCTCATCCAGAAAAACTATATACATATGTACACAAGATGCTTATTTACACAAATTTTACACTCATGCAAAATTTTTGAAAAATGTTTTGAAATCATGGATGAATGATGCATGAGGTGCAAGTTTTGCAAAAAGATCTTTACACATATTTACACAAGATTTTTGCAAACTTTTGATTTTCAAAACATTTTGGAAAAATTTTGTACTATATACATAATTTTGATACAAAAATATTTACACAACCTTTACACAAAAGATTTTTGAAATCATTTTTACAAAAATACTTTGTACACTAGCTATGTATGTGCAAATAAAAGAAGTTTATGTAGATGAAAATTTTTTAATTTTTGTGATTTTTAGCCATTTTATTATTAACACACTCACACAAAGTACAAGTTATGGCTAAATTATATATGAAATATATACACACCCCCCCTATACATAGCTCGAACGATGTCCTCAGAGTGATCAAGAGCGATGAAGAAGACATAACTCGTGCTTAGTAAAAGGGAAGTGAAAAGGAATGGCTAAGTGCAGAAACGAATAAATGAATAGAATGATAGGAACTCGGTGGTTTCCCCCTATACTTAGGATTAACTCTATGCATGAAGGGAAATCCGAGTGAAGAAGATACAGAGTCTGCCCCCCTATACTTAGGGTAAAATATCCCTAAGTATAGGCAGCAAAACAGGAGCAGAAAGAATGAAAAGAATACCCGCAGATCCTACATCCCCCTATACTTAGGGTAAAGTACACCCTAAGTATAGCATAATCATAAGATGAGAAAAGGGATGTGGGACTAAAGAATAGAATGATATGGACAACTGGATCTATACAAGTCGGAAGAACAGTGATAATCAGGCGTGAGATGCAAGAGATGTGAGTCAAAGACCACATCTCACGCAAAATGAATAGGGGCAACATCAACGACTCGCGGCTCATGATCTAGAAATGGCTTGAGCCGCTGGCCGTTCACTCGAAAGGTACTCTCAGAAGACAACTCGGATATATCAATGCTACCGTTGTCGTGTACCTTTCTGACCAAGTAGGGTCCCTTCCATTTGCTTTGCAGCTTCCTTGGAAACAAACGAAGCCTCGCATCAAACAGCCATACTCTCTGTCCAATCTCAAAATGCCTGTGGCTGATATGAGAATCATGCCACTCCTTCACTCTCTCCTTATACTATAGGCTGTTTGAGAAAGCTGTATCTCTAAGCTCCTCCAGGGTAGCTAACTCTGCCCTCCTCTGGTCTCCTACACCATCTGGATCCATAAGAATATCTGTAACTGCCCAAAGTGAATTGTGCCTCAGCTCAACAGGTAAATGGCACGGCTTGCCATATACGAGGCGAAAGGGAGATGTGCCCAATGGTGTCTTGAAAGAAGTCCTATATGCCCACAAGACCGAGTCCAAAAGCTGTGACCAATCCTTTCGGTCAGGGCGGACGACTTTCTGCAAAATAGTCTTGATCTCCCTGTTTGAGACCTCGGCTAGACCATTCGTCTGTGGATGGTAAGGTGTAGCAACACGATGGTCTATACTGAACTCACTAGCAAGGGCCTTTACCTGGTCGTTGATGAAATGAAACCCCTCATCAGAAATCAGAACTCGTGGAACCCCGAACCGCGTGATGATGTGCTTCCTCAAAAATCTGCAAACTGTCCTCGCATCAGCGGCTCGGGTGGGGATGGCCTCAACCCAACGACTAACATAATCAACGGCCAACAGAATGTACTCAAATCCCTGACTCTTAGGGAATGGACCCATGAAATCGATGCCCCATGCGTCAAAAACCTCACAGAAATGAATGGGCTGCATCGGCATCATATCACGTTGTCCACAAGTGCCCATCCTCTGACAGTCAGTACACCTCTTCACGAACTCATCAGAGTCCTTGAAGAGGGTAGGCCACCACAAGCCGGATTGGAGCACTTTCTGTGCCGTTCTCCTCCCAGAATGATGTCCTCCTGCCTCAAGCTTGTGGCAGTAAGTGAGGACACTATGGTGTTCCTCCTGAGGAATGCACCGACGCCAGACGCTATCCCCTCCTTCGTGGTAAAGGATGGGATCCTCCCAGTGGTAGGACTTGGCCTTCACAAGGAAGGTCTCAAGCCTCTGCCTGGGTCAATCTTGTGGGACTTTCCCAGCAACGAGAAAGTTCACAATATCGACGTACCACGGGAGTGAGGCGATAGCAAGGATCGCCTCATCTAAGAAGGTATCTCAAATGGGATCAATCTGCTCAGACTCCTCAGGCTGCTCTAAACGGGAGAGGTGATCCTCCACCACATTCTTGACTCCAGGCTTATCCTTGATCTCAATGTAAAACTCTTGGAGTAGAAGGATCCATCTAGTAAGTCTGGCCTTGGCATCCTTCTTTGCCATGAGGTACCTGATGGCGGTGTGATCTGTGTACAAAGTCACTCTAGATCCAATGATATAAGATCGAAACTTATCTAGGGCGAACACTACGGCTAGCATCTCCTTCTCTGTGACCGTGTAATTCCGCTGGGCGGAATCCAATGTGCGGCTAGCGTAGTGGATAGCAAACGGAACTCCATCCCTCCTCTGTCCCAGCACTGCCCCACGGCAAAATCGGAGGCATCCGTCATGATCTCGAATGGGAGAGACCAATCAGGCGGTGTTGAACCGAGAAATCGCAGAGGTCGTGCTGACTCACAAGGCGAATCAACAGTCGCTGAGTTGACCTCCAACGAAATCCGATTCAAACAACAATTAACCCACGACAAATATATCAAGCAATGAAAGTAAATGTGCGGAGTTAAAATTTATTATAACTCTACAACAAGATGTGTATAGTGCAAGTATGTGTAGAGGTCGAACATAGGGAGCAGAAAGGCTAGATCGGGGCAAAATTGCTCAAAGTGTGTGAATGTGATCAAGTGTCTACTATGCTAATTTTTTGTGGGTTTTTAATTTTTATATTTTTTAATTTTATATTTAATTTTATAATTTTGTATTTTGATTTTTAATTTACTGATTTTATATTTTCTTTTTTTTATATTTTGTATTTTTTATTTTCTTTTTTAATATTGGAATATATGAACTATGTAATGAAAGGGAGAAAGAGGTATTTATGGAAATAGACAAAAATGTTCAAAAATTTGCAAATAAAGTCTTTTTGGTCTTTTTATATTTTTCTACTGTTTTTGTGATTTTTGGGTAATTTTTAGAATGTTTTTGGTATTTTTAATTAGCAAAATAAAGAAAACAGTAGCAAAAATGCAAGGCTGAAACAAAAATGGAGAAATAAAATGGCAAACAGTAACAAAAATTCTCCAAATTAATTTTCATTGAAAGATAATAAAACAAAGAAAATTCAGAGACAAAGTTTGTATTTTTAGGATTTTTGAGGAAATTTTAGGATTTTTATAAAGGTTTTTGGAGTTTTGTGATTTTTATGAGTTTTCTTTTGTAATTTTTAATGATTTTTGGCCTGGAGCTAAGACACACTAAAGGGAACGAAATATATTTTTTTGGGATTATTATGGAGTGTTTTTATATTTTTTTGGTATTTTATAATGCAAACAGTGCACAAAATGAGAGTTTTTGATTTTTAATAACTATGGAAATGCAATAAAAATGCAATGCAAAAATGTGGCGTGAATGAGAAAGTTAACAGGAGCTTAAAATGATTTTTTTGGAATTTTTTGGTGTTTTAGAAATGCATGCAATAAATATAGAAAGCACGCAAAAATACAGGGCCTAGTAGGGACTTAATTATAAATATGGAAAAGTTAAGGGACCTCTGCACAATTTCCACACAAAAAGTATAACTGCATAAAATATCTGCTGGACTAAATATTAATAGCAAATATGCAAGGGGTATGATGCAAAAACGCCAAGGTCACGCGCACTGTGCACGCGACCTGGCGGGGACCCACTTGCAATATTACGAAGTTCAGGGACCTGGGTGCAAATGTTACAAAGCAAATAAAATGCAAATGAAAGTTTCAGTCTTTACGATCAAATACAAAAACGACCGGGTGTGAATGCAAAATACCCAGACTAAGAGGCGGCACGGACGGCGGATGGGCCTTTACTTTGCCACGTGTCGCGCTGAGGTCTCACGATACCCCTTAATCGTGCGGTGGAGATTAGATTGTATCAGGGTAATCGGACGGCCCAGATCGAAGGGGAGGGGAGAGATGGACGGTGGCTGTAGCACGCCCCCTCCCCCGTTCTGTTCTTGCGTGATGCAGCTGGGGAGTGCGGTGCGCGGGCGGCGGCGCGTGGGCTTCTCCTCCGGCGAGCTCGAAGCTCCCTCCAGATGGGTCAGCGGCGGCCCGGGTACCTGCAAGGACAAAAAGAGACACAACAGTACACGTATGCAAGATACCTGGGTTTTATTGGGCGAAATGGGAAGGTGTGGGGTGGTGAAGGTAGTGGCCGGAGCTTGAGGCTCCGGCAAGGTGTTTGGCACAAAAGACGGCGAGTAATCACAAGCGTTAGCCAAAATGGTCGAGCACTTAAACTAACAAAGAAATGCAGTAAGAAAAGGAAGAAGAAACAACACCTCAAAGGTATAAATACCCGAGATGTGTACCTCGACGGCCACTCTTGGCCGGAGGTGGTGGAAGCACCTCCTTGGCCGACTAGCACTGCCCCTGAGGAGTTGGAGGATCTCCTGTCACGAGACCCGATCCAGAACTCGCAATCAAAGAGTGGGAAGAAGGTCAAAGTGGGTTCAAACTCGCAAAGGAGGTTTTGGGTGGTCTTTTGAAAGAAGGTGGACATGGCTCCTTCAACAAGGAAAAACGAGCGTGTCAGCGGTCCTCTGCCCGAGACAAGCCTTGGGCGAGTAAGATCACATGTAGGACTACAAATCTCGTGAAGAGACCGACCTCATTCGGTGAAAGGATCGCCCTCCAAAAATCGTCAAAAACGAGAGAAAAGTCGTTCTGACAGACAGCAGGCAATGGGTCAGAGAGTTGACCCAGGTCAACTCTCCAGCCCTCCTGGTTGGTCCACGTGGACCAACCAGGAAAAAGCCTGGAAAAAATTATTCTAAAATCATTTAAAAATAGTAATCAATTTTATTAATTTTTTATTATAAAAAAATGTTTATTATTTTATAAATTATTTTATTGTGATTTTTATTTATTTTTATGAGACATATTTTTACAAGTTTGCATTTATACCCCTATAGGTATCTATATCTATATATTGTGTTCTTTTATTTTTATTTTGTGATTTTAATTTTATTATTTTTATTTATTATTTTATAAAATTATAAAATACTTTTATATACATAAATATATTTTTATTTAATTTTTCTGATATGTTTTGTATATTTAATAAAATACAAGTATGTTTTGTATAGGTATATATATAGGTAATGTATTTATGTATTTTATTTTTAAGTATTTTATTTTTGTTTTTATTTAGGTTTTATTCTTATTTTAATGTACATTATTATTATAAGTATTATTTACAACAATATAAAATTGTAAAAATAATAAATAAATAATAAATTGAATATTTTAATTGGTACAATGTACAATGTGGGTCCAAAACTCAACTTTCAAACCGTAGCTCCACCAAATGCGAAACCACCGCCATTAATTAGCTTATTTTCTTCTATATACAATTAAAGGTGAGTATGCGACATTTGGAGTTTTCATTTATGAGATATGGGTCTGGGAAGTTGGCATTCTGGATTTTTATTCAGACCATAACTTTTTATCTGTACATGATTTTTCTGTGAAATCAATTTTGTATTTTTCTTTATTAAATTATCTATAACTTTCATGTACAAAGTTTCTTTATTTGATGAATAAAAAGTGGAACCAAAAATAGGTCCCAAAATGAATAAAGAATGAATATAATGTATATGTATTTCTGACCTTATCTCCCCCTACTTTATTCCTTGTCGACCTATTCATCAAGATGCCTAGGTCTCGGGGTTTCGGGTCATAAAATATTTACAATATTTTATTCTTTTTCTTTTCTTTTCTTTATTCTATAATTTTGGCATTAAAAACCGTATTTTATACAGTATTTACACACCTATGCATGAATGCTAAAATGCATGAATTAATGCTATTTACACGCATTTAATAGGGGTTTTAAGGCCAAAATGATAGAATAAAGATGATGAAACGTAGCTTCATCAGGCGGCTGGAGAACATGAGCCTCAATCACACACTACTGAAGAGTCGCAAAGGACGAAAGACATTGTCATCGACAAGGAACTCGGTGTCTTTCGTTAAGAGGTCAGTCAACGGTCGGGAAATCCTGCTGAAATCCTGAATAAATCTCCTATAAAATCCAACGTGCCCCAGGAATGACCGTAGCTGCCTCAAATTGGACGGCGGTGCGAGTTTTCTAATGACATCAACCTTGGCCGGATCAACCTCCATGCCCCTGTTGGAGATGATATGGCCAAGCACCGTCCCTTGAGTCACCATGAAGTGACTCTTCTCCTAAGATAGAACCAAATGGTACTCAATACATCGCTGGAGTACTCGGTCTAGGCAGTCAAGACAGGAGTCGAATCCGTCGCCGTAGACCGAGAAATCGTCCATGAAGACCTCCAAACACTCCCCTACCATGTCCGAAAAGATCGACAGCATGCACCTCTGAAAAGTCGCAGGGGCATTGCATAGCCCAAATGGCATGCGTCGAAAGGCATATGTACCAAAGGGACAGGTAAAGGTGGTCTTCTCCTGATCCTCAGGAGCGATGGCCACCTGGTTGTAGCCCGAGTACCCATCCAGGAAGCAATAATGGCTCTTCCCTGCCAGTCTCTCAATAATTTGGTCAATAAAAGGCAGGGGAAATGGTCCTTCTTGGTGGCCTGGTTGAGTCTCCTGTAGTCAACACAGACCCTCCAAGAGGTGGGTACTCGTGTAGCAATCTCCTCTCCCGACTCACTGATCACAGTCGTGATGCCCGTCTTCTTGGGCACCACATGCAAGGGGCTGACCCACTTGGAGTCAGAAATGGGATAAATAAAATCTGCACTCCACCATTTCGATATTTCCTTCATCACGACCTCTCTCAGGTTGGGGTTCAGCCGCCGCTGGAACTCACGTGACGGCTTCGCCCCCTCCTCGATATAGATATGGTGGGAGCACACTGATGGACTAATCCCATGGAGATCTGCTACGCTCCATCCGATTGCCTTGCAGTTCTTTTCAAGAACCCCCATCAAACGGGATTCCTGCTCTCCAGTCAGATCGGTAGAGATGATGACTGAATACATCTCAGGCTCGCCCGCAAGGAACCGATACTTCAGCGAAGTAGGGAGCAGCTTCAGCTCTGGACAGCTGGGCGCTGGCAATTCTGGCTTCGGAAGAAAATGTGTCAATGCTGCTAAGTCTGCCAAATCTGCCTGGGAGAAAGAAAGCGAACTCTCGCAAACTGGATCTGGAGAAGGCTGCTCAACTGTGCTGTCTCTGATATGCTCTGCATCTACCTCCCCCTCATCTGTAGGCTCAGGTGGACTCAGGTATGGCATTTGATCCTCACAATCTACCCAATCAGACTCTGAATCCGAGGGATCTGCATCAAACAAGGTGGCATCAGTACCACCGTCACACAAGGTGGCCTCAGTACCACCATCACTAACAACCGTGTCGCGGTCGAGAACCGGCTCTGCTGCCTCTGTAGTACCCTGGACCAGGGCTGTGCTCTCCAAGCTCTCCTCTGCTATCATCTCGGCATCAGCTGTGTCTGAAAATGAGAGGATGGCCTGTGCTGCAGCATCTGCCCATGCTGCCTCATCGTCTGTGATCACAAAATCACAGTCCTGGTGGATGTCTGTCCCGTCGTCTGTTAGCTGCTCTGAATCTGTGCTGGCCTCTGAGCGTGCTCTCTCTCTGGCTCTGTAGTCCTCAACCGTCTCTATCTGTACACTCTCGCCCTCGACGTGAAAGTATACCTTCCCGCTATCATGATCAGTCACCGCCTTGGCTGTGGCCAAGAACGGACGACCGAGGATTATGGGGGTATCGGCCACTGAATCAGGGATCTCCATGTCCAACACTACGAAGTCCACGGGGAATTTCAGGACCTGAATCGTGACGATAACGTCTCGCAACAACCCCTTCGACCTCTTGACAGATCGATCAGCAAACTCAAGGACTGTCCTGCTCTGTCTAAGAGTGCCCAACTCGAAGCGGTCGAGAAGGGCTACCGGAAGGAGGTTGATCGACGATCCGCTATCCAATAGAGTCCGGTCGAACCTCTACTCACTAATCTAACATCTGACATACGGGGCCCCTAAATCTGGCCTCTTGGCCAGCAGACGGTTCTGAATCGCGAAACACGTGGCTTTCGTCAGCACATGAATCTCTGAAGTGTGGTTCCTCCTCCTCCTCCTGACTATGGTCCTGTCTCTCAAAGATCGCTGAAGAAGGGGGATGTGCTGCAAAGCCTCCTGGAGGGTCAGCTGGATGTGAAATCTGTTGATCATGCTCTGGCTGAATTCCTCCTGCTCTCTCTTTTTTGGGTCTTTTTCTTTTTTCTTCCCCTTCCCCATCTGAAGGGCTCTAGGGAAGGGGATCACAGGGTCCTTCTCAGATGAAGGACTAGGAAAAGGCCTAGACGGCTCGACGGCCGGATCCGCACATACATCAAGCACCACAGTGGGACTAGAAGAAACTAAACCTTTTCCTTTATTCACAACAGTGCTCTGAGATACATGAGAATGAGGAAAAACATCTGATCTCTCTATACAAAAACCGGTGGCCTCAGTACCACCACGGGCTGGCTCTGCTACTGGACGTCTCGCGGCCTCAGTACCACGGGCTGGCTCGGCTCCTCTGGTGGCATCAGCACCACCTCCTCGAACTGGTGAAGCGGCGGCCTCAGTACCGCCGGTGGAATCAGCATCCTTGGTGGCATCAGTACCACCATCATCATCATGTGCGGCCTCAGTACCGCTCTCCTCCTCCTCATCTGGCACCCTGGGTGGATCCTCGAGTCGTCGCTCAGATGAGGCGCCGCCTGCTGGTGCTCTACCGCTCCTAAGTGTAACAAAATCAGCATCAAATAGATCCGAAGACATATCATCAAATGGATCACTAGGAGTGGCATGCTCAGTGTGAACTACCTGCTCAGATTTCCTCTTCAAGCTTTTCGGATTTGGCTCTATCTGTGCAGGGATGGCGGCCTTCCCTCTCACAAGGTCCCGCATCTCCTGGAGGAACTCGTCCATCTCCCGTCTGAAGGTAGCCTGCTGGTCCGTAAGGAGGCGGGCTATGTCATCCAAGGCGGGGCTCTCATGGGAGCCCGGCGGGTAGCCTCTCTGGTGCTGAGGCTGTTGGAACTGGTGCTGCTGGTAAGAGGGGTAGGAGGAAGGATGCTGCTGCTGGTGTGGTGGGTGAGCCTGCTGCTCACGTCTCCAAGACTGTCCCTGCTGCTGATAGGGACGAGGAACGAAGGACGACTGCTGCTGTGGCTGGTAGGCTGGGGGCTGCTGCTGAGGCTGGTGATCTCTCTATTGGCTATACTTCCCTCCCTGACCGGATGACTGCTGCTGGGGCTGGGTACCTCCACTCCCCCACCTGAATCCGGGATGGTCTCGTCGGATCCCAGGCTGGGGGCGGTCATACCAAATCCCGTTGACATCCATCAACGGCTCTGCATCGTATGGGGCTGGCGGGAGTACTGCCAGAGGCTGATCCGGCTGGTATACCACCATCTGCATGTCTGGAGATGGGGGCGACTGGTAGGAGGGCTGCTGCGGCTGGTACGGCTCCGCCTGTACAAGGTGAACCTGTCTAGGCTGCTGAAAAGAGCTGGAGCGCTGGGACAAGCTGCTGCTGCCGCCGGTATCGCCTTGCGACTGAAGACGGGGCTGTGAAGCCGTCTGTGCCTCCTGGAGACACATGAGCTGGGTCTTCATGTCACTCAGAGTCCGTGCCATCTGCTCCATCTGCGTGATACCCTGGCACTGCTTCTTCTCGATCAGCTCCATCCGATCCAACTTCTCGCTGATAATACCCATATCCGCAGCGGAAGACTCTGCCTGTGCTGCTGCAACTGCGGATGAACTGGATGGACCGGCGTCGACCCGTGCTATCCTCTGGTACTGCACGGATCCTGGCTGCTGCTGGGGTTTCCCCTGTGTGTACAACCGAGTCTGGGACATCACCATATAATTCTCGGCCATCTCCTCGAAAATGGCCCAGACCTGGTCGTGATCTTTGGCGAAATAGGACCCACCGCAAGAAGCATTCACCAGGCCCTGGAGCTCTGGTGTCAACCCGCTAAAGAAGCTCTGCTCAAGGTTCGGCTTTGAAATGTCATGGTGTGGGCATCGGTCTGTGAGCTCTCGGAACCTCTCCCGTGCCTCATGGAATTGCTCGTTGGGGAGCATGGAGAAGTTGCTGATCAGGGCCCTCGCTGCATTGGTCCGCCCGAGTGGATAGTACTTGTTCAAGTACTCGGTGCGGAGCTGCTCCCAGGTGTAAACAAACTTCCCCAAATGCTTCAGCCAGGTGGCTGCTCTGTCTGCTAGGGAGAAGGGGAAGGCGATCATCCGAATCGTATCCTGGTCCACATGGCGGTCGTGGACAGTACTGCAGATCATCAAGAACTCCTGGAGGTGGAGATGTGGCTCCTCGGTGGCAAGTCCGTGAAAACGGGGGAGCATCTGTAGAGTGTTCGGGGGGAACTTGAAGTCCCCCACGACAGCAGGCACCACTACCCAATGATGCATCAGTGTAGATCCGGGGTTGTGCAACTCCCGCATCGGTCTCGGTGGTCCTCCTGCCGCAGCGGCTGCCGCTGCGGCGGCGGCTGCTGCGGCTCGTGCCTTTGCATCTGGTCCGTCCTCAGGCTCGCTCTGATCTCTCTCTGCTCTGAGTCGCTCCAACTCTCTCCTCATCTCAATCATGAAAGCTCCCTGATCTCTCAACTGTTGCTGAACGGTCTCTAAAGAGGCGATCAGGGTGGAGTTGATCGCTCCCTGGTCGAGGACAAAATGCTGATCTCCTCGTGGACCTCCAGGGTGATCCTCAGAACTGCCAGCCATAATGTCTGCAAAATCAAATGAGCCCAACTCAGGTGCTGTCAAATCTGCTAATCTCTCCTCGGGCTCATGTCTCTCAGTACCACAAGAAAGGGGATCGAGGGGGAACAGGGCGGAGTCGTACTCGGGCTCGGAGAGCTGGTCTCGGCTCTCGCGGGCCAACCTAGATGATCGGGTAGACGTGCCCGAAAGTGGTGCAGCCAGAGGCTGCCTAAGAGAGCGTCTACCCATCATCTTGATCTGGAGAGTAGTGCGGATGAGATCTGGAGAAACTATGATCAGAATGCAAACCCCCGGTTCACCAACGCAACGCGAGCTGAAGATCGTAAAAGCTCGGTCAAATTATCTTGTCAATTTTTATTAGGTGAACACACAAGATATCAGAGCGCTTACGTAACCTGTTAGGATACCCGATGCTACCCCAACCGACTGGCCCGCACGGAAGAGTCGGTAGTCAGCTAGAAATAGCATCGGAGGGCTCTACCTAGGGTGCGGGTCACTCTCTCGCGCATCCAAACCATACAATGAGGGGGTTGCTCTCCCCAAGACAGATTTTTAGGGTGAGTTTCTTTTAGGCTCAATAGTTTTATCCAGTCCTAATTTTATGATTTTTCTTTTTAATTTTTTTCAAATAGCAAACAAACGCCTAACGAGTTTTTCGGTTCTCCTGGTTATTAAGTCCAAAACAGGGGGGAGAAGACGAAAAAGCCGATGCACGATAAATCAATGATGCATGCAAAGTAAGGAAGGCGTACCTGACTCCAGCACTCTACATGCAATATGACCCGCACATAAATGTAAAGACAGAAATTAAACTACCTAAATGATGCAGGCGGAAAACCGAGTCCCTAAACAGCAGTGCTACTCAAAAGAACGGCTAGCCGACTACCAGCCTCCAATCCAAAGGGTCCGGTCTAGACCCACCCCTCCTCTTCTCGACAGGTCGAGTTCAGGAGTAGCGCTTGACGGGGTGGGCTCGCGGCGCGTAGGCTCGGAGGTGATGGAACCGCTATTTTATTATTATTATTATTATAGGTCCAATTACCGTACTATAGGAACAGGCAATTATATTAGGGTGTTTAGATCTTATGAGTTACGTCACAATCAAGCAGAAAATCCTACGGCTAGGGGCTCGATCAAAAACCACGTGAACACCGGAAAAGGCAGTAAAAAGGAAAGAAAATAAAACCGCGTAAAAAGCCGCGAAAAACTCCTAAGGGTCCCCCGAGCACACCGGTGCTCGGCGAAACAGACCCGCTAAGTCAACCACAGTCCAAAGGTCCAGTCTGAGTCCCTGTATTATTACAATAAGTTCAAATGTCTAATCTAAACCTCACCCACTCAACTCTCTCTCGCTCTCTCCTGCGGCTCCGTGTAGAAGGGAACCGCCTCCGCGGCTTCTCGAAATCGACCGCCTCGGTCCTCGGGCCCTCGCAAGAAAAAGAGCAGGTGTCACAAACTAAATTATTATAAAAATATCAGGAAAAATATGTATATATATGCAGGAAGCTGTACAAAAAGCCGTGCAAATAAAAAGCCGCGGAAAAATTCAAAAAGTGACTACTAAGTCGTGCTCCCCAGCAACGGCGCCATTCTGATGAGCGACCTGAAGGCTAGGGTATAAGTGCTAAATTGGTCGTTGCGACCCACGCGATCAAGTCGGCTCAATCAAGAAAAATGAACCACTAATATCAATCAAATCAATCAAACACACGAAATAGCGGTCCTGCTATTGGATTAACCTGGTATAGCGACCAGGGTCGAACTCAAGGAACACGGGTTGGCCTCTCGGCCTACGAAGTAGTCACAGAAGAGATAAAATAAAAGGAGAAAATATTTTTGGTGGTTTTTGAATATTTTATATTTTTTTTGGATTTTTTAGTTTATTAAGAAAATGAGAAAAGCAACCAATCACGCACTTCAACAAATTATTAAATGCACTAAAAGTCAACCGAAAATTCAAACAAAAATGTTTTTATGGGTTTTAAAATTTTTTGTGTTTTTGGTAAATTTTTGAGAATTTTCTGATGTTTATTGAATTTTCTAAAAATCAAAAAGTGGTAGAAATACAAGGTACTCTCCAGCCGAGCTAAAAGGGCTTAGATAAAATATCTAAAGCCCCCAAATTAGCTGGGAGGTAATTTTTCTTTAAGGAAGACAAAATGAGGAAAATTTAGGCACCTATTTTATTGTTTTTGGATTTTTGGTTTAATTATTAGAATTTTTATAAGTTTTTAGGTGTTTTTCAATTTTTAGTGGTTTTCAGTAATGAAAAATAGCCAAAATTGACTAGAAAATCAAACACATCAAGCTAGACAGTAGACAATTTTTTTGTAATTTTTGGACACTATTTAATATTTTTTTGTGATTTTTAAAGTTAAATAGTAGCAAAAATAGATGTTTTTTATTTTCTAAAAATATCAAACAGTGACGAAAATGTCTCCAAAATTTATAGAAAATTTTACATCATAGAAGGAGCCATGTATCCAATTTTCATTAAATTTGGAGGTGATTTGCTATTTTATTCAAAAATAAAGAGGGGGCATTGTGCCCAAAGACCAAAGTGCAAATACCCAAGAGTCTGGGGGGTCTGGTGCAAAATACCCAGCAAAACACGCGCCACACGCGTGCCTGGGGCACTCAGGGACCCAAATGTAATAAAAATAAGTCCCGAGGACTTATTAGTAACAGGTACCAAAAGTCCAGGGGCCTATCTGCAAAATACCCAAAATATAACGCACATGCTCAAATAAACCACGCACAGGGGTATAAATGCAAATAGATAAAAACTTTCATTCATTCAACAACCAGAACTACAGGGGTCTCTATTGCAAATAAACCAGATAAACACATGATGAAGCACGTGGCATACAACGCACAGGGGTATAAATGCAAATAGCTAAAATACGAGGTCTTCTATGCAAATAACCCTAAAACTAAACAACCAAGTTCCACATTTACAGGACTAAAACGAAATAAAAGACAAGACAGGGCCTAAGGGTAAATTACCCTTTATTATGCGGGCTGTTGGATGCGCGCCACGTGGAGTATCGGATGGTGGCTAACGGTGGGCGCTCCAGGTGTCGCCTCCTCAGATCGGACGATGATGGTTGCTCCGGAGATGGACGGCTCGGATTGAAACTGGAGCGGGAGGTGGCGATCGAACGGTAGCTGGAGGTCGTGGAAGAACAAGTGGCCGGCGAACTTCGCCGGCCCAGTGCGAGCGCTTCCGACCTCCTCGCGGGGCGCTGGGGATCTGAGAAGGTCCGACGTGAGCCTCCGCGTCGAGTGGGGGTCTCCGATGACCCAGCCGAGCTCCGAGGAGCTCGAACGAGGTCGGCGGAGCTGAGCCTCCTGGCTGGGAGACGAAGGACCTCAGATGGCCTTCGTTTGACCTGAAAAGCAAACCAGAAGACTCGCGGGTCGAGGGCAAACTGCCTCGACCCGGTTAGGCGAGGTGACGGTGGTCTGTGGGTAGCAGCGGACGAGCTCCGGTGAAGGGAGGACGGTGAAGCTCGACTCCCAGCTCCTGTGCGAGCTGGGTTGGATGGAAACGTGGAGAAGGTGCGCGGGAGGAAGGCGAGGGCTATGGCTATGCCCGATGATCAGATGGTTGTCGGAAGCGATGGGAATCGAAGATGAACGACGGAGGCGCGATTTGGGGGTAAATGGAAATTAGCGAAAATGGAAAGCCTAAGGGGATACCTGGGTGGTGGAAGAGACTGGGGAGGAGCTGCTGAAGCTCCTGGTCGTCGCCTCAAGGATCGTCTCCCTCCGAGGCTCGGTGCTCACGCAGGTGGCGGAGCAGCGGCGGCGTAGCTCGCCGGATCGATGGCCAAGCTCCCTCTCCTCGCTTCGACAGGTCGAGACGCAAGCTGTCACTCTAGCGGACTCTCTGGAGCTCACTGGGGGTGGAGACAAGTGACCAAAGATGGTGAAATGGGGTGGCGGAGCTCGCTTATGTACGCTGGAGGGGTCCGAGAAAGATGGCTCGGGTAGGGCGTGGAGGCGCGCGGATCCCGAGGTGGATGCCCGGCGAGGATGTCGGATGTGGTCGGATCAAAACGGATCCGAGGTTTGGTGGAATGGCGATCGGGTCGAGCGGGCAAAATTTTGAGAAGTCGGGTCCACGACCCAGATCCGCGGGAAGTGGTCCTGGGGGGGGGGTAGTTGACCGGGCGGTCAACATCCCCAGGACCCAATAGAGACAGGCCACGTGGCTGGATCTTCAAGTGCAAATTAAGGGTAGCTAGGGGATGAATCTGTAAAAAGTTCAAACATGAAAGATTTTTATTTTATTTTTTTCTTTTATTGGTGATTTTTAATAATTTTTTCGAAATAAAAATAAGCTATATACAATATAGTACTATACATAGGTATATATACAATATATAGAGTTTTGATTTTTGATTTTTTTAATTGTTATTTTTGTGCAATTTTATTCTTATTTTATATTTTATTTATTTTCATTATAAAATAAGGAATAAAAAGGGTGTTTTTATTTTATTTTTATTATTTATTTTACATAGGTAAAATAAATACATATATACATCTATATACATGGTATATGTGCAATATATTTTTGTATTTTTAATTTTGCTATTTTTATTTTGCTTTTGTTTTAATTTATTTACAATATATAACATATAATATTTACAAAAAGTTTGGAAATTAATTTTATTTATTTACAAGGTTAAAGAAATGCATAGAAGTGGTTTATGTACATGGTGAAGGTGGTATTTTTGGTCTTTTTGATTTTTATCTTTTTCTTTTGTTTTTATACTTATAGATATATACAAGTATTTACAAGCATAATTTAAGCCATTTTTGTTGAGGAAAATATTTTTATTTATTTACATAAATATGTACACACATGAGCCCCTATCTCCCTCTACTTTGGCTTTTATGCGGTCAGGCCCATGCTGAGCCCTCCCTTGGGTTAGGTTGCTAAATATTTATTCTAAATATTTCCCTCTTTTTCTTTTTAATCTTTATTCTTTTATTTTTGCACAAAAACATGCTAATTATAGGTTTTTACACAATGCATGCTTTTGGTAATTATTTGTATTTACACATATCTACATGCATTTGCAAAGGTTTTTGTAGCTAAAATATAAGAATAAAGAGTGATGAATGAGTTTCATCAGGCTGCAAGAGGGAGAGCGACTGCTGGGGCTGGTGGAGGGAAAGGCACCGGAGAAGATAATGATGTGGAGATGGCAGACATCGACGCTGAGGTCAGCTGGTCATCGGTCAAGGGGAAGGGAGGTCGAAGAAAGAGTAGATTGGAGTCCAGCCGTTGCTTTCGTTGTGGGGATATTGGTCACCTTGCGCGGTCTTGCTCAAAGGATATCGTGTGCTTCAGGTGTAATGGCATTGGGCATCGGAGAAATGCATGTTTTCGTCGAGGGACCTGGCGGCCTAAGGTTCAATCTTCTGATAAAGTCTGCACGATCAGAGACTGACACCTGATCTCAGATGCATATGCTGATGATGCAACAAGGGCGATGGACGATCTTCTACTCTTATTAGGTCCTACTTTCGAAGGTGACGTCGTCACCATCGGAAACGGGATCGTTTGTGCTTGTGGACTTTCGGAACAAGAAGAGACACATATTTTGAAGGGCGGCATCGACCCTTTGGTGGTCCAACCTTGGCGGAGGAGTCGTTTTCGTGATGGTGAGAGACCATTTGCTAGGTCAACATCGAGACGTGTTCGAGTCTCTGGAGTTCCTCTGAGGTGTAGACGCCTTGATATTATCAAGGATTGTTTATCACCATTGGGAAATGTTGTTTCACTTCTTTCGGATGGCCTCAAGCCCGGCGATAACTCTGATGTCCTGGTGGAGTTGTCGTGGTCGCTATGCCCTTTGCCGACGGTGGCAACCATGGTTGTGGGTCGGACCTCCTACATACTTGGTCTTACGGTGATGGTCGATGTTTCGCCACCTGCTATGGATTCTCCTGAAAACTATGTTGATCCTCTGAATGGGGGAGGAAGAGAGCCGGCAGAGGAGGCTGCGCAGAGAGGCTCGACGTCGGTGACGGCAGAGGAGGCGGATGGTTTCAAGGTGCCGATTGTTATACCCGACGATGGGAAAGAGCTGCCTTTTCAGGAATTATTAATTGGGGCAGTTAATGCACGTAATAGCTCACAATTGCTAAATCCAGGAAATTTTGAAATTCAAATCCAAAATCTTGAGAATCCGATTGGGAGAACTTTTTCTGAAATGGAAAACGTGCCATGCACAATTACGTCAATTATGGAAACCATCCCATGCATTGGCACGTCAAAGATGGAAGCCTTGCCATGTGCGGGAACGACTAGTGCCATGCGTATAGAAAAGGAAATAGCTCCCAATACTACCTCATTAGAGGGCGAATCGAGGACTACGGAGGGTGTGATCACGTATGTCTTGGGTACGTCGATTGGCACTCCCACTCAGGGTGCCTTGGATATTTCCGGCTATGATAACATGGCTTTGGCTGTGGACTTCTCACGGTACTCGAGCATTGATCAAACTTCGGCGGTTGATGCAAGCAAGGATTTGTTTTCTGCCGGGGGTGGAGGTCCATTTACCTTCGTGAGTTCGGAGAAGCTGGCGAGAGGGTGTTGGGTGCGCAGTGGAAGGTGGGACAAGAGAGGGGGAGTGGGAAGGGGAAGTGCGGTGCAGGGATTGTTGAATCCCTCCAGAAAACGGCGCCGGTTGGACGGTGAAATGGGGCACCCAGAGGAAGTTGAGGGAGAAACTGTAACACATGATTCGGAGGAGAGGGCTGTGCAAGTTGTTTTTGGCTTAATAGAAGGTGGACAGCTGGAAGAAGAGCGACCGGTGGAGACCTTACGGCAACAGATGGCTAAGTGCATTCAGGTGGAGTTGGCGGGGGAGGCCCCTTTTGTTGACAAATGAAGATCATCTCATGGAATGTGCGTGGTCTGGGGCAGCCAGAGAAGAGACGAGCTATCAGATCTTCACTTGATGATTGGCATGCAAATGTGGTCTGTTTGCAAGAGACAAAATTGGAGACTTGGGACCTTCCTCGATGGAGATCTCTCTCGGGGGCAGGACTTTCAGAATTCAGATCGGTGGCCTCAAATGAGGCATCAGGTGGCATCCTTGTTGGTTGGAATGGTGACTTATTGGAGTTGAGTGATTCGGTGGAGGCTCATCGCTCGTTATCGGTGGTGTTGTTGCACAAGACATACAATGTTCGATTTCTCCTCTCTGCAGTCTATGGGCCTTCAGGTGCGCTCGGTGGATCCAGCCTTTGGGATGAGCTAAGTCTGGTCTGGGCGAGATATGAAGACCTTCCTTGGATCGTTGGTGGTGATTTTAATGTCACTCTTTTACCTTCAGATCGACCTCGGAATCGAGGTGGGTTGGATCCTGGTTCACCGGCTTTTAGGGAGTTTTTGAGGAACTTTCTTTGGAAGTCTTTGATGCTTTGAACTCCCATTTTACATGGCGGAATACATCATCAATATCTAGGTTGGATCGATTTCTTTGTTCGACGGAGATGCTGGAGGCATTCCCATTGGCCTCTGCTAGGTCCTTGCCACGTGCTCACTCTGATCATACTCCCATTTGTTGGGACTCTGGCGAATCGGTCCGGTTGGGGAGCCTCTTTCGCTTTGAGCGCTCATGGCTCTTAGAAGAGGATCTCAGAGACCGTATTGTTCAGTGTTGGAGGGGGATTGATTCTTCTGGCTCTGCTTCCAGGGATATGGCATCTCGGTTGAAGGCACTTCGGTCCATGTTGGTGGACTATCGCAGGGAGCTCAAGATCCATCGTAGTGAAAGAAGAGATTTAGCCCAGGCTGAAGTGACTAGGCTGGATATCACCGAGGACACCAGGGAGCTTCCTGAGGAGGAGAAGATGATGAGGACAACTCACCAACGGGTTCTTTTAGAAGAAGACAAGAAGAGAGAGGTAGAATGGAAGCAACGTTCAAGGCAAACATGGTTGAGGGAGGGAGATGCGAATACACAATTTTTTCATGTTGTAGCAAATGGAAGGAGGTGGAGAAATTTGATCCATTCTCTGGAGGTAAGGGGAGTGCGGGTGGAAGGCAAGAAGGAGATCGGGGCTGCAGTTGTTGAACACTTCAGGGATTTGACTAGGAGAGATTATCTCGGTGGAGTTCATTGGCGTGATAGAGACGTGCCTCGAATTTCGGATGTCCAAGCATCTCAGTTGATTTTCCCTTTCACCCTTCAAGAAGTCCGTACAACAATCTTTGATCTTAATGCAGATCTCCAGGGCCATATGGTTTTCCTACTTTCTTTTTCCGTGAATTTTGGGATTTGGTTGGTCAGGACGTGCTAGCTGTTGTGGAAGAGCTGAGGGGGTAAAATCGTGGTTTTGAACGGTTAAATCGGTGCTTACTTTTCCTCTTGCCCAAGAAAGAGGTGGTGGTTAGAATTGAAGACTTCAGGCCTATTGCGCTTTCAAATGCAATATACCTCATTGTTGCGAAAGTCCTTGCTAATAGGTTGTGTTTTGTGTTGGGTGATATTATCAGTGACTTTCAGACAGCTTTTGTTCGTGGAAGTCTTATGATGGATGGTGTAATCATTGCCTCGGAGATTGTTGCTGATTGGAAAAGAAGAGAGGTCAAAGGTTTACTTTGGAAAACTGACTTCTCCAAAGCATATGATTATGTTAGCTGGAAGTTTATCTGGGCATTGCTCTCCCGACGTGGTTTCCCAGATTAGTGGATTAGCTGGATGAAGAGATGCGTGACGACGACTTCTTGCTCAGTGTTAATTAATGGAAGACCAGAGGATGGATTTTTCCGGCCGCAGAGGGGGGTTAGACAGGGATGCCCACTGGCTCCTGTTCTCTTTGTTATTGTGGTAGACGCACTGTCAAGGATGGTTACTCGTGCGGTGGAGGGAAATTTTTTTCAGGGTTACAATTCAAATGGTTTATCTATCCCAATCTTACAGTACGCTGATGATACAGTTTTGTTTGTGGAAGGTGGGGCTCGTGAAGCAGAGGGAGTTGCTACAGTATTGGAGTTGTTTGGGGTTGTCTCAGGGTTGAAGCTCAATGAGGAGAAATCAATTTTTGTTCCCTTTGGTCTTCTAGAGGAGGAGAGCGAGGAATGTAGGGCATTCCTGCGCTCACAACGGGGATCTCTACCAATTACCTATTTGGGGCTACTGATGAATACCCATTCATCACTCTTTATTCTTATATTTTAGCTACAAAAACCTTTGCAAATACATGTAGATATATGTAAATATCAATAATTAGCAAAAGCATGCATTTTGTAAAAGTATGTAATTAGCATGTTTTTGTGCAAAAATAAAAGAATAAAGAGGAAAAAGAAAAAGAGG
Source organism: Ottelia alismoides (assembly GCA_037367405.1). NCBI lineage: Eukaryota > Viridiplantae > Streptophyta > Magnoliopsida > Alismatales > Hydrocharitaceae > Ottelia > Ottelia alismoides. The sequence continues at coordinate 198,230 of JAZKJV010007813.1, read as the reverse complement.
GAAATATTTAGAATAAATATTGAGCAACCTAACCCAAGGGAGGGCTCAACATGGGCCTGACCGCATAAAAGCCACAAGTAGAGGGAGATAGGGGCTCATGTGTAAATATTTATGTAAATACATAAATAATATTTTCCTCATCCAAAAATACACTTGTATATATTTTGTATATATCTAGAAACTATTAAAAACAAAATAAAAAGTTTAAAAATCAAAAACCCAAAAAGAACTTTTCACCTTGTACATAGACCACCACCCTTATTTATTTCACCTTGTAAATAAATTTATTTATTTCCAAAACTTTTTGTAACTATTCCTTTTCATGTTTTGTAAATAAAATAAATAAAAAGAATTAAAACAAAAATCAAATAAAAATTACAAAATTAAAAACACAAAAATATCTTGTATATATACCATGTATATAATTGTGCATAAATAATTATTTCCCCTATGTATATAAACAATAAAAATAAAATAAAAATAGCTTTTTATTCCTCATTTTATCCTATAAATAAATAAAATATAAAATAGGAATAAAAATGTATAAAAATAACTAATTAAAAATCAAAAATCAAAAATCAATATAGTGTATACATACCTATGTATAGCTACTATGTATATACCTTATTTTTATTTCCAAAAATTAATTAAAAATCACAAAAAAATAGAAAAAATTAAAACAAACATTTTTCATGTTTTGAGTTTTTAAAAATTCGGCCATTAAAAGCCCCAAAAAAATCAAATAAGAATTCAATAATTGGCGGGCTCTGATTGGTCCACGGGGGATTGTTGACCCCCGGTCAACACCTCCCCCAGGACCACCAGAGCCGCGGATCTCGGTTTCGACCCGACTTCTTCCAATTACCCCCACCAGATCCGACCACCAAATCCGCAAACCCCGCACTCCAATCATCCTCTGTGCATCCAGGATCCTCGCCCGATTCCTCGCCTAGGGGTCCGTGCTCAATCGAGCCGGACCCGAGCTTCCCTTTCCGGACCTGCACGCGTATAAAACCAGAGCTCCGCCGCTTTCGTTCGTCATCTTTGATCTTCCCCTCGGTGCCTGTGAGCTCCTCCATTATCCCTGAGTGACAGCCGTGGCCGGTGGAGTTGCAGCGAGGCCCGGGCAGCCGGAAATCACTGATCCGGTGGTAATCGCCGCCGTGCGCCGCCGCGAGCGCGCTGAGCCTCGGGGAGCTCGACGACCCCTTGAGGCAACGACCGGGAGTCTCATCGGCTCCAGCCCAGTCGAATGCGCCCATCAGGTAACTTCTTTAGCCAGTAGAATAGCTTAGCGTTAGGTTTTTCGATTTGCAGTAGCTTAGCTCCGCCACCTCCGCCAGCCGTCTCCGTCCACTCCCTTGATCATCCGGCACCGCCATCACCTCCGCCAAACCCTTATCCACCTTCTCCGACCCTTCATTCCCCCTGTCTCGCCCTGGAGCAGGGTCTCGGCTCTCACCCCTCCGCCGCTCGCCGGAGAGCCATCGCATCGCACCACCGGCCACCTTCCGCCCGCTCTGACGGGTCGAGGCAGTTTGCCCTCGACCCCTCTTTCTTTCTGTGCAGGTTTCCAGGTCAATCGACCTCATCTGGAGGTCGGAGCTTCAGAGCACAGCAGCTCCCGTTCCTCGACGTCGCCGGAGTTCTCCTGAGCTCCTCGCCTCCATCGGAGCAGTGCATCAGGTGCGGACCTTCATGGCGCGGCTTTCTAGCATCTCCTGAGCACCGGACGAGGACTACCGTACACGCAGAGGGCCGGCGAAGCTCGCCGGCCGTCAGTTCTTCCAGGTCCTTCGTTCACCGTCCGATCGACCCCGACACCCCAGTTTAGATCTCGGCCGTACATCCTCGGGGCAGCACTCACCATCGGATCTCCCTAGGGTCGATCTTCACCGTTGAGCGACGAGGTTAAACCACGACGCCCATCAGCCATCCGATCTAGCACGTGGCTGCACCTCGTCCATCCGATCCGAGCCCGGCTTTCTTCGAAGACCCACGTCGCAGCTCCTTCGTCCGATCATCCACGTGGACACATACCAGCCGTCGGATCGATTCGAGGGGTGGCTTTCGTGTGCGGCGCACCATCCCATCCGTCCAACCTGCCACGCGTCGTGCATCCGCCCCTCGACCTTAATAAAAGGGTAATTTATCTTAGGCCCCCTCGTAGTTTGTGTTTTTAATTCCAGTCCTGTAAATATTTTGTGTCTTTTATTCACGTTGGGTTATTTGCACTTTGGACCCTATGCTTCAGCGTATTTGCATTGATACCCCTGTGTATGTGAGCCCACGTGCTTCGTCACGTGTTTAGTTGGGTTATTTGCATCTCTTATCCTGTAGTTCTGGATGATTATTGAATGAATATATACTTTTTGGTATTTGCATTTCTACCCCTGTGAGCATTTTATTTGAACATGTGCGGATTTTAGTGGGGTTATTTGCGCCCAAGCCCCTGGACTTTTTGGTACGAGTTACCAAAAGGTCCAAGAACTTGGTTTTTATTACCAGAAGGTCCCTGAGTGCCCCAGGCACGCGCCACGCGCGTGACTTGCTGGGAAAATTGCACCGAGACCCCCAGAACTTTGGGTATTTGCACTTTGATCCCTGTGCACAGTGCCCCCTTGTGATTTTTGAATAAAATATCAAATCACCTCCAAATCCAACGAAAATTTGACACATGGCTCCTGCCATGTTGTAGGATTTTTGAGAATTTTGGGGGACATTTCTGAGTTCTTTTACTATTTTTAAAAATTCAAAAACATCTATTTCAGCTACTGTTTGAATTGGAAAATCACAAAAAAATATAAAAACCCCTATAAAAATCCTATAAAAATTAGTTACTGTTCTTTGTTTGTTGTTTGATTTTCTAGCCAATTTTGGCTATTTTTCATTACTTGAAAACCCTAAAAATCTAAAAACCCCTAAAAACTCATAAAAATTATAATAAATAACATAAAAATCCAAAAACAATAATTTAGGTGCCCAAATTTTCCTTATTCTTTCTAGATTACAGGAAAATTACCTCAGGGCTTGTTGAGATCCTTAAATATTTTATTTTTGGGTCTTAAGCCTTGCTGGACAGTACCTTTCATTTTTTGCACTGTTTGATTTTTAGGAAATAATTTACCCATTAGAAAAATATAAAAAATTCACCAAAAACATTTAAAATTTAAAAAAAACATAAAAACAATTTTTCTGGAATTTTTGCTTGATTCTTGGTGTGTTAAATAAATTGCTCAAGTGTGCTTGCTCCTGTGTTTTCTAATTTTCTTTACATTTGAAAAATCCAAAAAAAATTTAAAAACAATTAAAAACCACTAAAAAAATGTTTTCTCCTTTTTTCTGATTCTTTGACTACTTCGTAGGCCTTCGGCCAATCCGTGCTCCTTGTGTTCGACCCTGGGAGCTATACCAGGTTAAACTGATAGCTAGACCGCTCGTATTTGTTTTGATTGATTTGATCTCTTTGAGTGGTTGATTTTTCTTGATATTCTCCATCTGTTTGATTGAGGTCGCAACGACCCTTTTCAGACCTTTACCTCTGTCGATCAGGCGGGTTATCAGAATGGCGCCGTTGCCGGGGAGCACGACTTAGTAGTCTTTTAGATTTTTCCGCGGCTTTTTGATTCGCGGCTTTTTGTATAGATTTTTGTATATATATATTCTTCTGATATTTTTGAATAACTTTTGGACTGACCACACTTCTCTTTGTTTCTTGCGAGGGCCCGGGGAGCGAGGGCGGCATTCCTAGGAGCGCCGGTGCACCCGAGCGAGGCGGAGGCGGCTTCCTTCTTCACGAAGCCGCAGGAGAGAGCGAGGGAGAGAGAGTTGAGTGGGTGAGGATAGCTTAGGTTTATTCATTTATTATTGTAATAATACAGGTACACTCAGACTTGTGGACTTGGACACTCTCGGGTCTGTTTCGCTGAGCACCGGTGTGCTCGGGGGACCCTTTAGAACTTAGCGGTTTTTCGCGGTTTTTCGCGGCTTTCATTTTCTACTTTTTTTTTACTGCCTTTCCGGTGTTTACGCGGCTTTTTGATCGAGCCCCTAGCCGTAGGATTTTCTGGTGACTGTGCCGTAATAGTAGGATCCCCACACCTAATTGCTGATATGTTCCTATAGATCGTTAATTGGACCTACTAAAAATAATTAATAAAAATAACCGACTCATTTGCCTTCGCAGCCTACGTGCCGCGAGCCTGCCCCACAAGCGCTACTCCTGAACTCGACCTGTCGAGAAGAGGAGGGGTAAGCCAAGACCAGACTCTTTGGCTTGGAGGTCGGTGATCGGTTAGACGGTTCTACGCTAGCACTGCTGTTTAGGGCCTCGGTTTTTCCCGTTGCATCATTTAGGTAGTTTATTTCTTGTCTTTAAATTCTGCGCGGATCATAATTGCATGTAGAGTGCTGGAGTCAGGTACGCCTTCCTTACTTTGCATGCATCATTGATTTCATCGCGCATCGGCTTTTTCGTCTTCTCCCCCTGTTTTCGGACTTAATAATCAGGAGAACCGAAAAATTCGTTAGGCCTTTTGTTTGCTTGGAAAAAGATTAAAAAGAAAAACAATAAAATCGGGACTGCTAATCATACTTGACCTAAAAGACACTTCACGAAAAATCTGTCTTGGGGAGAGTAACCCCCTCCTTGTCTGGTTTGGATGAGCGAGAGAGTGATCCACACATTAGGATAGAGCCTCCGATCTATTCTTAACTGATTACCGGCTTTCAGTACGGGATAGTCGGTTGAGAAAGATTTGGATACCTATTTACTTCACGTAATCGCTCTGATAGACTGGATGATCACCTAAAATAAAATTGACAAGATAATTGACCGATCCCTTCGGTCTTCAGCTCTGTGTGCGTAGGTGAATTGGGGGTTTGCTTGTTCATCTTGTTTGATTGCCAGATCCCTTCGATCTTGTTCCCCTCCCTCACCTCCCTTCATTTCTCTTCTCCTTTACCCCTGGATGATGGATCCCCCTCACTTTGAGCCGACTTTTACGGCTTCTTCTCCGTCTTCTGACCATCACTCCAGTCCACCTTCTAGGGAGGTCGGATATCCGACCAACCTCCCGCTCCCTCCCTCCCTTTCATCTCATCACTCCGGGCATGCTGTGCGAGACATCCGAGGATATCAGATAGAGCAGATACGAGACCCGGACGATGCTGTTGCTGAGTCAAGAGCGCACTCTGTTGGTGACCCGAGAGAGCAGTGGAGATTAGCAGATAGATCCCATTCCAGAGGGATGGAGGAGCAGATAGCACATGGAGCTCAGTCAGCTTCGACATTAGTCCCATTCGTCTTGGATTTGGATTACATTCAACGACTGCCAACATTTTCAGGAGAGGCGCACGAGGAGCCGTATCTTCACCTGTCAGCTTTCGAGGAGTTTTGTAGAGTGCAGAGATATTCAGACGTCACTGCAGAGGAGCTGATGAGCAGGACCTTCCCCTTTACGCTTCATGACAGAGCCATGAGATGGCATCGCCGATTGGGGAGGACATTCGAGACGTGGGGAGAGCTACGCCGAGAGTTTCTACAGAGATACTTTCCCTCACGTAAAGCAGATTTCATGCGGTCTTTGATCATGGACTTTTCAGTTGACCCCCAGGAGCCATTGCACGAGGCATGGTCGAGGTTTCTTGACCTCTTGAGGAGATTTCCAGACCATGGACTTCCACTGACAGATTTGATTGAGATCTCCATGCGGGGGATGACCGCAGAGCAGATAGCACTGGTGATTACCACATGTGGCGGTTCACACCGCAGTTCCGACATTCACTTCCTGGATACCATCTTGAGGCTACTTTCACAGAGTTCTTCTACACGAGATGCCTTGGTCGGGACAACACATGTGGATGATGCTATACCAGTGCGGTGTGTCACTTCACATGATGAGTCAGCTTCTACACACCAGCCCGAGGATTTGGATGAAGCCGTGCCATCGACAGAGGAGATGACCGCGATAGCAGAGGTTCGGACCCAGAGTCTATTCGAGTTCCCGTTGCTTTTTCAGCTGGAGTTCGAGTCAGTCCCAGAGTTCTCAGTTGACGAGTCTTGGATATCAGATCTTCTGATACTCCAGGAGCCGGAGGGGCCCCAGCTTTTGCAGCCGTTGATTCAGACACTTCAGATTCCAGTCCCGGAGGAGTCAGTTTCCTTCTTGCAGAGACACTTCTTGGATGCAGACAGTCACCAGGACTCAGCCCAGCAGCCACAGCTTGAGGAGGGACAACACTTTGAGAGTACAGACATAGAGAGTCCCGTCTTCGAGCCTTTGGTCCTCCACTTTGTTGAGATAGACACACTTCCTGAGGACCAGCTGACAGCCAGCATGGCCGCAGAGCGAGGATCAGCTGCAGACACTTTGCCAGCTTCCGCGGTGTTGACTAGTACCTTCTCCTACTTCCAGATTGCCGAGACTTACACTTCCGATGATGATACAGCCTGGTGCACTGAGTGGATACTTGATAGCAGCGCAGATGACCATCTAGATCCTGATCCTCTTCTTGTCACTTCTGATCTTGCATTTCTCCCCGAGGGTTATCTGTGGGAGGATGCCGCACTCGATGAGTACTCGGTTTTACCTGCTGAGAGTGTTTCCGATCTGGCGGAACACGAAACCGAGTCTTTAGATCATTCTGATTCTGATTTTCCTCACCTCGACGACCCTCGCGAGGATGAGCCCATCCTGGAGATATTCGATGATCTACCTGATCTCTTTTCATTCTATTCATCGGATATCAGTCTGCTTAGAGAGTCTCCTGATCTTGATTGTCCATACCTGCTTGAGACATTGATTAACGTGGAGGATGCTATTACTGATCCATCTTTCTCCACGTTCGATTTCTTCGGCTCTACACTTTCACTCCAATCTGATCCAGAGCTGACGATTTCTTTTGTGCTACCGGATCCCGATCATTTATTTCCATATCTCTGGCCGGTAGCAGACACCCGCCTGATTGCATACCTGGGTGTCTTACTGTACACTGTTGAGTTCGTCGTTGTTCTCACACCGAGACTGCGACGACAGTACGACATTCGCCTTACCGATGCCGTCCTGAACCTTGATACTGCATTATCCTAGCCTTGGCGCCCAGCTAGGGGCGTAAAATCTAGCGCTTGTTGAGAGGCACCTCAACATTGTACTCTTTTGTATATACGTGTTTCGTCTTATTTTGATCCTTCTTTCTTCCGTTCTTGTTTTCACCCCAGGTCTCGCTTAGGATTATCTTTGCTATACTTAGGATATTGCTCATCCTAAGTATAGGGGGGGTGGAAACACCGGGTTGTTCATTCGTCTGTTTCATCACTTCTGTTTTGTTGCCTATACTTAAGGTTCTCCACCTTAAGTATAGGGGGAGTGATGCCCTCCTTCTTGTATATATTCGTGATTTTCATTCGGTTTGCTCTTGTTTTGCTGCCTATACTTAGGGATATTTTACCCTAAGTATAGGGGAAGCAGACTCTGTATCTTCTTCACTCGGATCTCCCTTCATGTACAGCTTGCTATACTTAGGATTAGTCAATCCTAAGTATAGGGGGAAACCACCGAGTTCCTCTCATTCTATTCATTCATTCGTTCTTGTACATAACCATTCCTTTTCACTTCCCTGTTACTAAGCACGAGTTATGTCTTCTTCATCGCTCTTGATCACTCTGAGGACATCGCTCGAGCTTAGTATAGGGGGGGTGTGTATATATTTCATATATACTTTAGCCATAACTCGTACTTTGTGTGAGTGTGTTAATAAATAAAATGGCTAAAAATCACAAAATTTAAAAATTTTCATGTACATAAACCTCTTTTAGCTTGCACATACATAGCTAGTGTACAAAGTATTTTTGTAAAAATGATTTCAAAAATCTTTTGTGTAAAGTTTGTGTAAATATTTTGTATCAAAATTATGTATATAGTACAAAATTTTTCCAAAATGTTTTGAAAATCAAAAGTTTGCAAAAATCTTGTGTAAATGTTGTAAATATCTTTTTGCAAAACTTGCACCTCATGCATCATCATCATCCATGATTTCAAAACATTTTTCAAAAATTTTGCATGATTGTAAAATATTTGTAAATAGCATCTTGTGTACATATATGTATATAGTTTTTCCTGGATGAGAGTTGACATTTAAACTAAGCCTGGAATTAAATTGAGAAATGGAGCTTGAATAAGATCTTAATCCACTTAACTTTAAGAGGAACCTTATAGGACTTAGGGTTAAGGCTTTTCAGGTCCATAAGGACTTAATTCTTTGAGTCCACTAGGCTATGAGCATATGTCATCTTGATGAGCTTAAGTAGAGCACTTAACAACACACGCATGACTCTTAGAGACAATGGCTTGACTTGCACCTGCACTTACACATGGCTCTCCACGGATGAGGTAGTGAGGAGGCAGTTTCCTTTGGCTTGGGGTAGCATATGAGGGTAGTACTTCTAGGCGGAACCTCTCTTCTTCTTCTAGTGAAGGAAGTGCACCTCAACTTGGTCTAGTGGTGATGAAGACTAAAGACAGAAGTCGTGGGTTGCAATAAAGCTTCAAAAGAGGGATAGTCTACTGGCTCAAGGGGAAATTTCTTGTATATATGCTGCACCATGTAGATATGTTGTACAGAAGTCTTTGAAAAAAAATGCAAAAATGCAAAAAGAACTCCAAAAAAGTGGTGGGTCGGATTGAAAATTTAATAACCCCACCGGAGTGTACATAGTCAAATAAAGCAAAAGCTTATGGTATCAATGCTACATCTCATGAAGCTTGCAGCGGGAGACCTAGCTACACTGGCTAGGCTTCCAAAACTCTATACTTCTTCCCCCTCTTCTTGAGCCGGTTGCACTTGAACTTAGAAGGGAATACCCCGCTTCTCGAGGAAAGAGTTGCTAGACCGGGGCATTAGAGTTACCAGGTTGAGGGAGGTTGTTTCTTTGTTGCTTCTGAGGTGGGGAGCCACATATCACTTACACTGCTTGGAAAGATTCATGGTCATTAGAGTTTGTGTATGTAGACTTGTTCTGATCTGGTTTATTAAGGAGTCTTGCCCATAGATTGGTGGAACTTAGAGGCTGTTGAGTTTTAAGCTTAAGTCCAAATAAGGTTCCGACACATTAATAATCGAAAGATCTGATCAAGCTCCATATTTCAATTTAATGAAGGAAAGTTTAATAACTCAACCTTGATCCATGTACATCCTCTTTTTCTTTTTCTTTTTCTTCCTTTTTCACTTCTTTTTCAAATAAGTGTTTGCTAAGGGACTAGCAAAGTATAGTATAGGGGGGTGATGAATACCCATTCATCACTCTTTATTCTTATATTTTAGCTACAAAAACCTTTGCAAATACATGTAGATATATGTAAATATCAATAATTAGCAAAAGCATGCATTTTGTAAAAGTATGTAATTAGCATGTTTTTGTGCAAAAATAAAAGAATAAAGAGGAAAAAGAAAAAGAGGGAAATATTTAGAATAAATATTGAGCAACCTAACCCAAGGGAGGGCTCAGCATGGGCCTGACCGCATAAAAGCCACAAGTAGAGGGAGATAGGGGCTCATGTGTAAATATTTATGTAAATAAATAAATAATATTTTCCTCATCCAAAAATACACTTGTATATATTTTGTATATATCTAGAAACTATTAAAAACAAAATAAAAAGTTTAAAAATCAAAAACCCAAAAAGAACTTTTCACCTTGTACATAGACCACCACCCTTATTTATTTCACCTTGTAAATAAATTTATTTATTTCCAAAACTTTTTGTAACTATTCCTTTTCATGTTTTGTAAATAAAATAAATAAAAAGAATTAAAACAAAAATCAAATAAAAATTACAAAATTAAAAACACAAAAATATCTTGTATATATACCATGTATATAATTGTGCATAAATAATTATTTCCCCTATGTATATAAAAAATAAAAATAAAATAAAAATAGCTTTTTATTCCTCATTTTATCCTATAAATAAATAAAATATAAAATAGGAATAAAAATGTATAAAAATAACTAATTAAAAATCAAAAATCAAAAATCAATATAGTGTATACATACCTATGTATAGCTACTATGTATATACCTTATTTTTATTTCCAAAAATTAATTAAAAATCACAAAAAAATAGAAAAAATTAAAACAAACATTTTTCATGTTTTGAGTTTTTAAAAATTCGGCCATTAAAAGCCCCAAAAAAATCAAATAAGAATTCAATAATTGGCGGGCTCTGATTGGTCCACGGGGGATTGTTGACCCCCGGTCAACACCTCCCCCAGGACCACCAGAGCCGCGGATCTCGGTTTCGACCCGACTTCTTCCAATTACCCCCACCAGATCCGACCACCAAATCTGCAAACCCCGCACTCCAATCATCCTCTGTGCATCCAGGATCCTCGCCCGATTCCTCGCCTAGGGGTCCGTGCTCAATCGAGCCGGACCCGAGCTTCCCTTTCCGGACCTGCACGCGTATAAAACCAGAGCTCCGCCGCTTTCGTTCGTCATCTTTGATCTTCCCCTCGGTGCCTGTGAGCTCCTCCATTATCCCTGAGTGACAGCCGTGGCCGGTGGAGTTGCAGCGAGGCCCGGGCAGCCGGAAATCACTGATCCGGTGGTAATCGCCGCCGTGCGCCGCCGCGAGCGCGCTGAGCCTCGGGGAGCTCGACGACCCCTTGAGGCAACGACCGGGAGTCTCATCGGCTCCAGCCCAGTCGAATGCGCCCATCAGGTAACTTCTTTAGCCAGTAGAATAGCTTAGCGTTAGGTTTTTCGATTTGCAGTAGCTTAGCTCCGCCACCTCCGCCAGCCGTCTCCGTCCACTCCCTTGATCATCCGGCACCGCCATCACCTCCGCCAAACCCTTATCCACCTTCTCCGACCCTTCATTCCCCCTGTCTCGCCCTGGAGCAGGGTCTCGGCTCTCACCCCTCCGCCGCTCGCCGGAGAGCCATCGCATCGCACCACCGGCCACCTTCCGCCCGCTCTGACGGGTCGAGGAAGTTTGCCCTCGACCCCTCTTTCTTTCTGTGCAGGTTTCCAGGTCAATCGACCTCATCTGGAGGTCGGAGCTTCAGAGCACAGCAGCTCCCGTTCCTCGACGTCGCCGGAGTTCTCCTGAGCTCCTCGCCTCCATCGGAGCAGTGCATCAGGTGCGGACCTTCATGGTGCGGCTTTCTAGCATCTCCTGAGCACCGGACGAGGACTACCGTACACGCAGAGGGCCGGCGAAGCTCGCCGGCCGTCAGTTCTTCCAGGTCCTTCGTTCACCGTCCGATCGACCCCGACACCCCAGTTTAGATCTCGGCCGTACATCCTCGGGGCAGCACTCACCATCGGATCTCCCTAGGGTCGATCTTCACCGTTGAGCGACGAGGTTAAACCACGACGCCCATCAGCCATCCGATCTAGCACGTGGCTGCACCTCGTCCATCCGATCCGAGCCCGGCTTTCTTCGAAGACCCACGTCGCAGCTCCTTCGTCCGATCATCCACGTGGACACATACCAGCCGTCGGATCGATTCGAGGGGTGGCTTTCGTGTGCGGCGCACCATCCCATCCGTCCAACCTGCCACGCGTCGTGCATCCGCCCCTCGACCTTAATAAAAGGGTAATTTATCTTAGGCCCCCTCGTAGTTTGTGTTTTTAATTCCAGTCCTGTAAATATTTTGTGTCTTTTATTCACGTTGGGTTATTTGCACTTTGGACCCTATGCTTCAGCGTATTTGCATTGATACCCCTGTGTATGTGAGCCCACGTGCTTCGTCACGTGTTTAGTTGGGTTATTTGCATCTCTTATCCTGTAGTTCTGGATGGTTATTGAATGAATATATACTTTTTGGTATTTGCATTTCTACCCCTGTGAGCATTTTATTTGAACATGTGCGGATTTTAGTGGGGTTATTTGCGCCCAAGCCCCTGGACTTTTTGGTACGAGTTACCAAAAGGTCCAAGAACTTGGTTTTTATTACCAGAAGGTCCCTGAGTGCCCCAGGCACGCGCCACGCGCGTGACTTGCTGGGAAAATTGCACCGAGACCCCCAGAACTTTGGGTATTTGCACTTTGGTCCCTGTGCACAGTGCCCCCTTGTGATTTTTGAATAAAATATCAAATCACCTCCAAATCCAACGAAAATTTGACACATGGCTCCTGCCATGTTGTAGGATTTTTGAGAATTTTGGGGGACATTTCTGAGTTCTTTTACTATTTTTAAAAATTCAAAAACATCTATTTCAGCTACTGTTTGAATTGGAAAATCACAAAAAAATATAAAAACCCCTATAAAAATCCTATAAAAATTAGTTACTGTTCTTTGTTTGTTGTTTGATTTTCTAGCCAATTTTGGCTATTTTTCATTGCTTGAAAACCCTAAAAATCTAAAAACCCTAAAAACTCATAAAAATTATAATAAATAACATAAAAATCCAAAAACAATAATTTAGGTGCCCAAATTTTCCTTATTCTTTCTAGATTACAGGAAAATTACCTCAGGGCTTGTTGAGATACTTAAATATTTTATTTTTGGGTCTTAAGCCTTGCTAGACAGTACCTTTCATTTTTTGCACTGTTTGATTTTTAGGAAATAATTTACCCATTAGAAAAATATCAAAAATTCACCAAAAACATTTAAAAACTTAAAAAAAACAAAAAAACAATTTTTCTGGAATTTTTGCTTGATTCTTGGTATGTTAAATAAATTGCTCAAGTGTGCTTGCTCCTGTGTTTTCTAATTTTCTTTACATTTGAAAAATCCAAAAAAATTTGAAAAACAATTAAAAACCACTAAAAAAATATTTTCTCCCTTTTTCTGATTCTTTGACTACTTCGTAGGCCTTCGGCCAATCCGTGCTCCTTGTGTTCGACCCTGGGAGCTATACCAGGTTAAACTGATAGCTAGACCGCTCGTATTTGTTTTGATTGATTTGATCTCTTGGAGTGGTTGATTTTTCTTGATATTCTCCGTCTGTTTGATTGAGGTCGCAACGACCCTTTTCAGACCTTTACCTCTGTCGATCAGGCGGGTTATCAGCTACCTGTGGTGGACGACCGTCTAAAGCAATCACATTTGTTACCTGTGATTGAGAGGCTTGAGCGCAAACTTGTGTGTTGGCATGCTTCTTGCCTATCACGGGGTGGACGCTTGGTGCTCTTGAGGTTGGTACTCTCTGCGATTCCTATTTTCTTCCTATCATCTTGCTTGCTCCCAGTGGGGATTAATAGATGGTTGGAGTCATTGATGCGTAGATTCTTTTGGGCTGGTACTCCGCTGGTTAGTTGGAAGATTGTGACGCTTACTGAGGCAGATGGTGGTTTGGGAGTCCTAAACCTTGAGGTGATGAACAAGACCCTCCTTACTAAGTGGATCACTCGTATTTGGGGTGGTGGTTCAGATACACTTTGTTTTCTAGTGAGGAGGATTTATGGTGTGGCAGGTAACCTAGAATGACGTCCCCGTAGAGTGGTAGGGCCTTCCAATTTTTTGCGAGGCGTGTGCGCAATACTTCCTCAGATTTCTCCATATCTAAATCCGGTGCTGGGGGATGGTGATGAAGCCACATACTGGACTTGGGCAGATGGTGCTTTTACTGTGAAAAAAGCTTACAAAGTTTTATATACATCTTTCATTTTTGATCCGGGAATTGCAATGCCAGTATTAGGGCAGTTATGGTCTTGGAGGATCCCTGAAAGAGTGAAAGTTTTCCTTTGGTTGTTCGGGAGAGAGCGAGTAATGACTGGAGCTCGGAGGTCAAGACTTTTTGGTGCTAACGATTCTTGCAAACGATGTGGAGAGGAACTAGAGGATGTAGATCGTATGTTCTTCCGTTGTTCCTCCTCTAGACAGATTTGGGCAGGGGCCAATTTACCTACTATTGCATCCTCTGGGGTCAGAGATTTTTGGGAATCCATTGGGCTACCCAGAACTTGCACAATGATGGAGAAACTTAATGCGACATCTATTTTGTGGGCGATATGGTTGGCAAGAAATGGAGTTATTTTTCGAGGGGAGAGATTTTATATTGAAAATGTATTAGAGCATTCCAGACCCATTCGTGGGTCTTGATCATTGTAACCTTTTACTTACTTTGTGAATATAAGTTTTTGAGTGTCCACCTTTACGGTTTGACACCCTTTTTCCTTCAAAAAAATATCCTATATAGTTTTATAGTCTTATTAAAAGAAAAAGAAAAGATAAAAATATAAAGTATAAAAAGAAAATACATAATCAGTAAATTAAAAATCAAAATATAAAAATATAAAAAAAATTAAATAAAAATATAAAATTAAAACCCACAAAAAGTTCAATTTGGCTAAGTGATTCACAAGACATAGGGTGTTTGACTTTTGTCTAGCCTGCTTTACTCCTATGCTTCCTGAGTTCGATCCCTACTTGCTTGTCACTATACATTCTTAGTAGGGTATAATAAATTTTAACTCTTGCGCATAATTGCTTAATTATTTGTGTGGGTTAATTGTTGATCAACGTGAGGATTGGAGTAGTCGCCTCAACGATAATGAGCATGCGATGTCAGGCAATTACTTAGCGACTCCCGTCTTTTCGTTTTTCAGCAGGGCTGCAGGTTTTGCTTGTACGGACATAGGTGCAGGTCTCTTTTGCATAATCTTTTCATTCTTTTTGGTGCATATTATTGGAAAGAAATTGATGGTAATATTCTATGAGGAATAACCTTTGATGGATGGAATCACGCTTTCCAATAAATAAAATCATTTTTTGATTGTGGCCTTTAACTTCTTCAATGGAAATATAACTCGGGGAAATTAACATTGTTAGTTTTTCGTAATCACCTATTAGTAAAAAATTAGCATTATAATAACATGTTTAATGTGAATTTGAAAGGAAAAAATAGTTTGAAAAACTATAATAAAATTGGACCTTGAAAGTTACTAATTTGAATATTTATTGTCATATCTTTCAATGCTATTATCTTTTTTCCTATGAATGTCATATTTGTTGTTAAATATCATATAATAAATATTTGTATTCATTGTACAATTTTATTTTAGATGATCATTATTAAATGTCAATAGATAATTATTATTATATGATTCATTACTTGGTATATATATATATATATATATATATATATATATATATATATATATATATGAGACCTTTCAAATGAGGTGGGGGCTTTTC
This sequence comes from Ottelia alismoides, assembly GCA_037367405.1. Lineage (NCBI taxonomy): Eukaryota > Viridiplantae > Streptophyta > Magnoliopsida > Alismatales > Hydrocharitaceae > Ottelia > Ottelia alismoides. The sequence continues at coordinate 183,083 of JAZKJV010007813.1, read as the reverse complement.
TCAAGTTGTAAAGGCCACTGTGAATTTAGTAAAAATTCTGTAACGTTTTGTAAAAGTGTAAACTGTACATTGTAAAAAAAATAAATTTGGTAAAATATAGCATACAAATTTAAATTAACATTTCCATCCAATATAATAATATTTTTATAATATAATTTCACTACACATATTGTGTTAATATTTATTTTTATATTTATGAAACGAGAAATTGTAAAATATATTAGAAAGATGTCTAAATTGAGAGTGGCTCACCATATATATAGTGAGACCCCGCCTCATTTGAAGTTTCTCCTCTCTCTCTCTCTCTCTCTCTCTCTATATATATATATATATATATATATATATATATATATATATATAGGGTAAAATGGGGCTGCCCCCAGGGAGTAGCCAACTTGGCTACTCCCACCCCTATTGTTCCCTCATTTTTCTATTTTTTTGGAAAATAAAAATTTGTATATTCATCATTATATCCCTCTCACATTCTATTAAAATTTCGTCAGAAACAAAGACTCCTAAGCCTCCATCCAGACGTCATTTTTTTAACGGTCGCAGGATTTTTTAAATCGACCATGTTTGGATGGAGGCCGTAGGACTCTCTGTTTCTGACGAAATTTTAATAGAATGTGAGAGGGATATAATGACGAATATACAAATTTTTATTTTCTAAAAAAATAAAAAATTGAGGGGAAAATAGGGGTGGGAGTAGCCTAGTTGGCTACTCCCAGGGGGCAGCCCCATTTACCTCATATATATATATATATAGATATATATATATATATATATAAATGGGGCTGCCCCCTGGGAGTAGCCAACTTGGCTACTCCCACCCCTATTTTCCCCTCAATTTTTTATTTTTTTAGAAAATAAAAATTTGTATATTCGTCATTATATCCCTCTCACATTCTATTAAAATTTCGTCAGAAACAGAGACTCCTACGGCCTCCATCCAAATATGGTCGATTTAAAAAATCCTGCGACCGTTAAAAAAATGACGTCTGGATGGAGGGCTTAGGAGTCTCTGTTTCTGACGAAATTTTAATAGAACGTGAGAGGGATATAATGATGAATATACAAATTTTTATTTTCCAAAAAAATGAAAAAATGAGGGAAATATAGGGGTGGGAGTAGCCAAGTTGGCTACTCCCTGGGGGCAGCCCCATTTTACCCATATATATATATATATATATATATATATATATATAGTTTAATGGGTCTGCTCCCGCTCCGTTTTCGGTGTTTTTTTTATTTTTTTTGAAAAATATTGCCATGTATATTCATCCCTATATCCCTACTATATGTCATTCGAATTTCATCAGAAACAGAGACTCCTACGGCCTCCATCCAGACAGTCATTTTTTAACGGTAACATGATTTTTTTAAATCGACACCATCTCGATGGAGGCTGTAGGAGTTTCTGTTTCTGACGAAATTCGAATGACGTATAGGAGGGATATAGGGATGAATATAAATTATGATACTTTACAAAAAAAAATAAAAAAGCCAAAAACGACGTGGGGGCAACCATTGTTGGGGCAGCTCCATTAAACCCATATATATATATATAGGGCCCTTCCAATGAGGTGCACCTTTCCTGGGTGTATGGAAAGCCCATCACGAGATCCGTTAGATCTCGATCTAGCGGTTCTTCATCCAAAAGGGTATTTTAGTCCATACATTTTCGTTTTAAATTTGAATTTAATTTCGAATTTGAAATTTATTTCGTATTTATATTTTTCCATTTTTAGCGTGTCTGATTTGGTATTTTTTGTTGGCTTTTAGTTATTGAATTTTCGCCAACATGGTAGCATTTTCGCACAATGTAGAATAGCATTTTTTTGTAAAATTCCGCTTGATATTGTAAAACCTCATCCTGCATTGTAAAATAAAATCACAATTAGTAATATTTATATTATAATAATTGTAATTTTGATAACACTATTGTAAAAGATCATGGACGTTTTGTAAAATCTGTATGAAGATTGTAAATCCATCAGATCCTATTATGTGTGTTTTTCACAAATGCCAAGCATCTTTGTAAAATTCGAATCCCTGTTGTAATTTTGCATCCTGCATCATATAATAAGATCACAGTTAGTAAAAAAATGATATGCAATTGTAAAATACGATCTGAGATTGTAAAAATAAACTCGAGATTGCAGAACAGTCTGAGATTGCAAAATAGGTCATTTATATTGTAAAATACGATCTGGGATTGTAAAAAAACACTCGAGATTGCAAAATAGGTCATTATATTGTAAAAACCTGGGCATGCCCTCCATCTCCAGCATCTCTCTACCCGCACCTCCTCCGCCCTTCTCCTCCACGACCCACCTCCTCCATGCACGTCCTCCTCCGCCTACACACCTCCATTCACGTACTCCTTCAACCGTCTCCTCCATGATCCACGTCCTCCATGCGTATAAATGTAAAAAAACAGTCTGAAATTTGTAAAAAGATGATATGTTATTGTAAAATACGATCTGGGATTGTAAAAAAAAACTCGAGATTGCAAAATAGGTCATTATATTGTAAAAATCTGGGCATGCCCTCCATCTCCAGCATCCTCTCTACCAGCACCTCCTCCGCCCTTCTCCTCCACGACCCACCTCCTCCATACACGTCCTCCTCCGCCCACACACCTCCATTCACGCACTCCTTCAACTTCTCCTCCCCTCCCCGCTTACATTCACATCCACCAGCACGATCTCCGACGTTTGAACCTGTGGAATCGACCAGCCTCCTCCCACATGCCGTCATCGATGATCTTCGCGACGTAGGTGAACGTAATCTGTTGGGGAGGCGATGGAGGACGTCGGAGCAGCCTCCTCCCACATGTCGTCGTCGAGAGAGAGATAGGAGAGAGAGAGAGAGAGTCGTCGTCGAGAGAGAGCCATCCTCGAGAGAGAGAGAGAGAGACAAGAGAGAGAGAGAGAGAGATGTGAGATCATTTAGGAGATATTTTGTTGCATTCTAAATATAGAATATACCAAAATGACCATAATGGGTTTTTCGACATTTAAAAAATATAGATAACGAGCCATTAATGATAACCATCAGATTGACTATGGATGGTTAGGATG